>JABTXL010012322.1:5486839-5507827 GCA_025134845.1 Neodon shergylaensis | reverse complement strand
CACACACACTCACACACTCACACGCTCTCACACACTCACACACACTCGCACACACACACGCTCACACACTCACACACACACACACATACTCACACACAAAGTAAATATAATAAAATATAGTCCAGGTAAACCAATGATTGCTCCACTCAGTTCCCCCCAGAAACCTCTGGCTGATTGGCCTCCTCCCTAAGTCTTGTGCCCCGTGTTAAAAAGTACTTTTGTAACTGCATAGTGTTCTTCCTCCAGGACCTGTGAGTCTCCATAGCAATAAGAGTGATATTTGTCTCCTGGTTGTCTAAAAAGCTTCAGGTCTGTGTCACTTTGATCTTAGTTTTGGCTCTTAACATCATATTTAAATTGCATTTTTTATGTGTGCACACGTGAGAGCCATGACACACAGGTGGCAGTCAGAGGACAGCCTGCAGGAGTCTACCTTGTGTGTTCTGGGGATTGAACTCAGGTCCTAGACTTGGCAGCAAATGCCTTACCCACTGAGCCATCTTGCTGCCCCCCCCCCCCCCCCCCCCCCCCCCCCCGCCGCCTCCCTGCTCTTGAAGAGAACTCGCCCTTCCTCATGTCATCTACACGTGTGTTTAGGGAGGGTTAGCACCGCATGGTACTCACCCAAGATCAATGGTGTGCACTGTCTTGATTTCACCCCGCTTTTAGAGTTAGGTGTAAGCTGGCTTCCTTTGAATGACCACACACCTTCTCTGAGCCCCTAACTATGAATGTGCGTGTTAGAAGAAACTGTACAAGATCTTTCAGTGGGCCACTTTTAAACTTTTTCTAAAAATAAATTTGTTTGTGTGTGTTTAAAGACAAGGTTTCTCTGTAGCTTTGGAGCCTGTCCTGGAACTCACTCTGTAGAGCAGGCTGGCCTTGAACTCACAGAGATCCACCAGTCTCTGCTACCGAGTGCTGGGATTAAAGGCGTGTGCCACCACCACCCGCCTGGCTTTTAAAAATAATTTTACCACAGGTGAAAGTGAGGTCGCTCCTGTCCACAGGCTTTCAGGTGTCAAAAGAAGGAGCCAGGAAGCATTTGCTCCCCAGAAGAGGTTTAAGGCATGGGAGGCCTGGGCATTAGCCTTTCCCTTCAGGGACTGGAGCTGTAGTTCTTCAAACCCTTCAAGACTGGCAATCCTCTGAGGAAACCTCTCTCTCTACTGGATGAGTCTCGGGGTTACTCTTCTCAGGGCACAAAGTAGCCAAGCAGAAGAGGGGATGCGGCCAGAGGGGATGGAGGAGTCCTCTAGGCGGGTGCTTTTAGGGAATGAACATGCTGCACGCTAACCTGGGCTCTCTGGCTTCTCTTTCCAGTACTCCATGGTGGAGCTGCAGGTAAGCGCCAGTATCTCTTCTCCTGGGAGCTGGGAAGCAAGTTCAAGGCAGAAGACTATTCCGGCCTTGGCCCAGAGTTTCCAGACTCTGCTCCATCACCAGGGAGCTATAGGTCCACCCACGCTCTTTCCTTTGTCGTTTGTCCACTGACCTGTGCACTGAGACTGGAACTGTGCTGAGAAGGACGCCGCTGTGACTGCTCTCTGTACGATGTCACACAGAGCCACACAGCTGTTTGTCCCTGCTTGTCTCAGGTCATAGCGCCTCTCGGAGAGAAAGTCTCAGTATTTGAGTTGAATGATAACTCAGATACCATTGAGAAATGTCCCAAAGTACAAGACCGCTGTGATTTTTTTTTATTTTTAGAGAAAATTACCCATGTTTTAGGCAGCTTCCAATCAATTCCCTCAGCCTTGTATCTTAAGAAAACTAAACACGAGCAAACACTTCTGCTGGGTAGGACTTTAAAGTCTATTTTATGAAGCCAGTGGCAATGTCTACAAGAACTCAGAGAGAAAAGGGTTTCTCTTGAATGAGGCTGGATTTACAACAAAGTCATAAACAACACAGGGAGATTATGTATATATTTTACTTTTTGTAAGTAATTTGTATTGTTTTGGGTCCCCTGGGACGAAAGTTAAAGATGGCTGTGAGCCACCATGTAAGTGCTGGGAATTGAACCCAGGTCCTCTGGGAGAGCAACCAGTGACCTTAACTGCTGAGCCAGCGCTCCAAACTCTGTCTCTTTCTCTTGGAGGAAGCCTGACCAGCAATGGATAGAATTCATTCCCTGCTTTGGCCATGCAGAACTGGACACCAAGCAGCCAGCCTCATTATGCGGTTTCTTTTTTGTTTGGACACAGGACCCAAATAACAACAGGATTGCACAGTGGCTGGAGGTGGCCCCGCAGCAAGGCATTGCAGACTTATACTTTCAACTGGCACCAGAGGCAACGCTGGGCACCTATACAGTGGCAGTGGCCGAGGGCAAGACCTTCGGCACGTTCAGTGTGGAGGAATACGGTAGGTCAGGGAACGCACGAGGACAGGCATGGGGCAAGGCTTGATTCAAAACCAGCAAAGTAACATCAAGGGGAAGGGATTGCTTGTTCATGCTTTTAATCAGTGCTGAGTCTAACTACAGGAACTTTTTTTATAAAAAAAAATAGCACTCCACTAATTAACTAGTTAATTGAACCATCACTATTTCCATTCTCCTTTATTACCTAGTAGTTACACCAGGACCTCATGTGTTTCTTTCTGCTCTCCCCAGTGTTGCCCAGGTTCAAGGTAGAAGTGGTGGAACCAAAGCAGTTATCAACCGTGGAGGAATCCTTCTTTGTAAAAGTCTGTGGCAGGTAAGTTGGGATGCTTTGGCACTGGTGGAGATATGGGGCCTAAGGAGGCGTGAGAGGTAGGTGATTTGATGCGGCTTGGAGTCGTGAGTCATGCAGGAAGTTTTATAACCACCCATGTGCTCTCACTTTCCGTTATTAATTGAGTCAAGATTATGGGTTTAATTTCCTCTGTGCAGCAAATCCAACACTGATTCCCCAGGGCAATGAAAGAAAGGTGCGCTGGGTCTGGTAGAGCAGCCCGTCTTCCCAATTGCTGGGAACGGGAGGCAGAGAATTGAAAGTTCAAAGTCTGCCAGGGCTGCAGAGAAATGTGGTGCTAGGCTCTTAGTGAGACTTTGTCTTATAAAAAGGAACACGGAGAAGAACTGAGGGGAGTTGTGGCTCAGTGGGGGCTCAGGGCTTGCAGAGCATTGGCAAAGCGCTGGGTTGAATTCCCAGTACCACAGAAGAAAGAAAGAAAGGGAGGGAGAGAGGGAGGGAGGGCAGGAGATAGTAGAGGCGGAGAGAGACCTCTGTGTCCACGTGGTGGTGCTTGAGTGTAATGGGAACATTCAGGCTCTGAGAAAAGAGAGAAGGACAGAGCTGGAACATCACATGACTGTCGGAGCACCTGAGACGGAGTGTGGGAAGGAGGGGTGTGTGTGTGTGTGTGTGTGTGTGTGTATCTCAGGGAGTTTCATAACTGTCTCCTTGTGGGTTTTTGTTTGTTTTAAACCAGATATACATATGGAAAGCCTGTTCAAGGGACAGCGCAGGTCTCGGTGTGTCAGAAGGCACACACTTACTGGTACCGAGAAGCCAACCAGGAACAGCTCCCTGACAGATGCAGAAACCTCTCGGGACAGGTGAGCAATTGGAATTCAAAGAGGAACCTTCTCCATGGTGTCTTTCACAGCATCAGTGAACCCCAGTGTGGGAACGCAATGAGAAGCTCAGACTGAAAGCTCTGGTGGGGTGTGGGTGTGTGTGGTATGTGTGTGTGGTGTGGGTGTGTATGTGGTTGTGTGTGTGTGTGTGCGTGCGGTGGTGGTAGGGAGATATGTATGTGGTGTGTGCGTATGTGGTGGTGGGGTGTGTGTATTTGGTGGGGTGTGTGTGCTGGTGTGTGTGTGCTGGTGTGTGTGTATATGTGTGGGAGTGTATGTATGTGGTGGTGTGTGTCTGTGGTATATGTGGTATGTGTGTGGTAGTGGTGGTGTGTGTGTGGTGTGAGTGTGTATGTGTGTATGTGGTAGTGGTGGTGTGTGTGTGTGGTGTGAGTGTGTATATGGTGGTGAAGTGTGTGTGGTGTATATGTGGGGTGTATGTGTATGTGTGGGGGGTGTGGTGTGGTGTGTGTGTGTATGTGGGGTCACCCAGACCCATTTAAACACTAGCTCTCCTCAGTGGAATGCAGCTTCTCAGTTTGCCCTGGAGCCAGGACATTAACCTCAACCCCAAAAGATTCATGTTTCCAGTTCCCTTCTGCTTCTTGTATCTCAGAGTTTCAAGGATGCTGTGTTGTGCCTGTGTATGGTGTATATTCTCTGTGTAGCCCTGGCTGTTCTGGAACTCGCTTTGTAAACCAGGCTGGCCTTGAGCACAATGATGTATTCTCATGTCACAGCAGGGTTTTCTCTCTTGAAGAAACTGAGGCACGGAGATTAGCAGCTATGTGCTTCTATGACACATTGTTAGATTGTTCCTTTCTGATTGCCCCACAGGCTGACAAAGCTGGATGCTTCTCTGCCTCTGTGGACATGTCCACCTTCAACCTCACCGGATATATGTACAGCCACAGCATTAATATTGTGGCTTCGGTGGTGGAGGAAGGGACAGGTAAGAGGGTGCTGCCTGACTCGTAAAGAAATCAGAGCGAGGCAATGAGACGGCCCAGAGATGGAGGAGCCTGCCACTATTCTGATGTCCCAAGTTCAATCCCTGAGGCTCACACAGTGGAAGGAAAAAGTCGACTCCTGTAAGCCATGGTACACATACAACATCACACAAACACACACAAAATAAGTAAGTAAATAAATAAAATGTGAGCTGCCCATAAATAAAATGCAACAAGAAGAAGGAGAAGGAGGAGAAGAAGGTAGAAGAAGGGGGCACCCAATCCTAGTCCTGAGTCCAGGGAAGTCTGAGACACTCCTGCCATCTATTGGTTACCTCCCCCAAAGCTTGGGGAGATAGAGTTGATTTGCTTTGACATTTGGTCAGAAAAATAGCTTCGTATTTCCCATGACACCATCCTCTCTGGAATTTTATGTTCAACATGAAGATGAGAATCCCAGGACTCAGGACATGGCTTATCTGTTTCCTTCTGCAGGACTGGAGGCCAATACCACCCAGGATGTCTTCATTTCCTCAAAGATGGGATCCATGACCTTCGAAGATACTAACAATTTCTATTACCCCAGTTTCCCCTTCAGTGGGAAGGTATGCTAATTTGTCTTTTCACAGACCCAGACAAGCCAGCCAACCAACCAACCAACATCAAAGACTCATCAAACTGAACTAGTCATTCCCACCTCCTTCCTGACGCCCTAGATGCTTTATGTCCCGTTACGTATTTAATCCTTACAATACTCCTACGAGGTAGACACTGTCATTTGTCCCCACTTTACAAATAACAGAACTGAGACAAGAGAGAGTGACTCTCCACAGGTCTCTCATATGACCAATCTGTCCGCAATGAGCATCTTAACTCCTTTTCTGGTGTCTTCAACATCAGAGTGAAATTCTAGGCCCTTCCTAAGACCAGAGGTAGAGTCGTTATCCTCCTCTCTTCCTCTTTCTAAAAGTTTATTATCATTATTATTAATTTATTTTGGTGATCTTCCTGCATGTGTGTCTATGCACCACCTGTGGAAGACCCAAGAACGTGTCGGATCCCCTGGAAATGGGCTCTTCTATGGTTGTGAGCTACCATGTGGGTGCTGGGAGCTGGAGCTGGGTCCTCTGCGAGAGCAGCCAGTGCTCTTAACTGCGGAGTCATCTCCTAAGGTCCAGATCTTTGAATTTAAGAGCTATAGTACTCCATGGAAATCATTTAGCCTGGGCTCCTGTATCTGGACAAGATTAACACCAGCCTCGTCTACAGAGCAAGTTTTAGGACAGCCAGGACTGTTACACAGAGAACCCTGTCTCAAAAAAACCAAACCAAAACAATCAAATAACAACAAATTAGAAAAGAAATAAAAGGAAGAAAAAACCCCTCACGTTTGAGGCCAGCCGATCTAGATAGCGAGCCTATTATATCTATAGATATGAATAAATAAACCAACATTTAAATAGAATCCAAACAATGCACAGAGCCTCAGAAGGGGTCTGTGCTGGTGAAAGGCTACATAGCAAACCAAGTTCTACACCGGGCTAACACAGGCTGCTACTCCTGTGTTTCTAGGCTTGGACACACAGCACAGCTGTTAGAGTCTTTGCCTGCCATGTACAAACTCAGCTGTGGCCTGAGCCCCAGAATCCCATCACCCAGGTGTGGCAGTGAATGGCTGTCACATCAGCACTGGGGAAGTAGAAGCAGGAGGGACAGAAGCTCAGTGTTATTCTTGGCTACACAATGAATTCAAGGCCAATTAGGGATGCCTAAGACCTCCTCTCAAAAACCAAACCAAACCGACAACTTCAGTGGGTTTCTCAAAGCTTGAATCTCATCCCTCTTTTCCTAGGTTTTTTCCTGAAATGTGTTCTTAGAGTTTCTGCTGTCACCTCACTTTGCCTCCGACCCAGGAGGTCTCCTCCGAACTTAACTTTAAAACCTCGGTAACTTTCACCCCTCAGATAAGAGTTAGAGGCCATGATGACTCTCTCCTCAAGAATCATCCGGTATTCCTGGTGGTCTACGGAAGACATGGAACCACCACGCAGACGCTAACTACTGACAACGATGGCCTTGCTCCCTTCACGCTGGACACAGCCACCTGGAATGGGACAGACATTTCTCTGGAGGTGAGCCCTGGAGAGCAGCATCCCAGATGAGAGAGGGACTCTCCCTCCCTCCCCCGAGGAAAGGCTCGAGACTTCTCTTTGCAGTTCTCCCTTGGCATGTAGCACCCACACTGTCATTCACTGGTCCCACAAAAGGTTTCCCTTAGACTCTTTCTATTTTTAGTATTAATCAGATGAGAACCCTCGTACCCAAATCGCTACACCACTTATAGTCTGTCCTCCTTTCTGATCGAGGATGGACCTGAAACCTGAGTAGGAAGGGAAGTGGTTCTGAGTGAAGCCTTCTTCCTCCCTTTTTCTCTTACTTGTAAAAATGACTCTCTGGGGTCAGTTTTCAACTGTCGTGACTAAACACCTAAAATAACCAACTTGAAAAGAGAAAGCCTTTTATGTGGTTCATGGTTCCACGGTTTTTAGTCCATGATCACGTGGCCCTGTGGCTCTGGGTCTGTGGAGGCACAGTGTGTCGTGGTAGGGGACAAGTATTCAACTCATGATGGCCAGAAAGTGGGGATGAGGAGGGTGGGGCGCCAGGGTCTATTATCCCCTCGAGGGTGTCCTCTCATCGGGTTCTATTTCCTAAAGGTTATTGCACTTTTCAGTAGTGCCACAGGCTGGAAACCAAGCCCTTGACACAAGGCTTTTGGGGGACATTCACGATGCAAGTGGGTTTCAGACCATGTGGAGGGAAGGCTGGTTATACTCGTGATTACCTGGACAGCTGAGCAGTGAGTGCCACAAAGCAGTCACACATCGCGGCTAAAGACTGGAAGGCACCCACCGCCCATCCATCCCTGTGGCAGATGATCCTGGGGGACTTTTGTGTATGTGCATGGGCCCGCAGGCTGCAAGCTGGCGTTCCGCCTCTCATATCCCAGCCTGCTAGTCCGTGTGTATGCTCACAGCCGGGAGGAAGCACAAGGACCAGAACTGACCCACCAGGGCTTTTCCAAGTCGCTGGCTGGCATATGCTAACATCCTGTTGCCGTCAGTGAGTTATGTGGCGGACACATAGGAGGACACTATATGATTACCTGGTGAAAAATATTGGTACAGATCTACGACAAACTGGAGCCATTGTGGGAGTCATTCGGCAGTAATGACTAAGCAAGCTCATACGATTTGTCTTGTAGCTAATTTAACTGGATATTCATTCTAGGTTTCAGTCAGTCGTTGCTTTCAGAAATAACTATTTTTCAACCTCCTCGTCCTCTATACCTAGTTTTCTTATCTCTGAAATATAAACTTGCTCATGCTTATCTACCCAGCTGGCACTAGTCTTAAGAAGGCGTATTGCCCTACAACTCTACTCAGCCTTCCTGCCCTTGTCTTCTACATCACAATCTTCCTGCAAACACCATTCCGTAGATGACCATCTGTCCTTGGCCAGGCCTCTAGGAAAATGCCCACTTGTCATTTGCCGTTTTCAGGAAGTGAAAATTGGAAAGAAAGAGCTCTGCGATTAGGAATACACATCTTCTCCTCTTCCTCTTCCTCCTCTTCCTTCTCTTCTCTTCTCTTCTCTTCTCTTCTCTTCTCTTCTTCTTCTTTCTTCCCCTTCCCTCTCCTTTTTTCCCCTCCCCTCCCCTTCTTTCCTCTCCTCTCCTCTTTTCTTCTCCTTTCAGGGCAAGTTCCAACTGGAGGATGTGGTATATAATCCAGAGGTAGTTCCTCGTTACTACCAAAACGCCTATCTGCACCTGCAACCCTTCTACACCACCACCTGCAGCTTCCTGGGCATCCGGCGGCCAAGTGGCCTGGTGAAGTGTGGCCAAACCCAGGAGGTGCTAGTGGACTATTCCATCGATCCAGAGGATGCTAGACCAAACCAAGAAGTCATCGTCTCCTACTACGTGAGTTGGGAGATGGGGGCTTGTGAAAGGCTATTGAGACGGAGTCAGCCAGAGAGGAGAGCCAGATGCCTTGATGGAGAAATGATGTAGGACATGTATATAATTGCTGAAGTGTAGAGATGTGTTTCAAAAGTTAAGACTTCCGAAGCTGGAGATGGTGGTGTATAACTAGAATCCCAGCGCTCAGGAGGTAGAGACAGGAGGTCAGAAGTTTAAGGCCAGCCTGGGCTACACAAAATCCCATCTCAACAACCAACCAACAAAACCCAGGTAGGAATGTGGTCTCCATGCCTGTAGTCTCAGCACTAAGGCGACGGAGACAGAAGGATTGCTTGCAACTTCAAGGCTAGCTTGAGCTCCACAGCAAGACCCAATCTCGAAAAGGCGAAAGAATAAAAGGGTTTACAGTCTCTTTCAACTCAGTCTTTCAGGCAGCACACAGTTAACCCTTTAAGCACTCCTCAGCTACAATTCTGCGCTTCAGCAAACACTGAAGCCTGGATGCAGTAATGTGTCCAGATCTGCACACCATCATCATCTTTTATGCCCCTGAAATGCTTAAGCATACATGGGTAGTCCGTTTATGGCATGGGTAGTCCATTTATGGCGGCTCTCCAGATGTTCCTGTCCTGAGCAGTCCTGGATGCTTGTGTTATTGTCATACCCAAGGCTCCACAGTCTTCCTTTATTCTGCCTACCCAGCGTTTTTCAGGCCTTCCTCTTTGCCTTATGCCGTGCACTCCTCCAAGCAGTGCTATGTTCGGGTATCTGCCATCATTCATTCTCATAACATGGCTGAAGTATCTCAAGCACCATTGCTGTATCCTGTAGTTTATACTTTCTTCTATAGATGGAGATGTTTCTTAAAGTCATCATTGTGCAGCCTGTCTCTTTGTGTAATGCCTAGAACCCTCCTGAGACACGCCATCTCAAACACATTCAGCCACTGTTCTGAGGAGTATTTCATTGTCCAAATTTTGGAGTTGTAAAGAAAGCGGCTCAGAAGCCGGGCGATGGTGGCGCACGCCTTTAATCCCAGCACTCGGGAGGCAGAGGCAGGCGGATCTCTGTGAGTTCGAGACCAGCCAGGTCTACAGAGCTAGTTCCAGGACAGGCTCCAAAGCCACAGAGAAACCCTGTCTCGAAAAACCAAACCAAAAAAAAAAAAAAAAGAAAAGAAAAAAAAAAAAGAAAGCGGCTCAGGACAAGTGTCTCAAATACTTGTAATTTTGCTGTCGTTATGTCTCTTGCTGACCAGACCTTTTCTAGTGGCTGGAATACAGCCCTCACTTTCCCTATTTGCCTCTTGACATCTGAAATAGTTTCCTCCTTTTGACATAGGTCTCCTCCCAGATAGACAAAGTTGGCTCTTTGTTTGAGGTTCTGGTTCTTTATTACAAAGGTAAAAGCCTGTGTGCCCTTCCCATGTGTTGTATCTCAGGTTTCTCGATGTTTGCTTTCCTACCAAGGTTTTCACTGACTTCCACCACTCTATTTTTCATGGTCTCTCAGCTCATTTGGACTGTCAACAAGTAGTGCTGTACTGTAGGCGAAACGCAAACTGTTGATTCGCACACCACCTGTCTGCACTCTTATCTCCTCCTCCAGGGCTGTTGCTCTTATTAATTCCAGGAATATATTGAAGCGCAGTGGTGAGAGGACACATCCCTGCAACACTCCTATGATTGTCTTAAATTGACCGCTTAGTTCTCCACAGACTTTGACTGATGCAAAGGTATCTTTATAGGCATTTTCTAGTATTATGATTTTCTCTGGGTACCTGTAGAACCTCATGGTTTCCCAAAATCCTTTCCTCCAAATGCTATCGAATACCTGAAGTTGATGTAACAGACATATGCTTTTTCCAAATTCTTTGTATTTTTCTGCCAGTTGCCTCAAAGTGAAGATCTGATCAATTGTGCTCCTGTTAGCTCTGAATCTGCACTGGGCCTCTGCTAGGATTTCCTCTGTTCTGACCTTGATCCTTTGCAGGATAATGGAGAAGGAGATCTTGCTGCTACGTAACAACAGACTAATGCCTTTGTAATCTGAACAGTTCAGTTTGTCCTTCTTCTTGTGTGTGGGAATTGTGACTGAGTACTTCCATTCCGTGGGAATCACTTCGTGTTCCCATATCTCTCTGAAGAGTCTGAGAAGCACCTTGGCCCCTGAGCCTATAGTATCTCCAGCTCCTTTACTGTGATGTCATCCTTGCCTGGGGTCTTCTTACATTTTTCTGTCTTGATAGCTTCCTCTATCTCATTCCTGTCCATATTTAATATTTCCTCATTGCCTCTGGCATTTGAGTGGCTGCTGAAGTGTTTCTCGTCATCTATGTTGATAGCATTAGGGACATTGTATAAGGTGTCAAAGTATTGTCTCCATCTTTGCTTTACTTCTCCTGGTTCTGTTAATAAATAATCTTGCTCATCTTTCATCACCTGAATCTGCAGAACATATCTGGCAGTTATCCATCTGATAGCTTCGTAGATAAGATGTGTTTTATCATGGAGTCTAGCCTCTTTGACCTCTTTGCATACACCTGTACATACAGCTCTCTATCCTTCACTCTCCTTTTGACCTTTTGGCACAGATAGTTGTGGTGTTTTGCTGCCTGCAGATTGCCTCTTATTTGCTCTTTAGCTTCCTTCTTTTTTCTGCCAGGTTGATCATCTCCGCGGTAAGCCATTCTACTGGTGTTGCTCTTTTTGCATAACCAATCGTCCCCTTTGAAGCCTCCTGTATGTCTTTTGATTTTCTGTCATTTGTTCTCTATATTTGTAAAAAGTTGTTAACGAGTTTCCTCATCTGTTTTTCAGCCGTTCTCCTGTACTCTCTCCTTACAGTTGGGCTCATCAGTTGTTTATGATCGATCTTCTGGTTCGTCTTGCCTGGCATGCCTTTCCTAAATTTCAGATAAATGTTGGCCATAACAAGTTGGTGATCTGACCCTAAGTCAGCACTAGGAAATGACCAGCTGTTTTGGATGCTAGATAAGCACTTCCTGCTGACCAGAATGTAGTCAATTTGGCTGTGTGTGCATTTGTCAGGGGGTTCCCATGTCCAGCATCTTGATGGTTTGGCCTGCTTGAATTTTGTGTTGGATATGGACAAATCATTTGCATAGCAGAGATCAAACAGCCATTCCCCTCTATTGTTCCTTTGTCTGAATCCATATGTTCCCATGACACTACAGTCCATTCTTTCTCCAGATCCCAGCCCTGCATTGAAGTCACCCATAACGATTAGTATGCCATTCTTATGCGCCCTGCTGACCTCATTCTGTAGATCTGTGTAGAAACTGTTGGTGCCGTCCTCTTCTGCTTCTGTTGATGTGTAAACCTGTACTGGCAACTGTATCGCACCATCTTGAAATAAAGCCAGGGATGAGGGGTTAAAGACAAAGAGTTTTTAAAAAGGAACCCATTGTGACTATGTAGGAAAAACCAAATGAGAAAATGTTGCTGGTCGGGGTTGGAGCAAGGTAGCTGAGTGGGAGCCGAGGGAAAGAATGTGGGACTCAGAAACGATTTCATTCTGTAGTTCATTGCTCAATTTTTAGTTAGAGTTTTTGTTACTGCTCATGATGAACCCAGCAAGGACTCTACCGTTGAGTTGTACCCCTAGTTTTTCACTGCCATGCACATACATAATACAGTGTGTGTGTGTGTGTGTGTGTGTGTGTGTGTACGTGTGCGTGCGTGCATGTGTGGTGAGCACATAGAAACCAGAGAGCACCCTTGTGGAACTGGTTCTCTCTTTCCTACCTTTCTATGAGTTTTGGGGCTCGAACACAGGTTTCTTGACTCACTGAGCTATGTACCCTGCTAGGCCTGGATTACATCCTTCTTTCTTTTCTTTATTTGTTTTTCAAGACACGGTTTCTCTGTGTATCACTGGATGTCCTGGAACTTGCTCTGTAGACCATGCTGGCTCTGCTTCCCAAGTGCTGGGTTTAAAGGCATGCCCATTACTGCCCGGCTTCTGGACTATAGTCAAATGTTATAAACTGAAAATTGACCCTGACAGCAGCCTCAGTGGGGAAGCAAAATCCCAAACTGGTAGGGAGAAAGCAGCGTGTAGAGATAAGCATGTTACTGATTGTTCATGGCGACAAAAGGAACTAGGCTCAGATAAACCTCAGGAGGCATGACCTAGACTGAATCTCTCTGTTCCCTTATGCTCAGTTTCTGGGACTTTGCCTCCTCTGGATCACACTGATGATGTCTGTCATTTCACCGTCTCCGGCAAGCTATAAACACCCATCCTGGCCCGGCAACATGGGGAGGGGTGTGAACAAAATAAGTCACAGTGAGAATACAGACAGCGTTCTCAGGACAGGGGTGGGAGGCGAGGCTCGGGGACTGGATCCGAGGAAGGCATTCTCAGAGCCAGTTGATGGCCGAGAACTGGCAGTGAGCACTGGGGAAAGGTGGGGGTTCTATTTCAAGTGAGAACACACAGGAAATGCTTGGGAAGCAGCATTCATTCCCCTCCTGTGAGCCAGATCAGCTCAGACAGTGGAAGATCCACTGAATTGAACTGTAATAAAGAACAATAGTGAGGTTGGGTTTTTAGCTGACTTTATACAACAAGGATTATAAAACAATAAAACCTGGAGATCCTAGAGAAGTCCTGGACTTCTGCTGTGAGGGATCCTTTTCTTTCTTTTCTTTTATTTTATTTATGCTGTCTGTCCTTTGTTTCTCGCCACCCTCATTGGCTCCCAGCCAAGCCTCTACTTGGAGCTGAGCCATCAGACCCTGTGGGCAGGCGGCACCCTGTCTCTGATAAGCTGATAGCTGCTAGGTGAGGCACTGTGCAGGCTCTGGAAGTGTGCAAGGAGCTGGAGTTCATGGTGGGAACAGGTATGCTCCCCAGGTAGGGCCCAGAGCAAAGACACTGACTACTGGACTCTTATTTATTTATTTCTTCCCTCTTTGATAGGTAACAGGGAAAGGGAGTTTGCAGATGGTGGGGCAGAAACACCTGAAGGTTAAAGAGAAAGGTGAGTGAGGGCACATGCTTCTGGGAGGGAGATGTGGGACAGTCCTGGAGAAGAGCTCCTGTGCGCAAAGGCAGCTGGAGGAGATACTAGCAAGAAAGGAGGGACAGCGTGGACCCTGAAGCATCCCCAGACACTGCAGAAGAGCGTGGATGGGTGGGTGGCTGTGCAGCCTTGCTCCTCTGCCCCTCTTCCTCTTCAGGACCAAAAGGCTCCTTCTCCCTCTTGCTGACCTTCACCTCCAGAATGGCCCCTTCCCCTTCTCTCGTCATCTACACGATATTCCCCAGTGGAGGTGTCATAGCCGACAAAATTCAGTTCTCCATGGAGATGTGCTTCGACAATCAGGTAAGGCGGCCATGAGAACAGTCATGAAAATGAGCTGGGTGAAGAGAAAGCTCTCTTCTCGTGTCTGATAGAGTGGGAGACCAATCGGGTTCAGTGCAATCTGAAGAGACTATGGAAGAGGTTGCAACATTGTGTTTGTGTCTTTAGTGGTTTAGATCTATGCTGAAATCAGTCTCTCCCCACACTGGTCCCCCCAGTCCCCTTGCCTCCTCCTGCTTCCCTCCTCCTCTTCTTCTCACCTCCTGAAGTCACCCGGGTGGGTGAGATGAGTTCAGGGACAGGAACAGTCTAAACTATAGTCAGGCCGCCCCAGTAGGCGTGTTCTGCACCTCTGGTCCATACATTCTCTCCCTTCCTTTTCCCTTCTCCCTCCCTTTCTTCTCCTTCCCTTCTCTTCTCTTTATTTTTGAGACAAGGGTCTTGTTATGTAGCCCAGGCTGGCCTCCCTCTTGCCTCTGTCTCCCAAGAAGTGCTGGGATTAGAAAAGCCCATGTCACCACAGCTGGCCATATATCCTCCTGCCCCCAATTTTTTTCTCTAAACTTTATCAGTTTCTCCACTTTTCCCATCTCTGTTCTAACATTCTAGTGTCAAAGAAATATATGTTATAAATAATCTAACAGTGGGGCTGAAGAGATGGCTCAGCCATTAAGAGCACTGACTGTTCTTCCAGAGGACCCAGGTTCAATTCCCAGCACCCACATGGCAGTTTACAACTGTCTGTAATTCCAGTTCCAGGGGATCTGACACCTTCACACCAAAGCACATAAAATAAATTAAATAAATTATAAAAAATTAAAAAGTGATCTAACAGTGATGGAATAGGTTAGATCCCAGGCAGAGGCCTGCTGTCTGATTATCCGGGTCCTATTGCTTCCCCCACTGTCCGGGCTGATCCACTGCATACGTTTCTCTTCCCCAGGTCTCCATTGGCTTCTCGGCTTCCCAGCAGCTCCCGGGAACAAAGGTGGAGTTGTGGCTGCAGGCAGCGCCTGGGTCCCTGTGTGCAGTCCGGGCTGTGGATGAGAGTGTTCTACTCCTCAGGCCAGAGAGAGAGCTGACCAACAGCTCTGTGAGTGGGTGGTCTGGGGACTGGGCTGGGATGGTCTGGGGCAAAGGAGATGGTGGAGAGAATGGTTTAGCCGCATTCGAACATGGCAGTGGGCAGGGGTCCTGGGGAAGTAACACCCCAAGGAAAGGTGCTAGAAAAGCTGCCATTTGAAAGTAGAGCCCTGTGTGGTGGCACACACCTGTAAAGGCAGCACTAGAGAGGGTGAGGCTGCCAGTTCATAGCCAGCCTGGGCTATATAGTGAGGCCAGGAAGGAAGGAAGGAAGGACAGGAGGAAGGAGGAAGGAGGGAAGGACAGGAGGAAGCAAGGAAAAATAAAGGTATTTGAAGGACATAGTAATATGGAAGCTAAGAAGGGAGAAGGGTGAATCAGAAGGCACGAGGCCCCGGGAAAGTGCCATGGAGGTTACGGCAGAATGAGTAGAAGAATCTATACAAGTGAAGCGAGACAGCATGAGCCATGGGGCAGAACGGGCGTGGCGCCCACCTGCTGTACTGAGTTGGTCTTGTTCTCCCCGCCCCATCGCAGGTCTATGGGATGTTTCCATCCTGGTACAATTTTTACCCCTACCAAGTAGCTGAATATGACGAGTGCCCGGCACACAGCCCATGGGACTTTCCTCGACCCCTCTCTGATCCCACGCCCAGAGAGGGACTGAGGAGTCATTCAATCATCTGGAGACCCTGGCTCTCTGAAGGCGTGGACCTGTTCAGCTTCTTTCGGGTAGATGCCCTGACACTTTCGCTCTTAGGAAAACGATGGTTGTGGGAACAGGGGACAGGAACATCACATCTAAGAAAGCAGAGCGGCTCGCGTGGGCACTGGTGGGAAGGAATGTGGGAGAAGCTCTGACGTGTGAGATAGTCTCTCTAGGCTCTTCTGCCTGGAAAACTTGTCTGGCGAAAGAACCACTGTGTGAGGCTGTTCTAGAACTCTCTCCATGGCCCTCACAGGTGACACTGAGAAGGGACAGTGGGGGAGGTAACCCAGAGGTCTGTATTGTCACATAAAACAGTTGATAGGTGTTTTAAGAACAGGGCTTGGGGGGCTGGAGAGATGGCTCAGCGGTTCAGAGCATTGCCTGCTCTTCCAAAGGTCCTGAGTTCAATTCCCAGCAACCACATGGTGGCTCACAACCATCAGTAATGGTGCCCTCTTATGGCCTTTAGGCATACACACAGAAAGAATATTGCATAAATAAATAAATAAATAAATATTTAAAAAAAAAAGAATAGGGCTTGGGACGCTGTGTGAGCCAAGTCCAACCAGGAGATGTCCGAGGTCATGTCTCCACGACTTCTTCTTCTGTGTGTTCTTCCTAATGCTTGCCTTTCTGTAACACTGGTATTTTTGTAGGACTGATTAATCCGGTATGGTCTCGGCCCTCAGAAGTCAAATACTGAGGACACAGTGACATTTGGGAGAAGCATAAACATCTTTATTTTTAATGAACTTAAGATTGAGCTAGTTAGGTCCTTTTAGTCACATTGAAGTCTCACAAATTGTTATCTTCCTTTCTTTGTGGTTTGGGGGATGGGACTCAAGGCCTCGAATGCCACTCATGTTTTCTGTCACTGAGTTGCACACCCAGACCACAAGTGACCTAATGAGTCCGGTCTCCATGGCTGAACGCTGGGTGATAATCATTAGTCTCACCACTAACAACAAAAGCATATTTGGATTCGAACCTTTGAGGATTGATCTCCTTGACTGTAAGTCGGGTGGTAGGGTAACGACACCTTCACAACCGTCATTTGTTGGTCTCTTTGGTGCTTGTCAGGACATGGGCTTGAAAATTCTATCAAATGCCAAAATCAAGAAGCCAGTGGACTGCAGCCGCCACCGTCCACTCTACAGCTCCACTACCATGGATGGAGGTAAGCTGCTGGCCTAGGGCTCGGAACTCTGAAAACCTCTTCTGTCACCTCAGATTGGTCCTGGGTCATAGATGCAGGACGGTTTCAGAGAGTCTTTCCAGGAAGAGTCTTTGAAGCCTGGGTCCCTTATCTGTCCAGTCTCTGGTCTCAGCTCTCGGTACATACTTCCCCAATGACCTTTCTACCTCTCCTCTCCTTGGCGGTCCTTTGGTTCTCTAGTTTGATTATGAATTTCTTACTAGCAGTCTCATGAGTCTTTCGTTTTCCAAATTTGTCTTCTAAACCTTGTCGGCAGGTGGCAGTGTTGCCCGGGAGGCTGGGTTCGCATCGCCTTCGCCTTCACCGCAAACAGAGGGTTCTCCGGTCCGCCAGTACTTCCCAGAGACCTGGCTGTGGGACCTGTTTCCGGTCGGGTAAGGGATGCTAGAGACCGCAGAAAACTCAGAATCGTCATTTCAAAAATCTCAGTGTCAGGAACTCCTCCCCCAGGGTCCCCAATCACTCAGAACAGACTCATATCTCACACCCACGTCGTGCGGACAGCATGCTCGCCCCAAATGCACACTGATGCTTAGACTACGTGCCGGTTTTGGCAAGCCACAGGCCACAGAACCATGCCACCCCTTCTCCCTCCCGTATATGCACATCTCCCTCACCTGGGGGACTCACACCCAGTGAAGGCGGCTCTCCTTTTCCGTTTGCAGATCAGTTCTCTCGAACGCGCTCAGCTCCCACGCCTCACTCGGGTTCTTGTGTTCCCAGTAACTCAGGAAACAAGGTGGTCCAGGTCACAGTTCCTGATACCATCACCGAGTGGAAGGCTATGACATTCTGCACCTCCCAGTCCAGAGGCTTTGGCCTCTCCCCTACTGTTGGGCTGACCGCTTTCCAGCCGTTCTTTGTTGACCTGATGCTGCCTTACTCAGTCGTTCGTGGGGAATCCTTCCGTCTTACAGCCACGGTCTTCAACTATCTCAAGGACTGCATCAGGGTGAGAGCGTGGCTGCCGGAAGCAGTACAGCCCTGTAGGCCCACCAGATTGGAAGCATGCCAGACTTCCCTGGGTGATGCCTTGTGGGTGTCACAAGCCCTGAGTCCCTAAGTCACTACCCCTTCGCCTCCCACCCCCTTCTTTCCTTCCTTCATACTGTGAGTGGAACACATGGCTTCAAGCACCCTGGCCAAATGTCTGACCACTGAGCTACATGCCAGCACTTTTATTTATTTGCTTATTTATTGTGTTTAGTCTTTGAAAATTCCATACGTGAGTTTATTTTGGCCATTCCCACCTCCCACTATCCTCTCTCACCCTATTCCCACTTCCCAGCCTGCTTTTATTTTGAAATAGAGGCTCTCAAAGTTGCTTCCCTTGGCCTTGAACTTACTCTGTAGCCTAACCAGGGCTGTGGACTTGAGCTTCCTGCCTTAGCCTTCCAAGGCGTTAGGGTTTCCAGGCCTGCACTCTCGAGCTCCACTCTCGTGCCTTTTCTTTCTTAATCGTTCAGATTCAGACTCACCTGGCCCCGTCAGATGAGTACCAGGTGGAGTCCAGGGCAGCCGGTCAGGCCTCCAGCTGCCTGTGTGCCGACGAAGCCAAGACCTTCCACTGGGACATCACGGCTGTCAGGCTGGGTAAGAGAGGATTAACTGGCTGGGGAGCCCAAAGGACCCGAGCCCTCTGCGTTTCCCTGCCGCATTCGCTTGTTTCTGCTTTCCTCCTGTTCTTTGCCTCCACCTGTTCCCTTCTGAGGCTGTGTGATAAGTCAGTAAGCAAAGGCTCCAAGAGACGAGCAAACAGATGAGCCCAATCAAGACTATTCCCAGTGTAAAAGGAGAGCTTTTGGTATTGACAACAGGACAAGGACCTATTGTGGGACACTGTTCCGACTACTTTAATATACACACCCATTTTTTAAAAATAATTATGTTTATGTGTATGTGCCAGCGTACACCATGTGCCGTGTGCATATAGGAGCCTGGGGAGGTCAGATGAAGACATCACATCCCTGGAACTGGTGTTATACATGGTTGAGAGTCACCATGTGGGTGTCGGGAACTGAACCCGGGTTCTCTACGATAGCAGCTGGAGATTTTAACCACTGAGCCATCCTTCCAGCCCCTGTACTAACTCATTCAATCTCTATACCAACCCACTGGCTGCCTCTCATGGAGTAAATCCCCACAATCAAAAGATGGCCTTTTGACTTAATGGTTATAAACTATTGGAAAATTTAGTGGGTTGGAAGAACAAATGTTTACTTGTTTATACACTGTCACATATATTCTAGCCTGGCTTCAAATTTACTATGTAGCTGAGGATGGTCTTGAACTTCGGATCCACGCCTCGAGCTCCCGAGTGCTAGGTTTATAGGCATACGTGACCACACCTGGTTTACGTGGCACTAAGGTGTGTCATAAAGCAGTCAAGCTTCAAACCATGGCTGAAGACTTGAGAGAAGACCCGCTTACTTCCGAGGCCCCGTTTCTGGCAGGTTCATGGACCGAATGCCACGTTCTTAGCTTCAGCTGTGAGCTGCGGCACCCATTCCACGCCTCACAGGGGTCTTCTCTGGGCTGCTTCACCGCAAAGCCGCCATTCTCCAGAGCCCAGGACTGGCAAGTCTGCACACCAGAGAGAACCTGCGGCCTTTGTGTGACAGTCAGAAGGGCTAACCCATTACTTCTGCTCTATCTCATCACTAAAAATGAGTCACTTGGGGTCCAGCCTCAATGGCAGAGTGATGGCCTAGTATATGTCACAAAGCCCCCAGTTCCACCCTCAGCACCAAAACCACACACACACACACACACACACACACACAAACCCAACCAACCAACCAAACAACAAAAAGCCACCCTACCTTACTCAAAGGAATCACTCAATCCAGCCCACACCCAAAGGAGGTAACCATCAAACTGCAGGACTCCCGCACCCTTAGAAGTCACCTTCCACACTGCCTCCCCATCCTTGGCATCACCTGGGAATACCTGAGAAGTGCAGAATCCAGGCTGCACCCCAGGCCTCTGAGTTAGAGCTTGCCCCGTGACAAGGTCCCAAGTGATGGTTGGGCCACACCAGTTTGAGAGTCTCAAGGGGGAGAGGCCTCGCTGGCCCCTCTGGTTGTTAGCTGACTCTCCCCTTCCTTTGCCTCCCCTCAGGTCATGTCAACTTCACTATCAGTACAGAGATCGTAGACAGTGGTGAACTCTGTGGGGGCCGGAAGGCAGTTGTTCCTAACAGAGGCTGGAGCGACACTCTCATCAAGCCAGTCCTTGTCAAGGTGAGCGTCTTTCAGGATGGCTATCAAAGGCAGAGGCAGAGGCAGCAACCACCTAGTATGCTCAGTGTCCTGCCAGTCAGACTCACAGCCCTCACACTCTCCCTCCTGTCTGGAAGTTTCTGTGTTCTCCTCCATCGGCCCTTCCATCTTAGCTGTTTGCCTGACACACGTGGCCTATGGAAGTGCTCAGTGTGATGTCAGGCTCAATGCAAATACTCAAATGAGCGTTAGCTTCCCTGATTAGAATTCATGATCTCTCGTCAGTTGCTTTTCTAACCCATTACAAACCCCATTGTTAGCCTTGCTTCTAAAAAACTTTCCTTAAGGTTCCTCTAACCGTAGGCTGTGTGGGGAAAGGGTCCGTTCTCTTACATTCTGAGGGAAGTGTGGGAGCTTGAGGAAGAGCCTCCCTTCCATCCTCCCTGCTTCATCTGATGCTCACTCCATTGTACCGTGCAGCCTGAAGGCGTCCTTGTGGAGAAGACTCACAGCTCATTGCTGTGTCCAAAAGGTGGGTAGACCCAAGAGGGTGGCTGGGCTGATGTCCTTAGGGCAATAAGTGATTCTCATACACAAAAGGAGTTGCTGGATGTGGTGGCACAGCCTACAATCCCGGTCCAGAGTGCAGAGGCAGGAAGATTGCCACGAGTTTGAGGTCAACTTGGTCTAAACTGGGAGTTCCGGGCTAGCAACGGTCACATAGGAGGAGAGACTTTGTTACCAAAACAAAACAAAACAAAACAAACAAACAAGCAAAGCAGAGGCACGTGCAAGACTAGGAGGGAAAAGGGAGCCTGGGCTGTTACTCTTGCTGGGATCAAGGAACTGAAGGGCAGGGTTTGAAGGAAAAAGGAAAGGAAGGGAAGGGAAGGGAAGGGAAGGGAAGGGAAGGGAAGGGAAGGG
>JABTXL010012322.1:5438901-5476750 GCA_025134845.1 Neodon shergylaensis | reverse complement strand
ATGCACATATGTGTACTGCACATGTATACAAGTACACACATGCACATATGTGTACTGCACATGTATACAAGTACATACATGCACATATGTGTACTGTACATGTATACAAATACACGCATGCACATATGTGCAGCTTCTCTTAACAGGGTAGTTAGTCATTACTACATTGTTCTGAAATTTAATTAAATATTTAACATGTAAAAATTACTTGAATGAAGAAGAAAATGTATTTCTTGTCTTCATGGGAATTACAAATTGATTTATTAATATTAGTGTCAGGCTGGGTGGTGGCATACACCTTTATTCCCAGCCCTTAGGAGGTAGAGGCAGGTGGATTTCTATGAGTTTGAGGCCAACCTGGTCTAGAGAATGAGTTCCAGGACAGGCAGGACTATGTTTTTTTTTTTATTTTTTTTTTTGAGACAGAGTTTTTCTGGGTAGCCCTGACTGTGTTAAAACTCTCTCTGTAGACCAGGCTGGCCTTGAGCTCCCAGAGATCTGCCTGCCTCTGCCTCCTCATCCTGGCATTAAAGGTGTGCACCAACAACAAACCAATTTAATGGTTTTTTTTTTAAGTACTGTGCCTCATTTCAGGGAACTTTGCTTGTTTTTCTTTCAGGGATTGAAAATGGTTTTTATGCCAGTCGGTGGTGGCACATGCCTTTAATCCCAGCACTCAGGAGGCAGAGACAGGTGGATCACTGTGAGTCTGAGGCCAGCCTAGTCTACAGAGCGAGTTCCAGGACTGGCTCCATAGAAACATAGGCTACAGAGAAACCCTGTCTTGAAAAACCAAAAAAGAAAGTTTTATTTATTTTCAACTTTTGCTGCTGGGGATTAAAGCCTGGGCCCTGTGCCTGCTAAGCACACAGTCTGCCAGCTGGCTATACCAACCCTTCATAGAAATTCTTGATCAGGAAAGACGTCTTCTTGCCTAGCCCTAAGTAATTATAATACATATCAATATCTTGTCAAGAAGTGAGAGAAGGCTTTACAACCATCAGTGACATGTACCTGTCAGAATTGTTTCTCACGAAAATCCTTGGTGATTATAAAAGGCCTCTCTCTTTCATACACACACTCACACTAACACACACAATCACACACATATACATATACACACTAACACACATATACACAATCACACATGCACACACCGAATCTTAGCCAGTGGGAAGGTCCTTCTGTTGAATTGCTTCAGTGTGGGGAAGCAGTAGGGATCCCATAGCTCCAGCTCACAGAGGGTAGACAGAGCTTTCCAGGGGACACTTGTCTCCTCCACAGGGCTGCCCCACCCTCCCACTTCACAGGGCAGTAATGCAGTAACTATGCATGCTCTTTTGCTCTCTTCGGGGTATGGAAAGTGAGGCTCTTTATTCTGTGATATGCATTTGACAGTGTCAACTAGGTAGAAATTTTTACAGTAGAGAGCAGAACATAACAGTTTTCCTGGGCATTCCATTTTCTCCCTCTCTATTGTAATTTATATAAATGGTTTTTTTTTTTTCATGAAAAGCTTCAAGCTATAAAATACAATGTGCTCTTAGTGACAGTGTGTCCTATTCAGAGCTAAAGAAAAGGTAACGTGTGCTCAGTGGCTAAGAAGCCTTGGACTGAGAGAAAGGATTGCCAAGGGTCCTGGTACCCTCTCCAAGAGGTCATCGCACAGATGACTGCAGAATGAATAACGGCAGAAAGGATGCGTTTTCGAGGACCGTCAAGTTGTCACTAGCTCCTCCAACAAGAGAGCTAAGGAATGCACAACAAGCCATCATCCACTTGATTCTAGAAATAACCCTTTGAAGCTAAGTTCTGTTTCTAAGCATGAATTCACCGGAATGGCCAGATGGCCCAACGCTGTTCAATAACAACCTGCTACTGATGATTTCCTATATGTATGTGTAAGTTGTCGGAGTTTCCGCATCAGCCTCTCAAGGAGAGGTGAATAAGTTCTCTGTGTGCTTGGGAGTGCTCTCACCCAAGCCAGCTTCAGCTACTGGGTGCTGGTTACAGGGTCCTCCAGGTTAATTTGCATGGCTCACAGAACAGTAAGCATGTGCTTGTTCTACTCCAGGATACTGTGGTTGCCCTCCAAGCCCTCGCCAAGTATGCTGCCATTGCCTATGTGCCATCTGAGGAAGTCAGCGTGGCTGTAAAATCCACTGAGAATTTCCTCCGCACTTTCAGCATAGAGTCTGCCAACCGACTGGTCCTGCAGCAGGAGGCACTGCCCAGCATCCCTGGAGTGTACACTGTGGAGGCCTCAGGCCAGGGCTGCGTCTATGTGCAGGCAAGTAGAGGGTCGAGAGGAAGGAGTACAAGTGAAAACAGTGTCAGAATATTCTCACCCCAAATACAAATTCTCAATCCCCACTCCCTCCCTCTCCTTCGTCCCTCCTCTCCCTTTCTCTCCTTTGGTATCTCCCCCTCCCCCTTCTTCTTTTCCCTCCCTCCCGGCTGCCTTTTCTCCCTTCCTCTGTATGTGTGTGTGTGTGTGTCTCCCTTGATGGTAGTCTGAGATACACAAATTTGAAGTCCTTCCTTATTCTGATCTGGCTATCTCTTTCCACTAGGTGGTGTTGAGATACAACGTTATCCCTCCTAAAGTGCCAGAGACTTTTAGCCTTCAGGTGGAAACAGAAAAGGCTAGTTGTGAAAAACTCGCTTTGCCTCGATCCTTGACTCTCACTGTTCATGCCAGGCAAGGAAAACTGGGGGCACCTGGGTCTTGGGAGCTGAATTTGTGTGTGGAGGGGGTGGGTGGAGTGGGGGTGTGCCTATGCTCCCACACATGTGTATAAGGATGTAGAGTGTAGTAAGAGTGGAAATAGTAGTTGACCTAAGTCTGCTTCTTCCTGCCCCCAGTTATGTGGGGAGCCGCAGCTCTTCCAACATGGCCATTGTGGAAGTGAAGATGCTGTCTGGGTTCAGTCCTGTGGAGGGCACCAAGCAGTCAGTAAGTGACTTGTTTCTTCCATTGAACTCTCTTAGGAAACCTAACATTACTGATGAACCAAAGTGTGGTGAAGTTGGCATCATCCTATATATCTATGTACACGCATCATCCTATATATCTATATAGAAACACCATCCTGTATATCTATATACATATACCATCCTATATATTTATAAACATGAATCATCCTATATATCTATGTACACCATCATCCTATATATCTATATGTATGCACCATCCTATGTATCTATATAGATACACCATCCTATATATCTATAAACATGTATCATCCTATATATCTATATAAATACATCATCCTATATATCTATGTACACACATGCACACATTTACAATTCAAGTTCGGACCATCTGAAAGGGCTTTTGAGGTCCCTCAGATATATAAAATGGAAGCAGTAATGGTTTTAGCTCCTATTCTATGCTAAGGATGGAACCTAGGGCCTTGCATACGCTAGGCAAATATTGTACATATGGCCTAGGTGTCTCTGTTCTTTATTCTGGAGCACTTGAAACTGGCCAGGAAAAGAGCAGGGTCACGCTGGCCATGTACAACAGTATGGAAAGCATACTGGAATTCAAAGGCAGAGTGAAAAGAAAAAAAGAATACATATGTGTTAGTACATATCTCATGATAAAACTGAAATGCTGCGAGTTTATAATTGAATAAAAGGCTCTACTCCAGGGACATGGTCCTGCCTCCTCATCTCTTTCTTTCCTCCTTTTCAAATCTAGCTTCTGCAGCAACCCTTGGTGAAGAAGGTCGAGTCCGACAAAGACACACTTAACATTTACCTGGAGGAGGTAGGTGTTCAGAACTAACCCGAGAGCGGGACTGTGCATGCATCCGCAGGTGTCCCTTCAAATCTGCATGTCCTAGCGTCACACAAACTGACATGCAGGACCTGGAATGCACAACATGAGAGGAGGCTACTCTGTGATGGTGCACCAGGACACAGGTGGGGCCCTACAGACAAAGGCCCTCCCACAGGTTGACATCCTGAGCTGTCTCCACCATTTGAGATTTCTAGTAGGCATATTCAAGAAAAGAAACAGAATATGAATAGAACTACCTTGTAGCAAGTGGTAGAATATTACCGATCCTTGGGCACTTTGAGCTTTGTTGAAATGAAAAGTTAAATATAGCATGTTGATTTAAATTAAACTTAAAAGCACAATAGGTAATATGAGCATATACATGTATTGAGGTCTCACTTTTCACTGGCAACAGTTCTAAATATTTTTACAATCTTATAGCACTTAATGATTTCAGTAATTCTGTGAGCTAAGTCCGTAGCTCAGTGGTAGAGTGCTAGGGACTGACCCTAGTAGACACAGTTGAGAAAACTTTAGCTGGGTGTGGTGGCTCACACCTTTAATTCTAGAACTTGGGAGGAAGAGGCAGATGGATCTCCATGAGTCTGAGGCTAGTCTGGTAAGACTTTGTCTCAAGAAAATGTTTTATAATTTAACTTTTTTTCCTTTTTTGTTTTCTGTTGTCTTTTTTTGAGACAGGGTTTCTCTGTGAAACAGTCCTGGCTGTCCTGGAACTCACTTTATAGACCAGGCAGGTCTTAAACTCACAGAGATCCACCTGCCTCTGCCTCCCAAGTGCTGGGATTAAAGACATGGGCCACCATTCCCCAGCTAAATTTATATTCCCCAACATTTCAACTTTACAATCTACTGAAACATAAAATGAGATATGTGTTAATGAGAGTCTATGTATATGCATCCATTTCTGCACCTTTGTGTTCCAGCATGTGTTTTACACTGTCAGCCCGCCTCCATTCTTTCTGGTCAGTTTCAAACACCCAGTAGCCACAAGCAGAGTTGCAACTCTAAATTATGATGCATGCTTAACCTCAAAACCTTTAACCACGCTTGCTCTGAACCCTTGGTTTTAGCTATTGGTTGTGTAGTTTTGGGCAAACTGTTGAAAATCTCTGTTTCCTTAGCTGTGAAATGAGCTTTTGGTAAAAGACAGATAACTATATCTGCCCTAATACTATTTGGTTTTTATTCATTTATATGCAGTGCCGAGGGTTGAACCCAGTGCCCTACCACTGAACTACATGCTAAGCCTGTAGTGCTATTGAGAGGATTAAATGATTTAGGGTTTTAAAAGTATTTGTAAATGTTCCTGACACAAAATAAGCCCTCAATACATAATATATGTCCATATTATTTTATTTTAAGGCTAAGATTAGTTTTAATTCAACTTGTTTTTATTTCAATAAAATTAGAAGTTCCCAAGGACCCAGTAGCAGTCTAAAATCTGATGTAGCTCTAATTCTCATCAGATTTTGTTCCACATAGGGAATAATGTTATCTTTATTTTATAGCCAACAAAAAAGAATGTACCAAACGAAAATTTACTTTGACTGTGAATATCCATGTCCCATTTTCAACCCTCTGCCCGGCCTGTCCATCTTTCAGGAAGACACATTGGTTTGTTTGCTTGTTATAGTCGTAGTGCAGAGGGTCACACCCACAGCCTCAGGTGTGCTCAGCAAACATCCTACCACTGAGCTAGATGGTCCTCCTTTTCACTTTAGTCTTTTTTTCCTCCCTCTTCTCTTTCTCCCCCCTCCACTTCTTCTCATTGAAACAAGGATTTGCTGTGTCACCCAGGCCCACCTTAGACTCTTGATTCCCTTGGCTCAGCCCCCTAAGTGCTTGGAGTGCAGGTGTGTATCACCATGTTGTCACCAGGCGTGGTTCATTTTAGTTGTCTGTGTGTGTGTATGTACCATGTGCCTGTGGGTGCCCGTGAAGGCCAGAAGGGTGCGCTGAATCCACTAGAACTGGAGTGGCAGGTGACTATGAGCCAGCCACCATGGGTCTGAGACTCCACCTCAGCTCCTGGAAGAGCAGCAGAGCCTAACCACTGAGCCGTCTCTCCGGCCCCGCATTTTAATGTGCTTGATCTGTGTGCCCCATAGCTCAGTAAGAAGACACAGACTTACACTTTGACGATCAGCCAAAGCGTGTTGGTCACCAACTTGAAACCTGCAACTGTCAAAGTCTATGACTACTACCTGCTGGGTGAGTCCTACATGCATCTCCCAACATGGTTTAATGGCACTCTTTATGGCCTCTGGCTCTTAATTTTGCAACCATTCCTTCCCAAGACAAGCAGCACGCAATCATATTACCTGATCTAAAACACTTTTTAAAAGTCACCTAAAAACCTAGAGATACATCTTACCAGTAGAATGCTTGACAAGCATTCACAAGGCCACTATTGGGGGTGGAGGTGGGGGGCGGGGAGAGGAGCCAAGCATGGTAGTAGATGACTGTAATCTCAGTACTTTGAGGTAAAAGCAGCAAGAAAGATAAGGGCTGCTTCAGCTACATAGAGAGTTTGAGGCCAGCCTGGGCTATGCAAGACTCTGTTTCAAAATAAACAAATGAAATAAAATCAATAAATAATCAAAGCTCATCTGCAGAAGGGGTCCTTTACATGCTATGATCTTCAGACCAAGAGAACTCAGCAGACCACTGTTCTCAAGGAGTTGATGAGAGCTGACGTTTCCAATGTAATTAATAATTCACCTAGCACAGTGTTAGTGATTGACAGTACCTGTAACGCTAACGTGCTTATGACACACAGAGACATCTGGACATGGGTAAAGCAGAACTTTGACCTCTGAAGAATCACCTCTGAGTTCCACCAAGAATAACATGTCAATTCATTTCACAGATGAGCAGGCAGTGACCCAGTACTCTGACCCTTGTGAATGAGGTAAGTCCAGCAGGGAAAGAAGTCAGGTTGGGGTGGAGTGGTGTGGTGTCATGCAGAAGGAAGAGGACTTTTGGGCAGGGGAGACTCTGGGGAGAGAATTCTCTTTTGAGATATTGTTATTGTCTTCAGAAACTTCTTTTGGTGAAGTGTGCTTCCATGGGGTCTTACTATGTGACTCAGGCTGGCCTTGAACTTGAAAACTTCCTGTCCCAGTTTCCCAAGTGCCACACTGTCCTAAAGTCTTGAAGAGAACATGATGTGTCCATAGCTCACATCGGAAAAAACTAATAGTGGCATTTGTGTGATGTTTTCTGTCTGATTATCACTGCATTGTGAGGGTATGTATATGTATTTCTGCTGTCTGTCTGTCTCTCTCTCTCTCTTTCTCTCTCTCTTTCTCTGGGGGATGGGGCAGAGGACAACCTTCTACCTTATTTTTTGAGACATGGTCTGTCTTTGGCCTGGAGCTCACCAGCTAGTCTCGGTTGGCTGGCCCGCAGACCCCAAGGACCAGACCCCTCCTCTCTCCACCTCTCCATCTCTGGGAATGCAAGCGGGCAGCACCACACCAGACTGTTCTTATACGAATTATGGGAAATGAACCCAGTTCCTTATGTCTGAAAGGCAAGTGCTTTGCTGATGGAGCCATCTTCACAGCCTCCTTGTATGATTTTCCAAAACAATTAATTTTTCTATTGGCTTAGACAATGGGTGGATTTTCCCTAACTATTTTTCCGTAATATATCTTCATTGTATGAAAATACTGAAACGAAGCACAAGGCAGACAGCGAAAAGTGAGGGAGCGAGAGTGGGAACGAGAGCCCTGCCAGGACATGGTCCTAGGTCTTAGGAGAGCATCCTCGGTGAATAAGCCCTTCATGTCTTCTGCTGCTTACTTGCTTGCTTGCTCTCCAGGATAGAAGCTGGAAGGGGACCAACATTATTTTGCCTCCTGAAGCAGAGTTCATTCGATCACACTGTTTGATTCTCTGATTGGCTAGTGGATGGGTGGCAGATGATTATGCCTGAACCTCAGGTGCTCTGCTTTCTTGTAGACAGGCAGGGTATGGATCCTTTCACACCGGAGACTCTGCAAGGAAAGATCACTGTGGAAGAGAAACGACTCAGCTGTTCTTTTCTGTACCCGGGACTCTCAGAGGGCGGGTGGTGGTAGGTGGTGGTGCAGGGAAGATGAACATGTCTTCTGGTGGTTAAATCTGGGGAAGATGGGACTCAAAACTTTGAGATTAGGCTTAAAAAATGAAACTTCTGAAAGGCTATCAGTGTATCTGGCTCTGTGTAGTTTTTGAATGCTGGAGTGGTTTGAACGTGAATGTCCCCTACAGGCACAGCTATTGGAATACTCGTCTCTGGTTGGTGGTGCTGTTTTGGGTAGGTTTTGGGGATGTGGCCTTGCTAGAGGCAGGCTTTGGGGTTTCATACTCCACTGGCCATTCCCATTTCACTGTTTCTGTCTTGTGCTTGAGCACCATGACTATGTAAGCTCTCATCTCGCTGTTCCAGCTGCCCTGCCCGCCTGCTGCCTCATCCTCCCCCTCCCCATGAAGATGAAGGACTCATTCCTCTGGAAGGTCTAACAAACCCTTCCTTCTGTAAGTCACCTTGGCGGTGGTTTCTGCTTACAGATAAGAATTATCCTTTAACAAAACCTTGACAAGGGGCTCTTCCCTTCCTTAAACCTTCTGATCAGAACTTCTCAAAAAATCATATTTAACATGCAGAGTCTGAGTCAAGTGCAAAACCCTGCACTCTGTCCCTAGTGTACACACACACACAGAAAGAGAGAGAGACAGAGACAGAGAGACAGACACAGAGAGAGAGACAGAGAGAGAGAACTATGTGGCAGAATTCACTTTATTTTATTGAGACAGGGTCTTACCATGTAGCCTTGGCTATCCTTGAATTCTTTATAGACCAGTCTGGCTTTGAACCCACAGAGAGTCACCTGCCTCTGTCTCCCAAATGCTAGGATTAAAGGTTTAAAGGTGTTCAGCATCAGAACTAGCCAGAATCTTTTTTTGTTTTGTTTTGGTTTTTTGTTTTTTGAAACAGGGTTTCTCAGTAGCTTTGGACCCAGTCCTGGAACTCTCTCTGTAGACCAGGCTAACCTCACAGAGATCTGCTTGCTTACTTTTGTAATAAAGGAGGATCTTATAATTTCTTGATTTTTGTTTTTCAGTTGATTTGCATCAAAAATACAAACATAAACCCACAAGGCATAATGATATTACAGGTTTTTTATCATTTATCTATTTGTGTGTGTGTGTGTGTGTGTGTGTGTGTGTGTGAGCGTGTGCATGTGTGTGCACGCATGCTTGTACCCACTTGTGAATGCTATACTGCAAGCATGGAGGTCATAGGCCAATTTGGAAGAGTGGGTTCTTCTGCTTTGTGGGTCTTGGGGATTGAACTCAGGCCATCAGGCTTGGTGGCGAGCACCCTCATCTGCTAAACCACTTTGCCTGCCCAAATTTTATGTTTCTTTTTTAAGAGAGCCTGGCTGACTCTGGTAACTTGAATTTCCATATGAATTTGATTGAATTTCATTTCTTCAAGAAACCCTGATGGGACACCGGGATAGCAGGTCACTGCAGCCGATGTTCCCAACCATCCACGCCTTTTACTCTCTGTCCTCTCTCTTTCCCTTTCTTCCTCCTCCCCCATGCCCCATTCCTCTTGCTGCTGTGTCCCAGAGCCCAGAAGCTGACCTAGCACAGGAAATCTGGGTGTACACCTTTACCCTCCTCTTTTCAGTCTACCGCTGGCCAAAACCTGTTCCCCTTTGCCTCAGTTTCCCCCCTACCCTCTCTATTTCCCATCTAACAACTTATAGTTCTAGTCTCACCTGACTTTGTACTTCTTCTCTTATCCTCCCACTCACATCAATATTACCTTCCCTTCCTCTCTAAAGCAATCAGCACTTCACAAGTGTCTGTTTTGTGGTGTATGAGACATTAAATATTTGTCTTTTCTGTAAAACCCTGTAAAACTCTGATTCAAGATAAGGAATTCACCCCCACCCATAAAACCTTTATGCAAATGTTTTAATGACCCATCTAGCTGGTAAAACTTTTGTTTACCCCAAGCCCCTGCTGCATTCTCAGGACTGAGGTGCCCAACCCCTTCCTGTTCCCCCCCTTTCCTTTGAACTGATCCTTTGAACTAGACCATCATGAAAGATTGGGAGGTCAGACCCCAACCAAGAGAGAAAACCTAGAGCCACCGCCTGCATTGGGATGAAAACCCAAGCACTCACTGCTCTCCTTTTGCGGGTAGTAAAGTGTTGTCATGCTGAGGTCCTTTGGCTTTGGGTGTCCTTTGTGAGACCCTTTCTAACAGCAGTGAGCCACCATCTATCACTAGAGCTGGCTACTGCTGGGTAGTGCTGGCTGTGACAGACAGTGCTCAACCCACAAGGAGGGGTTAGAGACAGAACCTGGGACACCAGTTTAACAGATGAAAATGTTACTCTAACCCCCATCTCCCCTGAACACTGCGAACATGTCCACTTAAAGAAGAGAAGCAACCCGAATAGAAGGAAAAAGCAAACACCGAAACAACAAAACCTGCCTTGAGTTAAATAATATCACAAATCAAATGGACCTTATTGAAAGTGTCAAAATTCCAAAGAATAAGCAGAATATGGCGGTACATGCTTTTAATCCTAGCACTTGGGAGGCAGAGGCAGACAGATCTCTGAGTTTGAGGCCAGCCTGGTCTACAGAGCAAGTTCCAGCACAGCCAGAGCTACACAGAGAAGCATTGTCTTGAAAAAAGGAAAAGTTTAAACAATATCCTTTATTCTATTTGATCACAATGAGATAAGGCTGGAAATCAGCAAGAGAAGCTACAGAAAACATAGAAATTCATGGATATTAAACAACACAGCATTAGCTGGGCACAGTGGCACACACATTTAATTCTTACACTCAGGAGGCAGAGGTGAGTGGATCTCTGTGAGTTACAGGCAAGCCTGGTCTGTAAAGTGAGTTTCAGGATAGCCAGGGCTACATAGAAAGACTCTATCTCAAAAGACAAAACAAAATGAAAGCATACCCTATTGATAAATGAGTCATTAAAGAAATCAAAAAAGAAAAATTTTAAATCCCTATAATTAAGCAAAACAAATACAAAATGTACCCCAATCTATGGGATATGATGAAGGCAATCCTACCCGGAAGTTTACAGCTCTAAGTTCCTACACTAGAAAGTCAGACATATTGCAGATAAACAGCCTGATGAGAGATCTTAAAGCAATGGAAAAAAATCACCAAGAACACACCAATACCCAAAGCAGTAGATGTTGAGAGATAAAGAAGATCAGAGCAGATATTAATGACATAAAAATAATAATAATAACAGTACTGAAGATGGATGCTAAAAAGAAATCCCATAGTAGCTCAGAATTGAGTATAATAAATGGTTATTTATTTAGGGGTAGACTCACAGATCACAGTCCTCTGTATGAACAGGGAACAGGAACCGAATCCAGCAGCCGGAAATGAGAAAGAGCAAGCACACACTTTACCTCAGCATTTATAGTATAAGAAACCATGCCCAAATGAGCTGATATCTTAAAGGCTATTGGCTGAAGGAGCTCCCACAGCACCTCTTCATTTTGTTTAAATAAGAGAGTTCCAAACCAATACAAAACTATATTCACTAGGAACAGATATCAAGTATAAAATTAGATTTACAATAAGCATAAACAATATTAAGCAAGGAACATATGCTAAATGTTTTAATAAACATTCTATTCTAGGCAGGAAGTGCAATTAAGCAGCTTCCAAAATGTGCAGTAGATGGCAGAGACAACTGGCTACCTGGGCAATCACCCAAAGTATCATTTGCAATGTTGAAGCAATCAACTTTGGCTAAGGAGGCCTAGAGTAACTGACAGACCATTTTCAGAGGCAGGAAAATTTTCAGGACTTTCTTAACCAGTTTTGGCAAGGTTTGGCAGTCTTTTTTTTTTTTTGTATCCTGCTTGTCCTTTCTGGACATCATGCACTTTGTCAGTGGTCGAGGCATGGGCAGTTCCTTGCCTAGAGGCAGTTTTATGAAGAAGAAAACAAACTACAAGTGGAGTGTCTTTAGTGTTCAACATTCTCTTGGGAATAGATCGGTGCTGCCAGAAACAATTGTGTCTCACATCAACCAAACCCTAAGTTATTTAAATACCATGTTCTACAGATCTTTGAAGTGGTTGAAAGATACCTATCTATGCAGAATATAATCTCTATGTATCTAAAGAACCTAATTAGTTTTACTAAAAGTTTAACAAACATGAATGACTATTGACCTATAATAATACCTATATAACTTTAAGACTTCATATCAGAATATTAAACAATCTTTAAACAACTGTGCAGTAAAGGAAGACATTGACCTCAAAATGTAAACAATGTATAAATATCTTGATCAGTGGTAGAAATATATAATGCAATATGATAAATATATCCTAAAATTGTATAGATATACAAAATGTCTTAAATAGAGGTAGAAACATGCATGCATATAGTCTGACAAAATAACTTTGCATAGGTGTACAAATGTTGTAAACAGAAATTGGAGCATATTCAATGTAACAAATATAATTTGAATTTGTATCAATATACAAAAATCTATACCAATATAAACTGTCCATAATTAGTTCACAAGTATTCACTCTATTAGTCACTATTATTACTAGTGTGAGTAAATTCACACTAATCTACCTATTATTCCATTCAATTTTCCCTCTTTTTTTTTCAAGGAGATCTCTGGGCCTACATAATTTCCACCCCAAACCCAAACCCTAAACAAGTAATAATCGACTCCTAAATGGTGTCCCTAACCCTGAGGACAAACTTTGTTGGGAGAGGGGACATCATTTTCTAGAATTGCTTCCAGCTGTCATGGGGTGATATTTTTTCTATGGGATCCTGTAAAAGTAAAATGATGGTTAAGTTTCAAGATTACTTTCTTGTATAATTGTAAATGGTCTCTGAGTAGTCAATAAGTTTTTCTGAAGTTCTTATTTGGAGTTCTGTTGTAAGAAGGTTTATCATTTCTGCAGCTGGCACCCAAAAACCAGTCTCATAGTAGCGTTATCAGCATCATGACGTCATATCAATCAGGTGGAGTCATTGTTGTGGGGCCCATCTTCTGCCTGGAAACTTTAAAGATTACTGCAGGAAAATCTACTGTTCAGTGTGGAAAACTTAAACATTATTCATATAGACATATATTCAATGAAAGATATTAATCCCAGCACTCGGGAGGCAGAGGCAGATGGATCTCTGTGAGTTCGAGACCAGCCTGGCCTACAGAGCTAGTTCCAGGACAGGTTCCAAAGCCACAGAGAAACCCTGTCTCGAAAAAACCAAAAAAAAAAAAAATAAAAGAAAGATATGATATAAAGAAAATGAGCATGGAGAAAAGTAAAATACTTCCTTAAAATCTATCCTCTTTCTGTCCCATACTAGATACCAGATGGCTTCTAACATGAGACAGAAACTCTGAATTTTTCATTTAACAACATGCTTGGATTTTGAGAAGAATAGCCATTGTCCAACTCCAAAGCCAGATATATATATATAGATATAGATGTATAAATATATATGTATAGATATATATACACACACACATATATACATATATAATAAAATACTTTTTTTTACTTTTAGATGACCTTTCCTCATAATTCATATTCCTCTTTGCTAGGCAATCCAATCTGGATAGTTATTTTTTCCTCTTTAGGCATCCAAACATCCAGGATCTCTTGACTTTTTAAAGATGTGTATTTTCCTGCAAAGACAAGAACAGAACCCTGTCTTAACCCTTATGGGGTTTCCTTACCACCTGTATGGTTGTTACCGCTGTGGATGAGCTGTCATTTCTCTTTCTCAAGAGGATTCTCTTTTCAAACCAAATATTTATTGATTTTGATGGTATCCATAGCTTTTCTTCTTCTGTGGAAGCAAGAGCGAAACCCTTCCCCAAATGTAGCATATCTTCTGGTTTCCAATGTGAGGTCAACACATTCTTGAAATACACCAGCTGGTTTAATTCGGAAGATTTTTCTGTTATTCATTGTCTCTCTGCTGCTGTTGTTACTTTCTCATTGGCATTAAGAAAATTCAACGAAAGATACGATAAAGCATTATGCAATCTATTTCTGGGGGTATTTTCCATCCCCTTCTGTTTGTTTAGTATATCATTTATAGTTTGATTTGATCTTTCTATAACTTCCTGACCTGTAGGATTGTTTGGTATGCCTGTAATATGCTTTTTATTATAATAAGAAAAAAACTGTTTCATTTTTTAGATACATATTCTAGACCCATTGTCTGTCTTTATTTGTGCAGGTATACCCATGATGGCCATAACTTCTAATAAATGTGTGATGACCGAGTTAGCCTTTTCTCAGCTCAAGGCAGTTGCCCATTGAAAACCTGAACACGTGTCAATGGTGTGGTGCACATATTTTAACTTTCCAAATTCTGTAAAGTAGAACACATCCGTCTCCTAGATCTGATTCCTTTGAGTACCCTTTGGGTTCCTCCTTGCAGATAATGGTATTTGGTTATAGAAAAAGCAAGTAAGACATCTCTTTATAATCTCCTTGTTGCTCTTTCTTGAGATGAAAGGAGGTGGAAATTTTTAATAAACAAATTTTAAAAATTAAAAAAAAAACTCTTTCTTTAAACCATTGCTATTGACATGATGTTTTTTATGAAATTCTGAGGCCTTCAGCAAACTTCCAATCAATAATCGATCAATTCCTGCATTACCTTATGATAGAGGACCTGGCAGACCTGTATGGGATCAGATGTGTGCTGTGTATATTGGACAAAGCCTATTCCTGATTATGTCTTGAACCTGAATAAATAATGAAGTCAATTCTGTATCACAGGTAGTACAAAAACCTCTGTCAACAAACGGTGCCAACTTGGACAACTACATTCACATAAAACCTGAGAGAGCTTGGGAAGTAATTCTAGACACAAAAGAACAGAGTTAAGCATGGCTTCTTTCTTGGTAGCAGCATTTTCTAGGGTGGGCTCTGTTTGCTAGAGGCAAGTGCATCTCATGTAAGAGAGGCTTCCTGATTCAGCTTCAGCTGGAAAAACTTTGCAGTTCTTTTAAGAGGCACCACCACCAAACACTTAAATAGTGTTTAAGAATAGCTGACAACATGCTTCTTGGTGGTGGCAGGGACCTTGAAACTCCATAGAATTGTGGCAATAAACATGGCTCTGGCCAGTACCTCTGCCATGAGACTAGACTCTCAGAAAGCTAGGGTAGGTCCAGCTATCAAAGCCACAGCTTTAATCCTAGCTATATTGCTTAGCAAATTAAAGACTCATGTAATCAGAAAAAGAGAGATATACAATAAAGATAGATTCAGATGGAAAATAAAAACCTCTTAATGGTTTACAGCATGTTTAAAAATATATGTAGGCTTGGGAGAGAAAAGAAGAAGGATAAAGTCAGAGAGAGAGAGAGAGAGAGAGAGAGAGTAATTAGGTGTGGTGGCGCACACCTTTAATCCCAGCACTTGAGAGGCAGAGGCAGGTAGATCTCTATGTTCAAGGACAATCTAATCTATAGAGTAAGTTCCAGGACAGCCAAAGATACACAGAGAGACCCTTTCTCAAAAAAACAAAAATTAAAAAGAAATAGAGTTTAAAATAAAGCCATGTAAAGATGGAAACTGCACAGAGTCCAGATACTGTATGTTATTGTGCTGTCTTTGAATTGTTTGAGGCTGCGGAAGGAACAATGGCTGCTGAAAGACATTTGATCATAAATGCTGCTAAATTAATCCAACATATATATTTTGAAAATGTCTTGATTTCAAAATTTAAGTCAAAAGATATGCTACTTTGGAGAAGAGGTTTTGCTTTTGTTTCCACAGGAAATGAGAGGCTGTGGATTCATTCTGAGTTAAGAAAAATCAGGTTTGATCAAGGAAGACCGCCCCCCCCCCCCGAGAAATTTCTGATAGGAGCAGATGGCCCAGATGATCCAACATTTCAAAGGACCTCTGTTGGAGTTTCCTCTGAGCTCTACATCCAGAACAACCTTAAGATTGCTGTCTAAGATGATCAACCTCACAGAATATTCCAGTCAGGACTCGACTATAATCCTAAATTTTCTTTAGGTCCCCATAAAATTGATAATTTGTTTGCCTTTTCTAAGAATCAATATTTTGTTTTCTTTTTGAATCTTTGTACTGTGTTGAGAGAGGTTTCTGTCCTGCCCAGTCCTACAGACATTCAGTACCAAAGAAACAATCAGAGGCCTACATTAATTATTAATTATAAAGCTCAGGCTTTCTTATTAACTAACTCTTGCATCTTACATTAACCCATAATTCTTGTCTGTGTTAGCCACCTGGCTTGGTACTTTTTATCAGTGAGACATTCTCATCTTTCTTCCTCTGTATCTGTGATTACTGTAGACTGAGTCCTCTTCTCAGAATTCTCCTATTCTGGTTGTCCCACCTATACTTCCTGCCTGGCTACTGGCCAATCAGTGTTTTATTAAACTAATATAACTGACAAATCTTTACAGGATACAAAATCACTGTTCCACATCACCCCCCACTTTTTTTCAAAACAAAAGCTCTGAATCTAATCTTTTTTGTTTAGCTTTCTTCCTGACCATGATCCATAACAACTTGTAACCTACACTCTACACAAAGAAAAACACCCATGATCCATTTTTTGGGAATGTGGGCATAGTTTTCCAGGATACATCCTGCTGATTGGGGGCACTAGAAAACTACACGTTTATACCGGGAAAAGAGAAAGTTCCCATGTGCTTTGGCCTTAAACATGGTTTGTTACTATTTTAACATTTTTACTGAAATATCTCTAAAGTAAATGATTTTCTCTGTGTATGCAACCTTCACAGCAAAAGTTAGTTGTGCTATAATTCTGGCTTTTGTTTGTTTGTCTTTAGAAGAGTTTATATTTGTTTTGTTTTAAAGATGTTGAATATAGATTTTAAGCCCAGGGTGAAGAAGTCACTTAGGAAGCAGCTGAAAGCAAGGCTGTGGCCCTCTCGAGGAGAAAGTCCTTTGCTGTAAACTCTTGACTCACTTGGTGAGAGATTTACCAGACTCTCAGATGAGGGTCTTTTCCTTTCCCATGCCCACACAATTTCCCCTGTTTTTCTGTCCTCCCTCACTAGCATGGAGTCCCTTGTCCTATAATGGCCCAGAGATGTCTAAGACCTTGATCTCCCTTCCTGTAGTCTCTACTCCAGAGCTCTATATTACATAACGAGATTCCCCTGGAATCTGGGGTGCCTCCCTTTCTGGATAACAACAGCCACTCCTGTTATAATTGCCCTTAAGAACCTCAAGAACTTTCTTCCAAGGCCCCACTATCCTTTAAAGCCTGAAGTGCAGAAACAATTATTGCTTCTTACTGATGAGTTTCTGGCTACTGGGCTACTGTGTCCACAGCACTCTCCAAATAACCCTCATTTGAGTGGTGTAGCCCACACAGCCCTTTGAGATGTAACCTGAGAGCCACCAAAATCCCACATATGGCTCCATAAGACGCTTAAACATGGATCCCTTTGAGAAGCCAACCACACTTGACTGTCTTGTCCTTTCCTTGAGTACAATAAAAATGTCAGATGAATCCCGTAGAATGCTCCGGAACCTGGGGGCTATATATGCGACTGCAGACCGGGATCCACTCCACAGTCTCCAGAGAGGGCACATACCCTCCAAAAAAACCTTTTTCATTTATAATGCTAGATTTTTAAAGATGCTTTCTTTTGTAACCCTGCCCATCCTGACTCTCAGTTTCTATTTGCCTTCAAATGACAGGACCCCTGCTCCCAGATTACTTAGCAGCTTAGCTGGACCATCTCAAATTAGAACCTTTGGGACAGCGCCATCATTTGGACAGGCCCATCTAAAGACCTCTTCTCTCTTGATTTTCTCCGTGGGATTAACCTCCCTCACTTTTTGATGATTTGTTAATTTGTAGTTCAGACAAATCCCCTCCAGAGCAAACACTGCCCTGACTTCAAAAGCTAGCTACATGCAATTATGTTTTCTCTTTCAGAGGCTCAATTCTTTCTTAGAAAAAAAGGGGAGGGGTCTGGTTCTTCAGACTTAAACCAAATAAAATACAGGCATAAGGGGTCTTTCCAGTCACCCTAGGATTTTAAGTATTTTAAGTATGAGGACCTCACTCACAAAACAAAGGAAGACCTTCTTGGGTGTGACAGGATTTTGCAGAGTCTGAATTTCTCAGTTTGGCCTGATACTAATCTCTCTATGAGACCTGAGAAGAATCAGAGAAAGAAGCGTCGGCTTGAACTTCTGTGATGACATTGGCTCTGGGCATCCTAGGTGGAGCTTACCTCCACCCTAGCTTTGCTCTTTCTGGTCCTTACTAAACCTTTTCACATGAGTAATGAGGAACAGTCGTGGGATTTTGAATGCAAACTCAGGGTACTCCTTGTGGCAAGGGCTTATCTTCCCAAGGCTTGGTAGCACAGGGCTGGTTCCCTTGCCTCTAGGCACTTGGCAGTTATGACTCTCTTGGTTGAGGGGATCTCTAAATTAACTTTGGGGCAGGTTTGATGGTTTATGTACCTTATCAAGTTCTTAAAGCTCTCAACTCAGAAACAAACCACAAAACTCTTAGCTCAGGGCCTTCTACTGGGGCTCAGCAGAACGAACAGGTACCATCCTTACAACTCCAAAGCTGTAAAAGCTTGTCACAGCGGTGCAGTGGCCAGAGATGTCGGTTCACATGGTTTTCATGGATCGAATGTAAAGTCGCCAGGCTTGTGAGGCAAGAACCTTTCCTGGCAAGGTCATCTCCCAAGGTGCCAAACTTTAAATCCTGCTGTTTTGCTGCCAGAGCCTAACCAGGGCCCAGCTATGACATTCCTGCCTAGAACCATTGACCTTACCTGCAGTGCTGGATCCGAGTTCCTCTGCTTCCCCAGCCTGCAGCGACCTGGTCCACAGATGTTGGTGGTTTAAGGTATTCAATCATGAGCCTCACAGAGATCATAGAGTATGCGTCTCTTCTGGGAGATTCCAGAATGTCAACTCCAAAAGCAGACATAATCGCCCTCACCTGGGCTCTCCAGCTAGGGACATTGTCTACAGGCGAATGAACCGGTGCCTGTACCATTGCCCTCATCGATCTTGATATCCAAGTTGCCCTTAACAACCAGCCCCTCACTTACCCCTTTCAAGATCTCTTGACCTAAGGGGCCTGCTCATGTCCCACCTAATGTTACTAGCACTGTAGCAGGCAAAGGAACTGGAATGAACCAGCACAGATGGGCTCTTGTTGGGTAGTAGTTTCCTCTGAGGTAAAATCTTCTACCCCAGAAGTAAGCTCCTTGAGACGCAGGGTGCTCTAAAGGGAAAGGAAGCAATACTATAAGGAAGCTGGTTACACTCAGGAAGCAAACAACTGGATAGCTTCAGGATGTCCCTGAAACTGACCAAACCCACTAGTGATGTGGGAGTGTCATATATCAATCTGTTGATTTCATTGGTTAAGTAATAAAGGAACTGCTTGGCCCTCATAGGTTAAAACATAGGTGGGAGGAGTAAACAGAATAGCATACTGGGAGGAAGAGGAAGTGAGCTCAGACTCGACAGCTCTGCCCTCTAGAGCAGAGAAGCCATGCTCTGCTCTCCTGGAGAGACGCCATAGCTCCTGTCGGAGACACGCGATGAAGCTCCAACCTAGGATGGACGTAGGCTAGAAACTTCCCGGTAAGCGCACCTTTGGGTGCTACACACATTATTAGAAATGGGCTAGTCCAGGTGCGAGAGTTAGCCGAGAAGATGCTAGATAGAAATGGGCCAAGCAGTATTTAAATGAATATAGTTTGTGTGTTGTTATTTCGTGCATAAGCTAGCCGAGCAGGCAGCTGGGGTGTTGGGGACGCAGCCCCGGCCGCTCTTATTTCAACAAATGGCGCCCACGTGGACAACTGAATCCACAAAAAGCCTGAGAAAGCTTGGGAAAGAATGGAGTGAAGCATGTTTTCTTGGTAGCAGCGATTTCTCGGGTCTGCTCTGCTTGCTAGAAGCAAGCAAGCGCTCTAAGAGAGGCTTCCTGACTCAGCTTTAGCTGCAAAATCATGCAGCTCTTTTAAAAGGTCCTGCCAAGAAACATCTAAACGGTGTCGACGAAAAGTGAACGCATGCTTTTCGGTTTTCAGCCTTAGCAGGAAAAAAGCTGCGCCGTTTAAAAATGCTGGCTTTCTGGGCCATCCTGCCAGGGCAAACTCTGACTGTTTGAGGCAGGAGGGCCGACTACAGAGAGAGGACTTGTGTGTTGTCTGTGGACATAATGCTGCAACATACTTGCTGGCAGGGACCTTGAAACGCCATAGAGTTGTGGCAGTAAACACGGCTACAGCCAGTACCTCAGCCATGAGGCTGGAAAGCTAAGGAATGAGTTGGATCCAGCCATCAAAGCCACGGCTTTAGTCCTACTGATATTGCTTTGTAAATTAAAGACTCATGTGGTCATAAAAAGAAAGATATACAGTAAAGAGAGATTCAAAGATAAAGAAAATTTCTAAATGGCTTACATTGTGTTAAAAATATATGCAAGCTAAAAGTTAAAAGTTCTTAAAAGTAAAAAAAAGGAAAAAAGTAATTGGGTGTGGTAGTATACACCTTTAATCCCAATGCCTGGGAGGCAGAGACAGGCGGATCTCTGAGAGTTCAAGGACAGCCTGGTCTACAGAGTTATTCTAGGACAAAGATACAGAGAATATAAAATAAAAGTAAAAATAAACAAAATAGAGGTTAAAATAAAGTGCACAAAAATGAAAAATACACAGAAAATTTTGATACTGTATGCTATTATGCTCTCTTTGAATTGTTTAAATGTTGAGGAAGGAGCAACAGCTGCTAAAAGATATTTGTTTATAAATGCTGCTGAACTAATCCAACATAGATTTGAAAATGCCTTGACTTTGAAATTTGGATCTAAGGATATGATACTTTGGAAAGGAGTTTCTTCTTTTGTTTTCACAGAGGATGAGACCCTGTTCATTTCTTCTATTCCAATTTGGTATGATACACCACGCCCTCCTGAAAGGTTGCTGTGAACATCCTCAAAAATTTACTTCACTCAACTGCCAACTGAGATGAATCTAGCACACAGGTTATACCATGAAAGACCTAATTAACGACGCCCCCATTCAGCAGGAAGCAGTTTGGAGAGAAAAAACTGCGCCCATGTTCCCAAATATTGTTTATAAATGTTCTTTTACATTTAAAGGGGGAAATGATATAGGTATGAATAATTTTCATTGGTATGGATTTTAAGGTCAATTTTGTTATATGTATATGTATTTCTGATCTTGACTAAGGTATTGTGATTGTGTAGTTCATTTTAAAATGTAATGTGTAATTAGAAAATATAGGTTGCTAATGGATAATCATCGACAATAGTCAAGCTTGTAGTCATGTTAGTTAGATTTTCTAGATATATAGAGATATATTTTAGTTAGATAGGCATTCTTCATATCTTTCAAAGACTGCAAAATATGGCATTTAAATGTTTTAATAACTTAGGACTTTTCATGACAATGAGACACTCTGCTCCTGGCAGCACCAATCTACTTCAGGAAGAAGATGGGCATCGAAGAGGATCCTTATGGAGTTTGATTGCCATTTGGGCAAGAAACTGCTCTTGCCTGGACTATTGCGTAAACTGGACACAGAGAACCCGCAGCGAGAGGACTACTGAACTTGCCTAAAGGTGAGATGATCTTTCGGGGTTCCTGATTCATGAAGGAGTCTGCGAGACATTCTGCAGGACAAGCAGATAGTGACTGCCTTTGAAATTTCCTGCTTTGTGGAAATGTCTGCTGGAAACTATGGGCCTGTAGGCTGAAGATGGATGCCCCAACGGTACAGAGGAACTTTGGGTGACTGTCCAGGCAGCAAAATGTCTTTGTCATTTCTAGAGTTTTGGATTTCTTGTTTACTTAGGTAATATTGTGTTCTAATGGAGTCTTTGATACAGTTGAAGAATAGATAGATAGTTATAGCTGTTTTCCTTTGTTATGATAAAAGATAATGTAGATATAAATATTGTAACTGTAATTCTTACTTGATAACTGTTTTGTTATATGTAATTTTGCTAAGTTAAAGTTAAAGCCTTCCTTTTTTTGTTTAAACAGAAAAAGGGGAAGTGATGTGGGAGTGTCATATATCAATCTGTTGATTTCATTGGTTAAGTAATAAAGGAACTGCTTGGCCCTCATAGGTTAAAACATAGGTGGGAGGAGTAAACAGAATAGCATACTGGGAGGAAGAGGAAGTGAGCTCAGACTCGACAGCTCTGCCCTCTAGAGCAGAGAAGCCATGCTCTGCTCTCCTGGAGAGACGCCATAGCTCCTGTCGGAGACACGCGATGAAGCTCCAACCTAGGATGGACGTAGGCTAGAAACTTCCCGGTAAGCGCACCTTTGGGTGCTACACACATTATTAGAAATGGGCTAGTCCAGGTGCGAGAGTTAGCCGAGAAGATGCTAGATAGAAATGGGCCAAGCAGTATTTAAATGAATATAGTTTGTGTGTTGTTATTTCGGGGCATAAGCTAGCCGAGCAGGCGGCCGGGGTGCTGGGGACACAGCCCCGGCCGCTCTTATTTCAACACACTAGGCCTCTCCCCAAAGTGAAAATAAGATGTAAATACTGTGGGAAAACAGCCCCTGACAAATCGAGCTGCCTGGAAAAGGCTCTGATTACATGAGGGTTTTTTTTTTTTTTTTTTGGTTTTTAGAGATAGGGTTTCTCTGTAGCTTTGGAGCCTGTCCTGGCACTTGCTCCTTAGACCGGCCTGGCCTCGAACACTCGAACACACAGAGATCCACCTGCTTCTGCCTCCTGAGTGCTGGGATTAAAGGTGTGCGCCACCACCACCCGGCTTACATGAATTTTCTGAAAGAAACATTCTCCAACTTGTTGAGCTGTGGCAGGCTGTGCAGTGTGTTCCAGATTCTGGGGTGGGCTTTGGTGGTGCAGCTATTTATGTGTTATTTCTGCTCTTATAGGTAACCCCTCATCCATATTCCTATGAGTAACCTCAATAAAGCTCACTGGTTCATCAAGTTGTATTTTGGTGGTGTCCCTACCTTGGTATGTTGCTGGTTCTCTATCTGGAGTAGTAAGACCTTTGCTCATGTCTCTCCCTGAGAATAGTGTCACATAGCAGCTTCTTATGCTTATCGTGATTTATAGGTCAATTTAGCTATGAGAACAGATCACATCGCAGCGGCCCTTGAGGCCCTTGAAGATTGTTTCTGTAGCCTCAGCAGTACTCCCAAGCCATGATCTTGACATGCTGACAGAGGCCCAGGAAGATGCCTGATTGACCCAGGAGAAGGCTGCGTCTGTGCCTGTCAGCTGTGGTAGCATGAGATGCTAAAAGGCCGTCAGAAGAGACATCTGACTTAAGACAAAGTATCTGGGAGGGATGGCTCCAAAGGAAGGGCATACAGGAGCTTGCTTTTCTGGTTACTAACTTTCTTTTGGTTTGTCTATTGACTTAAATCTCCCTTTCAGCCCTTCCTAATTTACTCTTTCATGTAACTGGCATCTTCCAGACTGTAGGCCACTGAGCTCCGGTGATATCAGCTATTGCCATTGACACTGGCACCTGCCTCGTGTCATTAAGGACCTTGTGGTGCTTTGAATGAGAATGACTCCCATAGGCTTGTGACAGGGCAAGGTACAACAGCAGTTCCTTCATGTGGTACTCTTGCTGAGATCACTTTAGATTTAACTAGAATTTGATCTCCTTGATGGAGAATCCTGTAGAAAATTACCTAACTCTACTCTAGGAGGCAGAGGTCAAGCTGCCCCAGATAACTTACCTTAGCTTCTGTTAAACTGCTTGCTTGCACAAAACCTCCTCCTGCAGCTGGTCAATGAAATACCAGAATGTGATTTTTTGACTTAAAAAATCTCTTACTTTAAACACTAAGCACTATACCTGGGTCCTGAATACTTGAGTGTAGTCCCAGTTGGCAAAAATAAAGTCTTTCAATTGACTATAAACTATCTGAGTGGTCATCTCTGGTAGGCTTCTTGTGATATATGAATGTGTTGGTTCCCAGTGTTTAGGAGTAGGAAGTATGATTTTGTTGGAAGAAGAGTGTCACTAGGGGTGGGCTTTAAGATTTCAAAAAACTACACCAGACAAGCCCAGTGTCTGTCTGTCTGTCTGCCTCTCTCTCTCTCTGCCTGAAACTTGCAGTTCAGATGTGAGCGCTCAGCTACTGCTCCAGTGCTATGCCTTCCTTTCTGCCATGATGACCATGGACTAACCCTCTGAAACTATAAGCAAGCCTCCAATTAAATGCTTTCTCTTATAAATTGCCTTGGTCCCAATGTCTTCTCACAGCAATAGAACAGTAACTAAGACAGACTTCTTGACCTCCAAGTGATGTTGCAATCTGGCCTTGAACCTCTTATAATAACCATTCTCTCCACTCTCCAAAATGCCACTGGAACCTTTTATGCTTTACTATCCTATAACACTATGACAAATTGGCAATGCCAGTACCCACCTTTATGTCCTTCTCAGCTCTTATGAAACTCCACAAGATGATGTTTGCTCCTTATTGATAATTTGTCCTTGCTGATGTGTCAGAGAAGGTGGGATTGGGGAATAGAGTCCAAAGAGCTAAAAAATAAAAGCCAAAATTCTCACACTTTAACAGTCTGATCTGATCTTTTGGAGCCTTACTTCAGTCACTTGTGAGGTCTCATTTAAACATATAGAGCCTCACTCCCAACAACCCTTGGGCCTTACCCCGAAGAGCCAACCCCAGGAAAGACAACGATGCTACAAAACCTACTACTCAACAAGATCCTGTGAGGCTCAGTTCTCTGTTCAGATATGGACCCCACACAAGTGCTGCATGAGAACAAAGTGATTTCACTTAACTGCATACAATGGGAGTACGTGAAATATAAATATCAAGACAAGGAGAAAATGAGATAAAATTTTACTAGTTAAAAACATTTCCATTAAGGACTGGGATACAGCTCAGTGTTAAAGACTGAGTTCATTTCTAGTTCATTCCTTGGAAGACTGTGGCAAAAAAAAACAAAAACAAAAACAAAAACAAAAGTCATGAGTTTGTGGCCACCTTGGGCTACATGGTAAGAGCCTGTCTCACTTTGCTTCCCTACATATCCCAAGGTCATTTTCATACGTGTTCTCTGAGTTCTTATGTTAACATTATTTCCCTTAAGGTAAGTGTGTTACAAACCAAAAACCTTCACCTTAAAATACAAAGATGCTGTACAAACAGCCAACCATGTAGTAGGTTTCCTCTTTCCCATCCTAGTGAAATTTTTGTTTTGTTTTGTTTTGTTTTGTTTTTCAAGACAGAGTTTCTCTGTGTAGCAACCCTGCTGTCCCCGAACTCATAGACCAGGCTCATAAATATCCATGAGGACGGAAGTTTCTGTCCGACCTGGTTTCACAGCCATTCAGTCCCAAATAAACATACAGAGGCTTATATTAATTATAAACTATTTGGCCTATTGCTCAGACTTATTACTAACTATTACAACTTAAGTTAACCCATAATTCTTATCTATGTTTAGCCAGATGACATTTTCATCTTGCTTCCTCTGTGTCTGGCTGATGAATGCATATCTTTCTTTCCTCTTCCCAGAATTCTCTAGGTCTGATCACCCCACCTATACTTCCTACCTGGCTACTAGCCAATCAGAGTTTTGTTAAACCAATATGAGTGACAAATCTTTACAGTGTACAAGAGCATTATCGTACAGCAGATCCCCATGTCTTTAACTCCTGAGTGCTAGAATCAAAGGCATGCATCAGCATGCTTGGCTCCTGTTTTGATCTTGAGAATGCCCACAGACTAACTTTAGGCAGAAATGACATTTGTGATATTACTCACAACCATGGTTCTAACGCTGGTGCCCAGAATTTACTTTTATCACAGGAAGAGTGCCTTAGCACTGATTTAGTAATGTAAAGAGAGTATTTGCAAAACCACTCCTTATATCTATGGAGATGGCAGGTGACCCAGATCCCTGCGTGTCTCTCATCCATAAAAATCCCTCTCCAGTCCCCAGAATCAAATTCTTTGTTTATACTTATAGTATTTACATATATGTTTCCAAATACAAAAGATTGGTATGGTTTTCAACTTGGTGTGAATAATCAAGTCTTCCAGATGATATGGATTCTTTGATGCTGTGTGTTCTTTATTGAATCCAGGCCCTTGAGCGTGTATGAGAGTGATAACCACTGGATAAGGCTTAAGCACTGTATTTTTTTGTACTGGGTTTCATTTCTTGTGATTCGCTTTAATGCTCATTCATTTTGTGACATGTCACTATCCTTTATTTTCACTGTTGATGTGGCCTTATTTCATTGACTGGATCAGACTCTTGAATCTGATTTTTCTGCATAATGCCAATCTCTTAAAAAATATTTTTGAAACATTTTTACATTAATGCCATCAAAGAAAGTGAGTCACACGCCACTTCATGCTAAGACTTGGCATTATTAGATTTTTTTTTAATCAGCTAATTTGGAGGACACCCAGAGTTTCACTGATTTTCTATGTGTAGCTCTTTCTTGTAACACCATCTCTGTAGTTTTTGGTTATTTGGGAGTCTTTTTTTAAAAATATTTATTTATTTATTATGAATACAATATTCTGTCTGTGTGTATGTCTGCAGGCCAGAAGAGGGCACCAGACCTCATTACAGATGGTTGTGAGCCACCATGTGATTGCTGGGAATTGAACTCAGGACCTTTGGAAGAGCAGGCAGTGCTCTTACTCCCTGAGCCATCTCTCCAGCCTATTTGGGAGTCTTGTCATGTTGACTCTTCTGCCATGCTCATCTGATGAACAGGGTAGTTTCCCTCCATGCTATGGAAAAGAGAGAACCTTCACAGGAAGTGAAGCTCTGTTTTCCTGGAGTGGAGAAGGGAGGAAAGCTTGTCCTCCGCTTTTCCTCAACCGCCTTCATCTTAAAATAACCTTTATGCCAGAGTGGCATATTTTAGGGTGTCATACTGATTCGTTATTGGGAATTGGGCTACTGGACAGTTTTTTATACTATAGAAGATTAAGAATGCAACAGTCATTCTTTCAGCCTTAGATTTCTTAATCTAGGCCCATGGTTTCAAAGTGTAGTCAGACTCGTCTGTTTAATTCTCAGGTCTGTGTGTCAATAGTTGGATCCAATTTTCTTCCTTTCACCACTTAGCTATTTCTCAATTTGATTCTGGGCATGCCGGGCTTATTAAGCTCTGTGGAAGAGCTATACCTTAAGCCATTTTATCTAAGGGTCTAAGTGAAAGGATCTGTTGAGCAATATGTTAATCCACTCTGAGGTTACAACAAGCAACGTGATGATTGCACTTTGATTTGATCTTACCACAAAGCGCCGGTGTAATTAGACTTTATTCCTCAAGTCCTTCTCTACAAAGTTGCCTACTAGTCTCCAACTAAAGCTTGCTTGGTAGACAGGCACGGTGGTGTACAATTATAATTCTAGCACTAGGGAGATAAATCAAATCCAGACTAAACCAGACCAGAGTAAAACAAACTGAGCTAGTCTTTGCTAAGATCATTTCTTCCTTTAGTCCTCATCAACTCCGGTCATGTGAGTCCTATTTCTGACCCTTCTCTAGAGTTGTAACATCGTAAAATACAATACCTGACTTGTAAGTTATGAGACAAACAACACAATTCTTTCCCAGATTTTTAGTATCCAATAAATTTCCTCATTGCTAATTTATGGTGACATTTTGTTTGTGCTATAAAATAAGACTTGCTTGAAGATCAGAGAAGCAGAGCAGCCAGCCACTAGAGTTCTTACCTCTACCAATGATCAGATGAAAGGGGCAATCCTGTCTCTAAGAATTCTCAGACTGCTTCCATCTCTATGAATGCTCAGACTGCATGCCTTGAACTCCTTTCTCCTCCTGCCTTAAATTCCTCTCCATATCCTTTCCTGTCTCCACCTACCTAGTGCTGGGATTAAAGGTGTGTAACTCCAAAATACTAGAATTAAAGGTATGAGCCACCACTGCCTGGCTCTGTTTCTCTTTTAGACAGGATTGGTCTTGTGTAGCCCAGGGTGTCCTTGAACTCACAGAGATCTTGCCTCTGCCTCCCGAGTGCTGGGATTAAAGATGTGTGCCACCACTGCCTGGCCTCTATGGCTAACTAGTGGTTCACTCGACACTCTGGTCCTCAGACATTTGTTTTTTTTTTTCAAGCTTCATTTGTTATAGTACAAACAAAATATTGTAAACAGAGACTGCTCTTTCATTTCCTGGCTGCCAAACCTGAATAATCACACAAAACTATATTAATTACAACACTGTTTGGCCTATTTGCTCAGGCTTCTTATTAACTAACTCTTATATCTTAAATTAACCCATTTCTATTAATCTGTGTATCACTATGAGGCTGTGGCCTATCAGTAAGGTTCCAGCGTCTTTCTCCTTTCACAGCGACATGCTGTCTCCCTGACTTTGCCTTCTTTCTCTCTGCATTCAGTTTAATTATTCTACCTAGCTCTATTCTGTTCTGCCATAGGCCAAAGTAGCTTCTTTATTAACCAATGGCAACAAAACATACACAGCATACAGAAGGGAATCCCATATCAAAATATCACCACATTTACTAACTGGTCCTTAGTTAACACTTACTTCTTGCTTTTATTGCCAGGACTAGAGGCCTACAAACTTTGATAAAAGTGTAAACTGAGCCATTTAAAAAAAAATCACTGGCCTACATGAGAGCAGCATTGTCTTTGTTTAGAGTTTCTATTGCTGTGATTTAAAAAAAAAAGGACTCAGGGAGGAAAATGTTTGTTTCAGCTTACAATTTCACATCGTAGTCCATCACTGAAAAACATCAGGGCAGGAATTCAAGGCACACCCTGAAGCAGAATCCATGGAGGAGTAATGCTACCTGGTTTGCTCCTCCTGGCTTGCTCAGTTTGTTTTCATATAACTCCTGGGATTACCTATGTGTTAGGTCTTAGCCTGAGACCTAACACTGCCCAGGGATAGCACCGCCTGAAATGGGCTAGGCCCTCCCACATCAATCTTTAATCACGAATTCTCCATAGGCATGCCCAAGCTAGAGCTTATAGAGTCAACATTTTCAATTAAGATTCTTTTCTCTTGCCAGGCGATGGTGGCGCACACCTTTAAACCCAGCACTTGGGAGGCAGAGGCAGGCGGATCTCTGTGAGTTCGAGACCAGCCTGGTCTACAGAGCTAGTTCCAGGACAGGCTCCAAAGCCACAGAGAAACCCTGTCTCGAAAAACCAAAAAAAAAAAAAAGATTCTTTTCTCTTAAATGATTCTAGCTCACATCAGGTTGATAAACAAACAAAACAAACAAAAACAAACTAAGCCAACATAAGTATCTTATTTCTAGTCCTAACAAGTTCAGTTGGTTTAAATAATTAAAATAAATAGGTTTTAGTGGTCATGCAGGTAACCTCAGAATTCCTGAAGTTGAGACTAGAGGATTGCTAGTTCAAGGTCATCCTGAGCTATGCAGCATTGAAGGTCAACCTAGATTCAGTAGAAAGATCCTGTCTCAAAAAACTAATAAAACAAACAAGCAAAAATCAGAGTAAACAATCTCAAGTCTTAGTTTGCGAGAGAGATTTATGTTGGCATGGCACAAACATCTGAGAAAATCAGCTTTAATAGGAAATAAGAAACCTATATTATGACAGTCTTCTATAAATGATCAAAGACCAAAGCTAAGAGTGTGTATAAATGGCATTGTAGTTGTGGGTTTGATAGACACGGGTGTGTACATAAGTATCATTACTCCAGAATCTTGGCCTCCAAATTGGCCTCTTCAAGAGGCAGATATTCAATAACTAGGAATTGGAACCATATCTCAAGTAAAACAAAGCACAAGATGGGTTGAATACATAGGGCTAGAAGGACAAAGAAGAAAGCTGAGACCATATGTAGCTAATATTGCAGTGAATTTTTGGGCTTGTGACCTATTCCAGCAATAATACCCAGATTAACATTCCTGCAGCCCCAAAAACTCATATTTCTGAGACGGATATTATAAGATATTATAAACAAAGGTCACCAGCCATTCAGGCTGTACAAGAACACAAAGCAACTAGCAAACCTTCAAAAATACTAACAACCCTGCCTTTAAAATGTTTAACTGAGAACCCGATATGGGTTAAACAATGGCCTTTAACAGAAGACAAACTGCAGCCTTAGAACAGCTGTACAGGAGCAACTAGCTGCTCGCCATATTGAAGAATCATCCATCCCTTGGACTTCTCCTGTATTTGTTGTTAAAAAGAAATCTGGAAAATGGAGAATGGTGACAGATCTAAGAGCTGTCAACAAGGCAATTCAACCTATGAGCCCTTGTAGTGAGGAGCGGCAGTGCTGCGTTCCTGCCGCCCCAGCTCCCGGCCGCCTGGCTAGCTTATGTCCCGAAATAATAACACGGAAACTATATTCTTTTAAACACTGCCTGGTCCATTATATCTAGCCTCTTTTTGGCTAACTCTCACATCTTGACTAACCCATTTTTAATAATCTGTGTAGCACCACAAAGTGGTGGCTTACCGGAAAGGATTCTAGTGTATGTCCATCTTGGGCTGGAGCTTCATCGCATCTGACCAGAGAGGAGAGGCATGGCATCTGCCTCACTTCCTCTTCCTCCCAGCAATCTGTTCTGTCTACTCCATCCACCTAAGGGCTGGCCTATCAAATGGGCCAAGGCAGTTTCTTTATTAACCAATGAAAGTAACTCCTCCATCAGGCCCTCTGCAATCTGGACTTCCCTTGCCTTCTCTATTACCAAAAGGATGGCCTCTTATAGTTATTGATCTAAAAGATTGTTTCTTCACTATTCCTTTACAAGAAAAAGACAGAGAAAAATTTGCCTTCACAGTGCCTACTTATAATAATTCTCAGCCTACTGGGAGATACCAGTAGACTGTCTTCCCACAGGGAATTCTCAATAACCCCACCCTGTGCCAATACTTTGTAAGTCAGCCATTGGAAATAATATGTAAACAATTTCATAAATCTATAATTTACCATTATATGGATGACATTTTGCTATCTGATTGAAATGCAGATACTTTAGAAAGAATGTTTAAAGAAGTAAAGAAAGTTTTGCCAAAATAGGGATTACAAATTGCTCCTGAAAGGCTGGCGAGATGGTTCAGTGGTTAAGAACACTGACTGCTCCTCCAGAGGACCCAGGTTCAATTCCCAGCACCCACATGGCAGCTCACAGCTGTCTGTAACTCCAGTTCCAGAGAATCTGACATCGTTATACCAATGCCCATGAAATAAAGTTAAATAAAGTTTGTTTGTTTAAAAAAAAATAAAAAATAGACAAATTGCTCCTGAAAAGAGGAGATTCTGCTGATTATGTAGGTTACAAAATAGGTTTACAGAAAATTAGAACACAAAGGTACAAGTTAGGAGAGATCAATTATGGACTCCAAATGACTTTTAAAATTTGTTAGGAGACATTTCCAGTCTACAACTGGCTGTTGGGATAACACCTGATCTAATAATTCATTTAAATAAAACCTGAGATGGTGACCAAGACTTAAATAGTACAGCTGAAGCAGAAAAAGAATTGACAATTGTTGAAGGGAAATTACAAGAGCCATATGTGGATAGGGTGAATCCAAATCTTAATTGTATTCTAGTCATATTGTGTTCCAAAATCTCTCCTACTGAAATTTTAATGCAGAGGGAAGATATTATCTTAGAATGGATATTTTTACCACATAAACTAAGTAAGAAATTAAAAACATGTGGAAAAAGTCTCTAAATTAATTATAAAGGAAAAATTGAAACTTCATCAACTAGCAGGTATAGACCCAGCAGAGATTATAGTGCCTTTTACTACTGATGAAATTAAAAAGTTATGGGAAGACAATGAACCATGACAAAGAGTTTGTGCTAATTTTGTGGGAGAAATGAATAGCAATTATCCCAAAAGTGATAGAATTAACCTTATAAAGAGAACTACTTGGCTTTCTCCCTGAATTGTACATGACACACGAATAACTGGAGCCCATATGTTTACACTGATGCAGATAAATCGGGAAAGGCAGGTTACAAATTAGAAGAATTAAATAAGCTGGAACAAAGTTCTTATAATTTTGTCTAAAGGGCAGAATTATAAGCTATTCTCATGGTGCTAAGGGATTTTAAAGAACGTCTCAATATAGTTACTGATTCACAATATGCAGAAAAAGTTGTTTATACCAGATGATACAGAATTAACTATATTATTCATTCCGGTTTAAGATGTAATCAGAAATTAAGATGTAATCAGAAATAGTCTTCATCCTATATACATAATACACATCTGATCCCATATGGGTCTGCTGGGTCCTCTAGCATAAAGTAATGCAAAAATTGATTGATTGTTGATTAGAAGTGTGCTGAAGGCCTCAAAATTTAATAAAAAACATCATGTCAATAGCAAACATTAAAAAAAAAAGAGTTTCCTATTACATAGCAACATGCTAAGGAGATTATAAAGAGATGCCCTGCTTGCTCTTTCTATAACCAAATACCATTACCTATAGGGAGTAACCCAAAGGGTACTCAAAAGAATGAGATCTGGCAGATGGATGTGTTTCACTTTACAGGATTTGGAAAATTATAATATGTATACTACACCATTGACACATATCAACGTTTTCAATATCTTGAGTTCAGAAAAGGCTGATTCAGGGAGCTGGAGAGATGGCTCAGAGGTTAAGAGCATTGCCTGCTCTTCCAAAGGTCCTGAGTTCAATTCCCAGCAACCACACGGTGGCTCACAACCATCTGTAACGAGGTCTGGTGCCCTCTTCTGGCCTGCAGACATACACACAGACAGAATATTGTATACATAATAAATAAATAAATATTAAAAAAAGAAAAGGCTGATTCAGCACTCACACATTTATTAGAAGTTATGACCATCATGGGTATACCTGCACAAATAAAGACAGACAATAGTCCACCATATGTCTCTAAAAGAATGAAACAGTTTTTTTCTTATTATAATATAAAGCATATTACAGGTATACCAAACAATCCTACAGATCAGGCAGTTATAGAAAGATCAAATCAAGCTATAAAGGATATATTAAGCAAACAGAAAGTGATGGAAAATGCCTCCAGAAATAGATTGCATGATGCTTTATTAACCTTGAATTTTCTTAACACTAATGAGAAAGGAATAATGGCAGCAGAGAGACATTGGATAATAGAAAAGATTTATGAATTAAATCAACTGATGTATTTCAAGGATATTTTGACCTCAGAATGGAAACCAGAAGATGTGCTACATAAGGGAGGGGATTTTGCTCTCGTTTCCACAGGAGAAGAAAAGCTATGGATACAATCAAAATTAATAAAGATTCAATTTGAAAAGGAGAAACCTCTTGAGATGGAGAAACGACAGCTTGTCCACAGAGGTGACACTAATACAGGTGGTAAGGAAGCCTCATAAGGGTTGGTGCAGGGTTCTGTTCTTGTCTTTGCAGGAAAATACAATCTTTAAAAAGTCAAGAGATCCTGTACGCTTGAATGCCTAAAGAGGAAAAGATAACTATCCAGAAAGGATCACCAAACAAAAAGGATTATAACTTATGAGGGCAGGTTATCTGCAGGGTAAAATTTTGGTGTGGGACAATTCTGTATTCTGTCAATTATGTTCTAAATAATGCTGATTGGGCAGTAGCAGGAAGTATAGGCGGGACTACCAGACAGGAATTAGAGGTGGGTCAATGAGAACAGGAGAATTCTGGGAAGGAGGAAGCTCATTTCTCCCCAGTCCTGTCCAGACACTGAAGAAGGAAGATATGATCTGTCCTGCTGAAAAAGGTACCGAGCCATGTGGCAAACATAGATAAGAATAATGGGCTAATATAAGTTATAAGGGTTAATAAGAAGCCTGAGCTAATGGGCCAATCAGTTTATAACTTATGGAGACCTCTGTGTGATTTTTTTGGGGACTTGCTGGCTGTGGGAACTGGGAAGGACAGAAACCCCAACAAGTAGGCCCTCATGTTACAAAATTTCATGTGTATACTCACTGTACACACACACACACATATATACATATATATACATATATATTGCCCAGTAGAAATATAAATTCACTTAGAAATCAAAGCTGGCTTTGGAGTTGGACAGTGGCTCTCCTTCTCTAAATTCAAGCATGTTGTTAAAAGAAAAATTCAGAGTTTCTGTCTCATGTCAGGAGCCACCTAATATGGTACAGAAAGAAGAAAGATCTTAGGAAAAAATTTACTTTTCTTCATACCTATTTTGTCTATCTTGTCTCTTTCATTGAATATATGTATATATGAATAATGTTTAAGTTTTATACATTGAACAATAGATTTTCCTGCAGTAATCTTTGAAGTTTCCAGGAAGAAGGTGGGGCCCCACAACAATGACTCCACCTGGTCGATATGATGTCATGATGCTGATAGCACTACTGTGAGATCAGTTTTTGGGTACCAGCTGCAAAAAATGATGCACTTTTTACAACATTCTGGCCAGAGAACTTCAGAAAAACCCTATCTACTACTCAGAGACCATTTAAAATTATGCAAGACAGTTATCATGAAATTTAACCACTATTTTACTTTTACAGGATCCCATAGAAAGAACATCATTCTCATGACAGCTGAAAGCCATTCTAGAAGACGAAGTCCCCTCTCCCAGCAAAGTTTGTCCTCAGGTTTAGGGAAATCATTTAGGGGTCAATTATTACTCGTATAGGGTTGGGGTGGAAATTATGTATGCCCAGAAATCTTCTTGAAATAAAAAAAAGGGAAAATCTAATGGGATAATAGGTAGTGTGAACTTACTCACACTAATAATAATAGTAATAGAGCGAATACTTTTGAGCTACTATTTATAGACAATTTACATTGTTATAGCTTCTTATATATTGATACAAGTTCAAATTATATGTTATATTGAATATGCTCCTATTTCTGTTTATAATATTTGTATACCTATGCAAAGTTATTTTGTCAGACTGTATGCATGCATGTTTCTACCTCTTTAAGATATTTTGAATATTGATAAATTTCAGAATATATTTATATTATTTCTACCTCTGATCAAGATACTTATACATTGTTTACATTTTGAGGTCATTGTCCTCATTTGTTTCATAGTTGTTTAAAGATTGTTTAATATTCTAATATGAAGTATTAGTCTTTAAGTTATAAAGGTATTAAGTATTATAGGTCAATAGTCATCCATGTTTGTCATATTTATAGTCAGAGTATTAGGTTCTTTAAATTCATAGAAATTGTATTCTGCATAGATAGGTAATCTTCAACCACTTCAAAGATCTGTAGAACATGGCATTTAAATAACTTAGGGTTTGGTTGATGTGAGACACAATTGCTCCTGGCATCTCTGATCTATTCCCAAGAGAATGTTGAGCACGACACTCCACTGGGAGCTTTTTTCTTCTTGGTACAACTGGCCTTTGGGCAAGGGACTTCCCATTCCTCAACCACTGACAAAGTGCACATTCTTCAACCACTGACAAAGTGCACAGTGTCCAGACTGAACAAGCAGGATACAAGAAAAAAGACTGCCAAACCTTGCCAAGTCAGGGTAAGACGGTTCTGAAAATTTTCTTGCCTGTGAAAATGGTCTGTCAGTTACTCTAGGCCTCCATAGCCAAAGTTAGTTGCTTCAACATTGCAAATGAGACTTGGGGTGATTGCCCAGGTAGCCAGTTGTCTCTGTCATTTATTGCACATTTTGGAAGCTGTTTGATTGCACTTCCTGCCTACTCTAGCAATATTATCTCCCTTCTCAGGACTCTAATGGGGTTAAGATTATATAGTCGTAGTTACCTTCCTCTTATGATCTACCCCAAATATTTCTAATACAAGATTTAAACTCCTTAGGATAGAATGTTTCTTAAAACATTTTGCATATGTTCCTTGCTTAATATTGTTTATGCTAGTTTTAATTCTAATTTTATACTTGATATCTGTTCCTAGTATATATAGTTTTGTATTAGGTTTGGAACTCTCTTATTTAAACAAAAGGAGAAGGTGCTGTGGGAGCTCCTTCAGCCAATAGCCTTTAAGATACCAGTCCATTTGGGTGTGGTTTCTTATACTATAAATTCAGAGGTAAACCACATGCATTCTCTTTCTCTTTAGGTTTCTGGATTCGGTTCCTGTTCCCTGTTTGTGTAGAGGAGTATAATCCGTGAGTCTACCCGGAAATAAATAACCCTTTATTATACTCAATTCTGAGCTAGTGTAGGATTTCTTTTTAGCGTCCATCTTCATCTCTCCTAAAATCTATAACTTGTTTTCAAATGATTATTTTATTTTCACAATATCTAGGTGCTTTGCAAAGCAGAGGTTATACTCATTTCACTATTAATGGATAGAAATCAAGGATGGCTATATGAGTTTAATTAATAATTTACCTGGCAGGCAATGGTCGACTTTTACTCAATCAACCTTAGGCACTCATAGCCCAAGAAATCACTAACAGGATTTGGGATAAGAAAGGAGTCAGTGATTTGCAAATGTCTTGGTTCCTCTCTGGATCATCCTTCTCTTAAGGTTTTCTCAGAAAGCATCTCAGAAGACATGCCAAAAGAATAGGCTCATTAACAAACTTAAAGCTAAAGCAGGCCCAGGTACAACGAGTTCTCAGGACAGATGAAGAAGTTAAATGTGTAAAAAGTGAAAATCCGCTAGCATAGTTAATTAACATATGTGACTGCAGAAGTCATTGTTTGACAAGTTTGATAGTAAGAGATTAGATTCTGGGCTTGGAGATGTGGCTTGGTGGTAGGGCCAACAGAGACAAAAATAATAGAAAGATAGTAAGATTTTGAGGTTTATAATTACATTCTGACCAAAACCCTTACAGAAGCATCCTTCTTGTGACCCAATGGCCACATGCAGTCAAGAATAGTATGACTACAGACAGCCATGTCCTAAATGTAAAACATTGATATTTCTTTTTTCATGATTTGTTTATTTGTACCTAGACTGGAAAGTTCTCAGGTGTTAAACCTATGCATGACAACAATGTCAAAAGGTTGGGTACACCTGCTGGGAACACTCTGGCTCTCCCCACCAGCCTCTTTCAGGAACAAGATCAGAACCTTGAACTTGCTGGCTAAGCACTCTACAATGAGCTATGTCCCAGACGTAGGTCCTTTTCATCTAGGGTGGGCAACTGTTTTGTTGGGCTGGTGGGTGGGGGTTGGGGATGGAATCCAGGCCCCACACATTCTCTGAACCGTTGGCCACAAGCAGTTCTTTCAGAGATCAGATGAGGACCCTGGAACCCTGGATAGGTAGCTCTTTCTCAGCAATCCAGCTTTACAACCGGCTCTTAACACCATAGCTGTTTAATAGTGACAATTATCAAATGCTTACAGAGGAAAATCAACAGGCAAAGCAAATTCTAGACATTACTTATTTCTCACAACAGCCCTGCTAGCTATTGCTTTCATTTTAATGGAACTCTCAAAGGTTGTGACATGCCCAACATCTGGAAGCAGAGCCACTAAGCAGTAGAGTTGGAATCCATCCAGGATCTCACAGTTCGTGCTCTAAGCCATAACTGCAAGTTCAAGGGATGAAGAGTTTTCCTTATTGTACTACCTCTATAAATGTCCAGAACACATCTTACAGTAATTAACTGATGGGAAATATTTGTTAACTCTCAAGAGGGTATCATGTTTGTACAAAGAGGTCTACTTTCAGGTATATGAGTTCGGTCTTATGGCTGATGAACATTAAGTTAAGAAATTGGATGGGGATGGTAGTGTGTGCTTCTAGTTTTAGCACTTGGGAGTCGGATGCAGGAGTATCACAAGATCATAGGCCAACATTAGCTATATAGTGAAGTAGTGCATAAAAGACAGACAGGTAGACAGGAAGGAAGGAGGAGGGAAGAAGGAAGAATGGAAAAAAGAAGGAAGGAGGGAGGGAAGGAAGGAAGGAGGAAGGAGGAAGGAAGAAAGGAGAAAAGGAATGAAGGAAGAGGGAGGAAAGG
>JABTXL010012322.1:5419550-5438891 GCA_025134845.1 Neodon shergylaensis | reverse complement strand
AAAAGGAAGGAGGGCAGGAAGAAAGGAAGGAGGGCAGAAAGGAGAAAGGGGAGGGAGGGCAGAAGCAAGGAAGGACAGAAGAAGGAAGGGCTGAAGAGGTTGCTCAGTGAGTAAGTGCTTGTGGAAGCAAGAGGACCAGAGTTTGGTCCTCATGGGAAATATGAGCATGGATGCTGGTTTCTGTCTCCAGTGTTGATGGATGGGGTGAGAGAGTGGAGACGGGAGGATTCCTGGGTCTTGCTGGCTAGCTGGTCTAGCCAATTAGTGAGCCAGGTTTAGTGAGAAACCTTGCTTCAAAATCTAAGATGAACAGAGATAGAGGAAGAACATTTGGCATCAACTCTGTTCTCCACATGAACACACATGCAAATACATAAATGCACTCATGTACACATGCGCATACGCATAAATGTACACATGCACATGCTAGACACACGTAGGTGGGGGTGGGGAGGTGGGCATGTTGGTGCATGCCTGTAATAGGGAGGCAGGGGGATCAGAAGTTCGAGGTGAACATTGATCATAGAGAAAGTTCAGATCAGATGCTGTCTCAAATCACAAATAAACAAGCCACACCATCCGTGTACTCTAGAACAGTAAATTGTTCTGAGCAAGACTGCCAGGTTCATTAAGATACAGACACTGTACTTTGCCTATGATTTTACTGGGCCACCTGAAGCTCCTGCTGCTCTTACCAGGGGTCAATGAGCAGAGAAATTCACTTTTTAAAAATATGTATGGTGGTACTGTCTACATGCATGTCTGTGTGCCACATGTACGCCAGGTGCCTGTGGAGGCCAGAAGAGGACATTGAATCCCCTAGTACTGGAGTTATAGATGGTTGTGAGCCACTATGTGTGTGATAGGAACAAAACCTGGATCCTATGAACTAACATCCAGTGCTCTTAACTGCTGAGTCTTGTCTCCAGCCCCATGAGTTGAATCTTCAGGATGCTTTTTATTCAGAGAGCCAGCAGTCTAAGTAGGTGGCATATTAACACCCCAAACAACTGTTGTTTATGTCAGTTCTAAGAAATAAGTGGGGAATAGGAACAACCCATAGCAAGGACAATCATTCCAGAGCTCATCTCGCCTCTCAAGTCAGGTCGGCAACTTCTCTGGGACATCTTCGTACTTCCCTCTCTCACCCTGTGTGTTCTTCCTTCCTCTCGTGAGTGTCTGGGCTCAGGTACTTCTTGGAACACTGAGTCTAGTTAGTGACTCTTGGTGTTTATTTCCCTCCGGCTCTGACCTCGTCTCCAATGTTTCCCTTCACACTTGGTTTGGTATGGTCACATTGTTTGTTCTTTTAGCCCACTGACTATTGGACCCCTCTGCCTGGGACAGATACACAGACCTCCCTCTAAGTCTTGCCGTGGTTCTTCTTTAAAAAGTCCTTTATAGGGCTGGAGAGATGGCTCAGTGATTAAGAGCATTGCCTGGTCTTCCAAAGGTCCTGAGTTCAATTCTCAGCAACCACATGGTGGCCCACAACCATCTGCAATGAGGTCTGGTGCCCTCTTCTGGCCTGCAGGCATACACACAGACCAAAATATTGTATACATAATAAATAAATAAATAAATATTTTTTAAAAGTCCTTTATAGATGTATTTATTTGGTGTGTGTGCCTGGGGCCCTCAGAAGTCAGAAGAGGGCCTCAGATCCTCTGGAACTAGAGGTATAGATGGTTGTGAGCCACCACATGGGTACTGGGTATCAAAATGGGGTCCTTGGGAAGAGCGAGTGCTCCTAAGTACTGAACAGTCTTTCCAGTCCCTTGTTGTTTCTTTCCTAAGGTGTCACTTTCTCTGTGAAGTCTTCCCTCATCACTTCTTTTAAACACTAAGGTCCATCCTTCAGTTCTCCCAACAATATTCGTTAAAGATTTTTTTCCTGTTGTGTTAGTCATCACAGTCTATAGATCTGAGGTTCTATTTATAATTTCTGTCATTTCTACCTCACTGCAATACAAACTCCAGGAGGGCAGGATTCTGTGTGTCATCGACCTTGATGGACAGCCACAACCAAGACATGACTGTCTACTAGAAGACCTGCAGCACAGTCTTGTGGATACTGAGTAAAAGGGTGGATTAGATCTAGGGAGTGATGTCTGGATGAAAGTCTGAGGGTTGCTACCTAGGCAAGTGGGATTGTCATTTCCTAAGGGGCAGTGTGAGCCGGAAGCAAGAAAACACTGATAAACTGTCACCCTGAGCTTCGGCAGGAGAGTGCTGTTGCTGCGGCTGCTGCGGTTGCTGCGCCTGATGAGGTTATTGCTGCTGCGGTTGCGGCTGCTGTGCCTGATGCGGTTGCTGTTGCTGTGCCTGCTGCAGTTGCTGCACCTGATGAGGTTATTGCTGCTGCAGTTGCGGCTGCTGTGCCTGATGCGTTTGTTGCTGCTGCGGTTGCTGCGGCGGCTGCGCCTATTTCTTCTCTCTGATTCTGGAAACTTTAACAATCACTGGGATTTCTACTTGGTAAAATATTACCTGAAAGTCGAAACCAGAAGGGAGAAGTTGCTCTCCAGAGGCTCTGGGCTTCATCTTTGGCTGATTTCTTATTGATCCTGTTACTTTATAACTAGGAAGGGGGGGAGGTTATTTTATAGATACTAGTGGTTCTTGTCTTCAGAGTCCTGTCTAGTGTGAAAAGATAATCCTGAAGGTTATGGCTCATGTAGGTCGCTAACCAGTTGTGTCCAGACCAGCAATTATCATCCTTACTGAATTGCTTGAAAACGCACAAGCTTTGCAAATGTACTTGGGCAGACTTTAATATGACTTCTTGCATAACTAACAGACAGTATAAAGTCTTTGACCTTCATTTTAAATTTGCATGACTTAAAAGTCTACCTTCTTGAAAATAATAATTATTTTCACGAAACTGAAAGCTGCCAGAGAGATGATTCCTGAGTACTTATTGATCGGTACAAACTTAGGGTTCATGGAGCGGCTTTGTGGTTGTAGAACAAACACAAAATTTGGTTGCCTATTATTTATTTTTCACAGTGCAGGGGGTTATCAAACCCACGGCCTTGTTAAGCAAGCATTCCACCACTGAGTGGCACCTAGCCCTAACTGCTGCTTTTAAAAATAAAGATGGGTCTCTTATCCATGCTCTCTGATATTTCATATTTGCCTGAAATAAACTGCAGATAATATAGAACCCTATTTACATTGGTTTTTTCTGATACATACCTAATATGATAAAGTTTCATGTACTGACACAGTAAGAGATTAATCATTATAAAATAGGTCAATCATAACCACACAGGGCAAGAAAAGTTATGCAAATATGTTCTGACGTGATTACTTTACTATGTTCACCTGTTTTGGATGATGATGGGAGACAGTACAATAAGATGGGGTGGGGTAAGTCTTAGGCTCTGGGCGGCTGTTAGGTCAGTATGCAGGGACTGCTTGAAGACAGTTACTGTAAGCAAGGGTGGGAACAGGACAATGGTATTGGTCAGGGAGGTTCCACTCTTAGCCTGGTCCAGAAGCTGGGAATGTCCTTGGCTCCTCCTGGCTGGAGACCAAACACCAGAAGGAGCTCTGGCTTCTGTTGTTGCTCTCTTCTCCTAAATGGACATCACAGCAGTCTAGAAGCCGTGATGAGGCCGGCTAGCCAGTTCAGACAGTACGATCCCTTTCAGTGAACAGCTTTGAAATGGGAGCTCCGGATTTTCACGGTGAAAATTGGTTATATCTATCCTCCAATTTCAGCCCAGCTTTTAAATGACTTTATGCTGTGGGGCAATGGTCTTTCATCCTGTCACTTGTATTCTTTTTAATAAAAGGCTGATTGGCCAGTAGCCAGGCAGGAAGTAGAGGCGTGGCAACAGAATTCTGGGAAGAAGAAGCTTGAGTTTGCAGTTGTGACCCAGACGCAGAGGATGCAAAATGTGACTGCCCTGCTAAAAAAGGTACCAAGCCACGTGGCTAACACATTCAAGAATTATGGGCTAATATAAGTTATAAGAGTTAATAAGAAGCCTAAGATACTAGGCCAATCAGTTTATAATTAATGTAGACCTTTGTGTGATTTCTTTGGTACTTAACAACTGTGGGAACCAGGCAGGACAAAAAAACTCAGTCAACAACTTTAGGATCTCAGTTCTTGAAAGCGGAATGTTGGGTATCTAGATAGGGATTAATAACCCTGGAGGTCTTTGAAGAGAGACACTCCCTCATGATCTGTTGTGGATGTGACCTCCCATTTCTCTAGTCATCCTAGAAAGAAAACATCACAAATTATCTTCTTTAGGCCCCATTCTTAAAAAAAAGAAGAGAGAGAGAGAGAGAGAGAGAGAGAGAGAGGAAGAAGAAGAAGAAGAAGAAGAAGAAGAAGAAGAAGAAGAAGAAGAAGAAGAAGAAGAAGAAGAAGAAGAAGAAGAAAGAAAAAAAGGAATACTTCTGGCCCCTTAAGAGTTAATCAATATGTCCAACCCCCCCCCCCCAACATGGTTGTGTTTGTCTTTAATCCCAGTATTTGGAAGGCAGAAGCAGGTGGATCTCTGTGAGTTCCAGGCCAGCTAGGGCTACACAGCAGGTTCTAGGCCAGGTCTATATAATAAGATCCTATCTCAAAAACAAAAAGCAGCAAAGAGGTTAATCCAGCAGGATCTGTCAATCACTAGGCCAGAAGTCTACCTGCCAGGAAAGCTGATTCACTTGTGAAGATGGAATAATTATCCCCTAATGAGATAATGTGTTTATTATATTTGCCAAAAGCCCTTGCCCGGTGCAGTAGCTTTTGGATGGATGAGTCCTCACTGCTAATCACTGCTAAACCTGCCTCTCTTGTTTTCGTTTTTTGTCATTTTGTTTGTTTGTTCTGAGACAGGTTTTGTTCGTGTGGCCCTGGCTATTCTGGAACTCACTCTGTAGCCATGGCTGACCTTGGACTCAGAGATCTGTCTGCCTCTGTCTCTGCTTGCCAGACTTTTGAGTTGTAAATTTAAAAGCACATTTTTTTCCTTCTCTGACTTTCCTCAAAAGCCTAAGTATGGTTTCCCTGTTCTGCCTGACTTTTCCTGACTGTCTAGGCTTCTCACTGAGTCTCTGCAATTCCCTGCCTTCCCTTCCCACGGGGCAGCTCCTTCCCAGCCTCCACGGCTGACTTTCTAGAACCCTAAGCCAGCAGACAGGACTGACTCTTCTCCTCTGCCTCCTCCAATTTACAGCTTGCCTACCTTGTTTTTCTTCCAAACTCTAATAAAATGGTCCTTGAGCTTCCTTTTGAGACTGTTTAAAATTCTTTCATTAAAAGGACTAATAAGGCATGAAAGGGAGCCTTGAAGTCTTTGGTAAAAACCGTGACAAGGAGACATTTGCTGAGTAAGGTGACCAAAGTGACTGACAGGTGGGTCGTACACTTGGTACACCTGACGGATGATTCATGTCCGGGGTGGGATGAAGCGGATCGCCAATGGTGCAAGACTGCATCATGCTACTCTGAATGCCACACAATGGAAAGCTTATGATTTATTTGTGGAATACATTTTTGATGACATATTTCCGAGCAACGGGTTACTTTAGTAACTGAAAACATAGAGAGCAAAATCTTGGCTAAGGGAGGCTTACCACACCAGAAAATTCTTGAAATACCTTTATTTATTGTTGTATTTGTGCGCATAGCACAGTACATGCATGGAAGAGAATAACCTCACGGAGTCAGTTCTCGCTTCCTATCTTTACCTAGGTGTGTTCTGCGAATCGAACGCAGGCTGCCGCACTTTCATGGCTAGCATCTTCACCCTCAGAATCACCTCACTGGCCCATTTCTTGAGACTTGATACTGTAATGGACATGTATAAACTTACTAAGAGAATCCCCACTTCTACTAGTTTTTCTCAATACATTTTCTAGTCACTGCGCCTTAGAGCAAAAGCCCCGCGGCCTTTCTTATGCCTGTGATTTGTCCTTCTTTGAGTAAGGCAGACCGTTTTTTTTTGGGCCTAACTACCTCTTTGGGTCCTCATTTCCCTGCTAAAGATTCTTGAGAATATGTAAAAACGATTACACATATTTATTCTGTTGATCTGTTTCATGCTGCTTTCATTCTTAAGGGAGTCAGAGAACCTAAGAGAACAGAAGGGAAATTTTCTTCCCCGTGTTAGCTTGAGTGCTACGGTAATATTCGATTACAAGTTTCCTGGCTTAAATTGACACAAATGTATTCCTGTACAGTTCTGTAGGTTAGAAATTTGACATGCATTTTACTGGGTGAACGTTAACCTGTTAGGAAGCCTGCGGTTTTTTTTTTTTTTTTTTTTTTTTTTTTTTGTCAGAGCTTGGGGAATGTTATGTCCAAATCTGCGAAGTCCCCCAAAAGCCAACAAGGAGACTGAGTCCTGCATGTAAAACCGATGAGCCTTTATTTTATGCAAGTTTGCAAACTCGGTCTCTCTGTATGTCCAACGTATTGGAATAAACGGAGAGCCCCAAGCTCGGTTAGAGTAGGGTTTTTATAGTAGTAAAGGTGGGGGTGAGGGGTTTCTAAGGTTCAGGACCCCTGGTTGGCTGACATTTGTCTAGGGGTGTCCTGGTGAGTGTGTGCTGGCAGATGATCCTATCTACAATAATTGGAACGTTAGGCATTTCCTTTGCATGGTCTGTTCTTGGGTGGTGCTCAGGTTATCTTAGTTTATGGTCCTTCCTGCAACCAGGTATTGCTTCAGGGTAAACTACTGAGACTCAGGCCTCTATTAAACTTATCGATGGCTGAGTCCTATACTGGCAGGTGATAATAGTTGGAAGTAAAGAACTTCTTTTAGGTGATCTGTTCATATTTAGCTTATCATGGCTGGCTCCTACAGGGAAAATTCATTTAATTTTTTTTTCCTAGTTTCCAGAGGAGTGGTTCTCAACCTTCCTAATGCTGAGACCCTTTTATACAGTTCCTCAGGTTGTGGTGACCCCAATCATAAAATGATTCCATTGCTACTTTATAATGGTAATTTTGCTATTGGTATGAATTGTCTTTCTGATACTTCATCCCTGTGGGGTTGCAACCCATAGACCAAGAACTGCTGTTCTGGAGGCTTTCCATATTGCTTGGTACCTTGCTGCCTGGCGTCTGCAAAGTCTGCAATGACAGGTTGAGTACCTCTCAGGTCATGACAATCACTCTGGTCTTCTGTCCCTCCTACTTTCAAACATATCCTCAATGACACTGGAGTTGCCCCAATAATGCACGCTAATCTCCTGTTATTTAAAGGGCAGTTAACGTTACTTCCCCTTTGCTATGTAACATCTCACAGCTGGAATAAATTTAGGCTCCTTCATTCTAATCCCGGTTTACAAGTAGACAATGCAGGGCATAAAATTTAGGGAGGTTCTGTGCACATTATTTCTCGTTCTCATTTGCTAAGACATCCCCCCAGTTCTTACCCACAGAGTGTGTTTTGAACCTCTACCTGGAGATATTAGCTAAGTCAGAGTGGACCCTTCATTGCAGACTTTTTTTTTTTCCTGGCAAATGCCAAGCTTCTCTGCAAACATTCAGAGCTAAGCACTTGAATAGGGTTTTCACACTTGTCTTTGATGCTGCGGCCTGGAGGTAGCTCTGAGCTGTGGCGTCACACAGACTTGAATTGAAATTCTTACTCCAGGACTTAAGGCCCATGAACCCTGAACAATTTAACTTGCCCAAGCTTTAGTTCTTCCTCTGAAGACATTACCATCGGCCCAGACCAATTGTCTGGAGGGCGGTGAAGCTGCAGTAGAGACTCAGGATCATTTTCAGTTGTTTTCCCTTTTCACTTCTTCCTGATGCTCAGCTTTCTTGCCTGGGGACATAACCCCACAGAGTATAAATCTGGTGTTGGATCGCATCCTGAATGTGTCTCCTAACATCCGAAATAGTGACCAGAGAAGCATATTTGAAGCTGTATAAATCTAGGGCCCAAGATAAGCCCATTAATTAAACTCATTGATCCATAAACTTGTTTATGAAATTATGACTAAGTAGGGATGTAAGATAAATAAACCATGAAGAATGGTCTAGATACATTGGAGAATAACAAACATTTATTGGGTTAGCTCCAGCCCCGAAATGTCTTTTTCTCTGCTGAAAACCAACTGACTTGGCTAGCATTTTGCTTTAAATCTCAGAATCTCAAAATGCTCTCAATGTTCATCCTCCTTTCTTCCAGCTAGACCTTAAGAAGAATGGCCACTGGATGGGATGGAATGCGGATTGGGTGACGTGATACATTTAGAATATAGGCAGTCACTGACTTGTTTCTTTACACTCTCCCCGTATTTGCATGAGAATGTGGTCCCTCATTTTCACTTGGGTAGTAGATAATGCCGTTTGCCAAGTAAGAACTGAACTACCTCCTCACAAGTCAGTTTAAAAACACACTCAGTGCTCAGAGGCCGAGCAAAGACCCTTTATCTTACTTTCTATTTGTTTTCGTTGCTGCCAAATCACCTTCCAAATCCCCACGCTTCTGGAGGCAGCTAAGTTTGCAGGAGGCCTCAGATCTCCACAAAACAGGTAGAATGCATTTCCTTTTCACCTGCTTAGGCTAAAGACCTCCAGTGTCATGCAGAGCAAAGAAATCCAGCCTCCATTGGCTTGAACTGTTTGTTTTGAAAGAGAAAAGACTAATTCCAGCAGAATCATTAAATGAAAATGAGAACGTTTCGGGGGGGGGGGGGGGGGGGGGGGAAAGCAGTCAGCTCTAGAGTCTCAAGGGAACAAATTTGTTGACTTGTTTAGGTGGAGATGAACTGTTCTCAGGGTAATTCAGGATATGAAAATGCTTATTTTGTGGATGAAGATTTTCCTGTAAATTCGACTTGTTGCTGACCCTTCTTTCCCCTAAGTTAAATTTATTTTGGTGGAAATAACTTAGCCCTATGACCTGGAAAAGTGACCTGTCCTGGGGACCTTTACCTGAGAATTGAACTCTTGGCCCATCATCAATGCAGCATAGGCTGCAATAGATTATTCCTAGGCTAAAGTCGAATCAGTTCAACAAAATTATGTCACTTTTTAATCCCCTAGTTTCATTTAGTAAATGAAGAAGGCAATGAGCCTGGGTTGCAAAAATAAATAAAGAAAAAAAATCTCAAGGTAGAATGTAGCTCTATGCAGCAGTAGCAATTCTTCACTGTCAGGGAGCAGGGCTGAAACTTAATGAGAAAGGGCTATGATAATCTATATACATCCAGATGCAACTTCTGGCATCTGGATTCTCCTAGGAACACAGTATAGGCCATGTCCGGACTCGGTAGTGGTGACGGTTTTCCACAGGAGTCGTGTTTCTTGTCCTGAAAGGGCATTTTCTGAAAACCATCTCTAGATTGTTCTCCATTGGTGTGAAACACAGGCGAGGCTCAATAAGTCATTCCCAAGCCTCTGCGAGAAAGCTTTAACCGTCTCTGAGGTTCCGAAAATCTAGATGTGAAATAAGGGGGTAATGACTTCAGCAGGTTTCAAACCACTCAGTCTTCCTGCCAGAACGTTTCCATTCACCCCCGGCCAACGCCCATCTTCCCGGGCCTGGCAGCAAACTCTCTCACCTCTCCACACCTGTGCTTCTGCCTCTCTAGTCCTTTGGCTGCCCTTTGGGGTTTGCATACTTGTTTAACTGGTTCCTAGACGCCTAATACGGATCTAACCTTACATAATTCTGGCTATAACAAATTAAGAGTGGGAGTCAATACAAACACAAATGTATCTAATTTATAATGAGAATGCTTCAATTTTTTTTCTCTCTATAAATTACACATGGGCTTTCAAAGGAGAGAATGAAGAGTGGGCTTGAGCAAACAGCTAATTAAGGCTGAGGTTGGCAAAAGACTATGAGAGCAACAGATAAAGCATAAATCGCAGTTATTATCGCAGGGCAGCACCGTTCGGCAAAGGCTAAGGAGAGCAGTTATCTTTGTTATCTGTGCACCGATAAGATTCAAGCTTCCAAGAGTGACCGGCACACAGTAGGTGTCCCAAGACCACCACCGAAAGACTGGGCATATCTAAATCCTGATGAATTAGTGTTACAAATAAAACGAACCTCCCCCACCGTATGCTCAGGCGTTGCAAAGGCAGTACCATTGTTCATCTCTTTACACCCCGCCTTTTCCATTGTTTTGGGCGTTCTAATTCTTTCACACGTGCCCGGGACTTTAGAGATCACAAGCACACAATCAACCCAGAAACCACCGACTTAAATGTTATTCAAAGCAAGGTGCCCCCAGATTCCTGCTTTTAAATGACTTGCAGCTTCTAACGGGTTCAGTTTCTGGGCAGCGTTCTTTCCCGCCTTCTTGGAGTTGAGGCGAGGGATAAAGCAATCAGCATTCTCTCGCCGTTCCCTCAACCTCGAAGTTTCTCTTTCCTCCTCTTCCCTTCCATCAGCTCCATTTCCTTTCCCAGACCGTCGTTTCTCAAGGGTCTTTGCCCCGCTTCCTCCCTCTCTGCCTGCCAGTCCCTTTGATCCTTTCTTTTGAGCCCCTATTCCCAGAAGCTGCAGAAAATACCTTCTTTTCCCCCCCTTCACGTCACTTCCCTCCCCTCTCCCATCTCCCTCTCTTCTCGGAGGTGAGTCCCTCTAGAGGCCAGCGCTTTCTTAGCTCCGTCCTTTCCGACGGCGAGCGGAATTCGGAGAGAAAGATGGGGGGAAGAAAGGAGGAGAAAGAGAACCAGAGCCAGGGGAGGAAAAAAAAAAAAAACCAAAGAAAAAAAAAACCCACCCCAAACCACTCCGGCCTAGAGCGCGGAGGCCCGGGAGCGGCGTCGCCATGGCAACGGGCGCCGGCAGGAAGCGAGGGACGCGCGCGAGGGCGGGCGCGGGGAGGGGGCGGGCCGGGGGAGGGGTCGGCTGCCCCGGAAGCACCTCCCCGCAGCCCCCTCCCCGCCGGCTCGCGGCCCCCCGGCCTAGTCCCCCACCCTCGCGGCGGGGCAGGAAGTGACAGGCCCGCGCGAGCCCCCGGCCTGGCGGAGCCGCGGCGCGGCCGGCACCGGGACGGCGGGAGGGGCGGGGAGCGGCGGCCGCGCCGGGCACCTCCCACCGCGCCTGGGCCCCCGCCCCTCCAGGAAGGGGAGGAGGCGGAGCGCCGCCGAGACCGAGCGACCCCCCCTCCCCCGCCCCTGAGGTGGACGCCCCCCGCGAGGACTCGGGTGCGGAGCCCGGCGCGAAGGTAACCGAGCGGCCGCGGGCCGGGGAGGGGCCGCATCCCGGGGGCTCGGCGGCGCGGGGATGTTTCCTCAGCCACCTCGGCGTGTGCAACGCCCAGGTACCTCCCCCAGCCGCGCTCCTGCCTCCCGCTCTGCTGCGCTCTGCGGTGCTTCGGTGCTGCGCGTCCCGGTCTCCGTGCTTTGCGCTCGCTGTGTTCGGTGCTGTGTGTCCGTCACCTCGTTGCCTCTGGCCGCTCGTCTTCTCATTCATTTCTCCCTGCCCCGACTTCGATCCTTACCTCCGAGCATGCTGTCTGGTTATTTCCCTGCTTCTCGCGCTCCGCCGGACTCCCCAGGCTCCAGTTCCTTGACTTCTGTGCCCCTCCTGCTTGGCTCCCTACTATTAGAATGCACATTGCCCTGCTTACGAGTCCGTTCGCTCCGGGCACAACGCTGTATCCACCCCCTTCTCCTGGTGTGCTTGATTTCTCGTTGGAACTGCATTTTCATGACGGTTCTGTGTAGAACAAGAACCCGTGGGGGGCATTCCGAGGCATCCCCAACCCCTGCTTCTTGCTCCATTCTTACTGCAACAGAGTTTTACACTCAGGGACTTGATCCTAATAGGCCCAGTACCGTATCCACCTCAAGATTACTTTCTAGTCCCCTCCCATCGGTGTGCAGCTACCTCAGTTGAGTCTTTCCACATCCACACCAAATGGAGGTACCTTCACTCTTCTCCCAGTTTTTAATTTTTAATTCAGATTGCTTCCTAAACTCCTGTCTTCACGTCCTATAGTTAATCTGGAACTCACAATGTGACTTAAAAAAAATGTGTGCCTGCGAGATTTTGGATGGCAATTTCCCCAGTGGAAAGACTTTAAATTGGCCCTTTTCTGTTCAACGATCTGGGGGAAATGAAGAGGTCATTGAGTGTATGAACTTTATTTTTTTTATACAAGCCTCTATTGCAAGTAACAGGGTCTGATGTCTGTGAGTCCAGTGAGCTAAGTCCAGCAATGTCTACATACAACTGTGCCATGCTGCCTCTAATCCTTGCCCACTTTTTTCCTTCACATGCTGATATTGAGGACTCATGGGTCTGTATCTGTTTAGTGCTTTGATATTTTGGCAAAAAAGGTGTGGGGAAAAAGGTAGATTGGAGGTGAAGCTGGTGATGAAATGTCCTCTGTGTGCCCCTTCCATTATATCCATGTGTGGAGTGACATTGGCTCTTCCTACAGTGGGTAGAGTTCTCTGGGGACAGGGATGTGATGCGGGGACACTGGGGAAAGAATTAGGAGAAATCTCAACTTTAATTGACAAGGCCAAGAGTTTGACTTTTATTTACGTGTTTGCTTGTTTGGGACGCATTCCTGAGAGAAAGCCGTTCACCTAATGAAACTGTAGACAGCCCATAGCGGAAATTGTGGCCAGCTTTATATTCCTGAGCTGCATAGAGCTTTGGTGACCTGATGTTCTAGTAGTCTGGTATCTCAGAAGTAAAGAAAGTACAGTGCGAGTTTAACAAAAGAAAGAGAAAAAGGAGAAGAATAATGCCATTTTAGTGCTGCTTTAGAAGAACGTTTCTTTTATTTTTGCTAGCTTTGATGTAGCTTCTAGAGGGTAAATTCCTACACTTCGGTAAAGTTGAATCTTGTTTTTTTGAGTCAGAATGCTACTTAGGAGTATGTCACATGCTCACTTTGTTACCTTACTTGCTAATAGGGACACTCAAGTTATATAAGGAGTGAGAGGCCCCAGGCTTTAATTAGTAGCTTGGCCTGTAGCCAGTCAGCTACTTTGGATATGTGGGTAGTCCCCAGCGTTTATCCCCTTCCATGACCTGTCTGCTCTGACTGCCTCTGCCTCATCAGCATCCAAGGCTCTCCATGAAATGAGGATAGTGAGTACCCACGCTGGATGACACTGCTTTGATGGCAGGACTTTTTTTTTTTTTTTTTTGGTTTTTGGATACAGGGTTTCTCTGGTTTTGGAGCCTGTTCTGGAACTAGTTCTTGTAGACCAGGCTGGTCTCGAACTCACAGAGATCCTCCTGCCTCTGCCTCCCGAGTGCTGGGATTAAAGGGCGTGCGCCATCACCGCCCGGCAATGGCAGGATTTTTTGTTTGCTTTTTTTTGTTTTGGGAAGAGGCAAAGTAAAGACTTGATACACAGAAAATCCTCGTTTCCGCTATTGTAAAATGGGGACAATAATAAGAAGTAGTGCAGGTGAGGGGTGTAGGCCAAGAAAAGGAGGCAACTAAAGGGGTCCCAGGAAATGCTGTCCATTGTTAGGATGATAATGGTGTGATGGAGATAAAAATGACAGCAAGGTTTGAATGGGTCGAGTTTAAACTGTTGAAAATTGCTGGGGTACGTAGGTGGTCACTTTATTTAATGGTGCTCAGGAGGAGGTAGGCATGCAAGGTCTCTTGAGACAGTGACTAGCTTGAAAAGATGATGGCGTGAGGGAAACATGACGTCAGATGCTGTTGCAGATTTGAGAGTTCTAAGATCTCAGAGGAAGAATCTTAGATACTTTGTGGGCTGACTGTGGTTTTGAATAATAATAATAATGATAATAATAATAATATGAAATGACATTTTAGGTTTGAGGTATAACTTTAATTCTTTGCTGATTCTCGTCTAGGGCTTGAGTCAGAGCACCATTCTTGGGGACCCTGGAACACTGTCATGGAGACTGAGAGTGAGCAGAACTCTAGCTCCACCAATGGGAGTTCCAGCTCAGGGGGCAGCTCTCGGCCCCAGATAGCGCAGATGTCCCTGTATGAACGGCAGGCCGTGCAGGTGAGACTCAGCTGCGGCCGAGTTCTGTGAGTATTGGCTTGGGTTAGGCCAAGATGCTGGAAGATCACCATCCCCAGATTCTTTCTGGAGAAGCTAAAGAGTGAGCTTTTTTCTACTTCAGAATCTTAGCAATTTACAAAATTAGAGCAAGCAAACCCAGAAGGAAATTTGGTTGTTTTGTTTTTAGCTATGTACCAAGTTCAAGGCAACTCGGTCAACTTACTGAGAACCTGTTTTGTAAATGTGATTCATTGATTCAATACGAAGTACTATAAAGTTCACACATGAATAAATAAGGTTTAGTCTATTTAGGTTTTAATTAACCATTTCTCTTCATTGTTTAAAAAACCTTTATTATTTACTATTTTTTGTGTGTGCATGTTTGTGTGTATTTATAGTGCTGTCAGAGGACAACTTACGGGTTTTGTTTCTGTAGTATATATAGGTCCAGTTGGCACATGAGCTTCTGGCAAGTTCCGTCTCCATCTATCATTTCATTTTAAGAGTGTTGGTAGCTGGGCGGTAGTGGCGCATGCCTTTAATCCCAGAACCTGGGAGGCAGAGGCAGGTGAATCTCTGAGTTCAAGGCAAGCCTGGACTACAGAGTGAGTTCCAGGACAGACAGTGCTGTTACACGGAGAAATCCTATCTTGAAAAAACCAAGAAGAAAGCAAAAGCAAGCAAAGAGTGCCAGGATTGCAGATGTGCACCACTGCATCTGGCCTTTTGTTTTAAGTTGTTCTGGGGATTGAACTCAGGTCCTTGGGCTTGTGCTGCAAGTGCTCTTCCCCACTGAGCCCTTTTTCCTACTCTGATAAGTTCTCAGTTTTGGGTCTCATAAGTTACTCTGTCTAATAGAAATACCATGGACCTCTTTAGACATTTACTTTTGGACAAATATATCCCATCCTTTAAATACCCTGTTTTGAAATGAAGCATTTTACTTAAAAGATTTTGGTAGAACAGTTGTAATTATGAGGAACATAGCAAAATCCAGTTAACACTAAAGTGATTACTATCATTTTTATAAATAATCATTGACATGGCACAGTAGATATTTGAACTTATCAATTAATTGACAGTTTTGCCTGGTAGAATTGTTCAGAAGTCACTACTGCCTTTCTGTCATCTATCTCCAAACAATTAAGGATCTGTATATCTATGCTAGACACCTACAACACATAGCTTTTTGCTTTTATTATTAGTGTATTTATTTATTTATTTGAGATGTGGTTTACTCTGTAACCCTGGTTGGCCTGGAACTCATCACCTTCCTGCCTCATTCTTTTGAGTGCATCTATCACCATGTCCAGCTTTTTTCCTTATACTCATGTGTCCCATTTATTTGCAGTTTGTCTAGATCTTCATATATATATTTCCAGGACTCATTTTTGGAAGTAAAAGTTGATGTACACTGGTTTCCTTTTCCTGCTGTGCAAGGACAGAGCATACAATCAGCTGTCTGTCCTGTTTTAGATGGCTGTATGGACTACAGCATAGTCACGACGAGTCAGACAGTGGTGATGGTTTAGCCTCCATCCCCCTTGGTTTTTCTCCTTCTTGACTCCTTTTCTGGTGGTTACGGTGATGTGCATAGGACCAAGAATGATTACTCTTATTTTGTGTCCTGTCTTCTAGGCTCTGCAAGCCTTGCAACGGCAACCCAATGCAGCTCAGTATTTCCACCAGTTCATGCTCCAGCAGCAGCTCAGTAATGCCCAGCTGCACAGCCTGGCAGCCGTTCAGCAGGTGAGAGGTCAGCAGCCGGCTGGGACAAGAGGGAAGGGGTCAGGCACTGTAGGTTTACGGGAGAGGAGCAGTCTGGGGCAAACTGCATCCTACACCAAAGCCTTCCTTTGCCTCTTGTACTCGTAGGAGAAAGGGTGGTTCTTAGATTCTAGGTTTGTGTATGAACTGTGGGATACTCTTTAGTGGTGGAATGGCTGTGTTGTAGACCTGCTTTGTCTAATATGTTAGCTTCCAGCATATGTAGCTATAGAGTACTTGAAATGTGACTAGTTCAAACTGAGATGACACTATAAGATTTAGAAGAGCTCGATTGATCAAAAGAACGTAAGCTGTCTCAGTAGTTTCTAATTAGTTTAATGTTGAAATGATAATATCTCTCCGCAAATGGTAATATTTATTTTGTATGTATTGATTAATAAGTTACTGAAATTTATATCATCCCACTTAATACTTTTAAATATGCATAGTAGGAAATTCCATATTTGATGTTGTATTGGACAGCTCTGCATTACATGTATCAGGTGACTCGTGATGAGACTGAGAGAAAGGACCAGTTGCCTCCTACCCTGATGGTACCGGGCAGCTTATATGGTCATTTGAGGTTGCGGGGATAGTGATATATTTTCCTTACTCCAACTCCTCTCTTCTTACCTGAAATCTCTGTTTTGTACCATGAATTAATACCAGAAGACAGGGAGACACACAGCCTTTTCATTGTTTCTGTTATGCTTCCCTTTTAACAGGCCACGATTGCTGCCAGTCGGCAGGCTAGCTCCCCGAACAGCAGCACCGCACAGCAGCAGACTGCTACTACCCAGGCCTCGGTGAGTGCTGCCTCTCCGCGAGGGCAGTGTCTGTCCAGTCTGGTCTCTGCAGCTGGGCCGCGAGTTATCCTGTCTCCAGTGGATATTTATTGCTCTTATTGGCAAGAAAAGAACAGGGAACCTATTTGAGTCTGTGTAGTTTTTGTTTTCAGACAGGCTTTCTCTGGCTAGTCCATGCTGCCTTGTACTTACAGTGACCCTCCTGCCTCTCCCTCCCAAGTGCTGGGATTGCAGGCGTGCATTGTCTTTAAATGGGAAAACCTAAAGAAGGAAGGAGAAAATCTTGCGCAAGAAGAAATGACAAATGAAAAGCTGCTTTCCAGAGAGAAAGAAAATCTGTTCGTTTCTGCCCTTTGCCTGCTCAAGTGTTGGCATTAGTGGTTGTAGGATTGCTTTCTTTTTTGATTGTTTGTCTTTTTGCTTTCATAATACTCCAGAGTGTCTAGGATGACAGTTTTGGATAGGAAGTTATTATTTATTTCCCCTGATTTCCTGAGGGTGACATCCTGTTCTTGGTTGTGCCCCTCTGAAGTAGTCGTTGTGTATATTTTCTTTGATTTCTCTACAAATCCTCAGTCCTGGTTCCTTATGTACTGCACAGATCAATCTGGCGACCACGTCAGCTGCCCAGCTCATCAGCCGATCCCAGAGTGTGAGCTCTCCCAGTGCTACCACCTTGACCCAGTCTGTGTTACTGGGGAACACTACCTCCCCACCCCTCAACCAGTCCCAGGCCCAGATGTATCTGCGGGTAAGCCATAGCCATAGCCACCATTGTCCTGGGGGCATAGTTCATAATTTGTCTTCCCTGGCAAAGAATGGAAGTATTTTATGTATTTACTTTTGTGGTGTTAGGGGGGAACCCAGGGCAAGTGCTCTGCCCCTGGGCTATACCCTTGGCCTGAAAGCTGTTTGATTCTCGTCATCCACATGTTTTAAGACAAGTTGACCTACTCCCCATGTCTTATGTAAGCTAGAAAAAATGCTTTTAGATAACATTGAGATCGTCTGTTGGAAGATGTGGCCTTGGCATTTGATAAATCAGTGATAGATATAGTCTAGCCTTTAAATGTGCGACCTGGATACACAAATTCTGAGTATCTCTCGGCTTACCTGTTTCTGTATAGACCCTGTGTGTCTGACATCCTCGTTGTCTAAGTGTCTTCCTTATCATTCCATAGTCCTCTGTACATTCTAGGCTTTCTTCTGAATGAGTCGTCACATTTGGAGAATGAGAGGTTCTTGGGTTGGTGTGGAAAGGGGCAGGCTCACTTGTTTAATATCTGCTGTTTATTTTGTCTTGTGGTCCTTTCCTTCCATTTCTCTGTCTTCTCTTTTCTTCTTTTTCCTCTCCTACCTCCTCCCCTTGCCAGCCACAGCTGGGGAACCTATTGCAGGTTAACCGGACCTTGGGCCGGAATGTGCCTCTAGCCTCCCAACTCATCCTGATGCCCAATGGGGCAGTGGCTGCAGTCCAGCAGGAGGTGCCGCCCGCTCAGTCTCCGGGAGTACATGCAGATGCAGATCAGGTCAGTGGCAACCACTTACTGTGGAGAAGCCCGGGAGCATGAAGGGGATGACCATAGACCAGGCCCCATACTCTGCCCCTTTATTGAATTTTATAGTTCTTATTTTGTGTGTTTTGGCTTCTTTTTCCTCAACTCCTATAAATCCCTTAAAACTTGTGAGTTGATTTGAGCTAAAGAAGGAAGTAGAGCTGCCTAAAAAGATCCCTTTGGATCTGGAAGTCTTAAAATACAAGTTGATTTTTCTGGGCATCCTTTTGTCTTCTGTAAGTTAGTTTTATTGAGTCTTAAGTCCCTCATAGAAATGTCACCAGAAGTTCAGGATGTTGGAGGAGTTCTGTAGAGTTAGGTGTGAACTCACCCCAGCTGAGTTGCTGGTAGGATGTTTGGTTCCTTCTGTTCTTGACTTACTGTAGTTCTCAGCTCTCAGTCTCCTGTCCCTGTCCATGTTCTCAATAGTCTTTCTTCCATTTACTTTTTGTGACTTTTCCCCAAAACACATTTATTTTAATTTTTAGCATATGGATGAGATGTAAACTAGGGCCTTACAATGTTTATCTCATTCTTCAAATCTAGCAGAAAGTAGATAAATACCTTGTGTTTGGATATGTGTTTAGAGCTTTGGGGGATTAAAAAGAGAGGAGTCAACTCTTCAAAGAGCTGGGGGGACAGCAGTGTCATACGAAATGCAGCTGACCCTAAGTGACACCTGAGCTTCAAGAACTGGCTGTTATTTTGCAGGGTGCCTGAGTGGAGTGTTGAAGATAGGCAGATTTGATTTGGAGTGAGGAGAAAACTGACAAAGAAGAGCAAATGTGAGGGCACAGTTCATTGATGCACATGGGACCTGATGTAGGTCTGTGCTAGACCCTTTGCCTCTCACGCACTTTGGGTTGGATGGATCTTCAGTTTTGTCAAAAACGATGCAAAGAGACGATGGGCCTAATGGTAGAAGATGCCATTATTTGGAAGGAGACTGAAAGCCAAGGAAAGGAGGTTGTAGTTTTCTTCATGTGGATGACTTTAAAATAGCAGAGACCATTATTGGCTATTGAACAGCAGATAAACAGAATAAGAAAAATACTTCAGAAAGAGTCAAGGTGCTGAGGAGGGGAACTGCTAAAAGACTCTTGGGGTCATCGAGTTATAAAATACCTTTGTAGGCTCTTCTGGCAGTGGAAGGCACAGAGGAACTGGTTGTGTTTTTATAGCAGTTCTTTAATTTATCCGTCATTCATCTGTCCATCATCCATTCATCCATCCATCCATCCGTCTGTCCATCCATCCATGCATCCAT
>JABTXL010012322.1:5380141-5419540 GCA_025134845.1 Neodon shergylaensis | reverse complement strand
ATCCATCCATCCATCCATCCATCCATCCATCCATCCATCCATCCATATACACATGCATACATTTATGCATGCATCAGCAACAGTGAATATGAACATAGTGGCTAGAATGCATACATGGTGTCTGGGTCCTGCTGCAACTCTGCATTTAACTGTAGCATCTTGATTAAGTGCTCTAATGTATTTCTGCTGTTGTCTCTTCATCTATATAGTAGATAGAGTATATCCAATGTGCGGCGTGTTGTGGGGACTAATTGAGTTGATAATAAGTGCTTGTATCATATCTAGGCTTAAAGTTTACGGTTGTTAACTATTGTCAGTCACTCTGTAGTCTTGGATGCTCAGGAAAGTCATGATACCTACATTTGTGGAGATTATGAACCTTTAAAGTACTAGTTATTAAGCAAACAGTACCTGAGTGGTATAATAATTGCTTCATTAGTAAGAAGAAGATGATCTAAGAATAAAAAAAAGCACTTAGTTAGGCTTGCAATGGGCTAGAAATCAAGAAGGTGACATTTAACACGGGCTCTATACGCATTAGCCAGGTATGGATGTAAGGAAATGCTGAGTGCCTGGAGAACATGATGTCTAAAGATCCCGAGGGAAGAAGAGTTGGTTTGCTTGATGATTATAGGATGGCCGATTTTCTGGGAGGACTGGACCATTGGGAGAAATTTTTGGGTCTGTGGTTAGGACTTCAGTCCTTATACAAGGGTGATGGGAAGCTAGAGAAGGACTTCAAAGCGTGAAAGTGACAGGGAGTGTGTCTTTTTTGCTTTAGTGTAAAGACTGTAAAGACTGTTGAATGTGTTAATAGAGAAAAGAGTAAGGTAGGAGAAAGATGGTGTTGGGGTACATAGCAGTGAAGATGGATAGGAATGCGTGGATTTGAGTAACAAGACTTATTGAAGGTGAGCCATTCAGTTTGGAGGGCCTGAAGGATCTGAAACTGTAGAGCTGTTGGTGCTGTGTCTGAGGTGAAGACTGGAGAAATGGGTTAGGCTGAAGTTGTTTATTTGTTTATTTATTTATTTTGTTTTTTTCTGAGACATGGTTTCTCTGTATAGACCTAGCTGTCCTGGAACTTGCTTTGTAGACCAGGCTGGCCTCGAACTCATAGAGATTCCCCTGCCCCTGCCTCGTGAATACTGGGATTTGAGGCGTGTGCCATCATGCCCAGCTTGAAGTTTAGTTTTTTGTACATGCCAAATTAAAGATGCTTTTGAGACATGTATGAGATACCGAGACAGCGGCTCTGCATGCTCCTCGAATTTGGGAAAGCTAGCTGAGAGCTAAACATGTGAAAATGTTATGGCAGACATAGATGATACATCTATTGAAGTTAAGGAATGTTTAAAATTGTGTATGGAGAGCATATGGTCTGTTGAGAAGAATGTCTAGTAGAACTCTGAGAGTTGGGGTGAGCCCTTAGAAATTTGAAGGTGATGGGCTGACAGGGAAGCAGGAAAGAACAACAGAGAGAAGCTATGGGTATCATGAAGACAGTGGAACAGGACAGTGCAAGACTGCAATGGGTGTGGATGTGGGGGGGGCACCACTCATTTCTTTTCAGTGTAAAGGAGGAAAACAAGGATGGTTTGTTAATCTAGAGGGAGAGCTATTTCAGAGGAGTCGGAGGGATGGAACTTGAAGGACTGTTTGCTGGAGAGTGTGAATGAGGACAGTGGAGTTGGAGAGGACAGAAAGTAGGATGAAGCTGGGGGAGGGAAATAGACTGGGAAAGCAGGAACAAGCAGGGAGAGGGGCACAGGCAGCTCACACGGGCAGAATAAGAGTTGATATGATCAGCTTTCTAGAAAGCAGGAGGGCGAGGGTCCAGAGCAGATTGCCCATTGTTAGAGGAAGAGTAGTGAGACAAAGGGGAGTGATGGAGCCACATGCTGGGAATGCAGAGATGGTGGAGGCCACAGAGGTAGAGAGAGGAGAAAAGAGAAGGAGCTTCTGAGGTATAGGGAGAGTAGGAAAATGTGGACTGGCCATTTGCAGAAGGGAAGCTTGTAATCAGTCAGTCCTCACTCCTGACGAGAGTTACCTCTGCAAAGCTGGCCTGCTCTCCCAATGTTCTGGATTCAAGTTCTTACTTTCACCTGCCTGTCCTCTGCTGGCTTTCTAGGTGGTCGTCCTGATCAGTTCTATTGATGTGGTTTACACATCGTTATCATTGGCTCTTCCGTGGCTTACTTTTGAAAAGTTCACTGATTTATTTTCATAATATGTGTGTGCTTATGTGAGTTTATATGTAGCGTGTGTGTGCAGGGGTCTCTAGAACTAGAGTTAGAAAAGGGTGTGAGCCACCATATGGGTTCTGGGGATAGAATTTGGGTCCTCTGCAAGATCAGTAAGTACCCTCAGTCCCCTGAGCCATCTCTCTAGCCTCTTACTCAGTTGCTTTTAATAGAACTAGCAAGCAGGCTGGGCACGTAGCTCAGGGGTGGAGTGCTTGCCTTGTGTGTGAAAGGTGCCCTGGGTTGAATACCCCGTGCTTCAAACCATCATGTATGGAACAGTTTCTCTCTGTGTCCAGGCCTGCCCTTCCCCATAGCATCGAGTGTATGTGCTGGTTTCTAGGATCATCCTTCCTTTGGTCCCTTTAATATAGCTTCACTGCCTCTTTACATACTTCTAAAATTTACTTTGAAAATTAGTTTTCATGGGAAACAAATATATGCACAAAATTGGATCTGTGTGTTTACCATTGAATTTCAGCAATTGCCAATATGTAGCCATTCTGTTCAGGCTCTTACCCTCTGACCATGGATTAATTTGAAGCAGATTCTAGATACATCTTTTTATATGTATACAATATATAACATGATATATAATAACATATAAATAGCAACATATAATACAAATATTGTTATGTATTTTGTATATGACATGTTTTGTTTGTATTTAAAGAAACTTAGCTTTATGTAATCTTTTTGGGAATATAGTTTTGTTTGTGTTTTGAGACAGATCTTGCTATGTTGGCTAGATCAGCCTCAAATACTGGTCTTGTTTTCCTCTAACCTCAACCTCAACAGCATGGATAACAGCAGCATGCCTCTGCACCCTGCCTGAGAATGTTTACTTCACAGTGTATTATCAAGATACATTTGTCTTATAGTCATTTATCGTTTTAATATTTATATAATATTCTGTTGTCTAAATATAGTATCCTTCTTATGTGGATGGCCGTTTGGGTTGTTACCCAGCTTTTGTTACTCTGTATGGTGTTCCATACTGCTGCCTGGCAGTTCCTCCTGTGGAACTCCTGGTGTTTCCTCTGTGTGTGTAAATGTGTGAATAGTGAATAGTTATCATTAGGGTATGATGGCAATTTCTTTCTCAAAATATTTACAAAGAAATGGCTTTAGCTATAGATTTTATCATGTTATTTTGATTATTATTAAGACTAATTATGATAGTAGTCTGATTAATAAATCAACTAGGCAGCTATTTTTCTCTCCCTCTCTGTTCATACCCAACTGCTACATTCTAGACTGTTAACAGTGAACAAGACAGATTAAATTTGCTATTTGTAGGTTACAACTCAGACTGTTTAACACTCGAGACCCTAGTAACCCAGCGTAGCCCCACTACCTTTTTGTTTATTTTTCTGCTCCCTGTAACTCAATACGATAAAATGTTTATTTTAAAACATCTTAGTTTTTAATTCTGTGGTCTTGCAGATGCTTTTAGATATGCCTTTAGGTCCCTCTCTCCACTGTCTCTCCTCCTCTGTTTAGGAATCGTAGGTCTGCCATTCCTGTCCTGAAAACTTGGTTTGTGTTTGTGTATATATTGCTGTTATACTTGCTGATTTTTCTCATCTAACAGAAGCCATGCAGCAGGAGCATGTAACTTTGTCCACGGCAGTACCTGAAGTGTAGTGTAGGTATTTGGTAGATGCTAAACGAATATGAAGAAAGAAAAAGTCAGAGACATATTTTGAATGAATAAATGTTGAAATTTGATGATAGGCTTGGGTAGTGAATGACATTGAAAATTCAGATGTGTGTACAAAGCTCTTTGGAGACTGGAAGGACTTCGGTATGTTGATGGAGAAGTCAGGTGGGCTCTGGAGTATAGCAGTATAACCAGTGTTCAGCTTGTGAGTCAGTCTACACACACCCATACATTATATCTTCCAGGTGCAGAACTTGGCAGTGAGGAACCAGCAGGCCTCAGCTCAAGGACCCCAAATGCCAGGCTCCACTCAGAAGGCCGTCCCTCCTGGAGCTTCTCCTGTTTCTGGCCTCTCTCAGGCTTCTAGCCAGGCCCTAGCTGTGGCACAGGCTTCTGGGGCCTCAGGCCAGTCACTCAACCTTAGCCAAGCTGGTGGAGGCAGCGGGAATAGCCACCCAGGCTCCATGGGTCCAGGTGGAGGTGGCCAGGCCCCTGGGGGCTTGGGTCAGTTGTCTTCTTCAGGATTGGGTGGTGGAAACTGTCCCAGGAAGGGCACAGGAGTGGTGCAGCCCTTACCTCCAGCTCAGACAGTGACTGTGAGCCAGGGCAGCCAAACGGAGGCAGAAAGTGCAGCAGCCAAGAAGGCAGAAGCAGAAGGGAGTGGCCAGCAGAGTGTGGGCATGAACCTGACCCGGACGGCCACACCTGCCCCCAGCCAGACGCTCATTAGTTCAGGTAAGGTGTCACCTTTTACACCCACCTCCAACTCCACCCTCTCCACACAGTTCCTTTTTAAACTCTTGGCCATGGAATGACAGAAGGAGGAGAATCTTACTGGTCTTGAACATGCTAGCTCGGTGACAGGATAATAACAGATGAAGATCTAACCAGTTTCCTCCGCAGCAAGCTGCTTATAAAGCCTCTGTCTACTTTCCGCTCATATTTTTAAATGTTATGGTTTTTTCAAGACAGGGTTTCTCTGTTGGTTTGGAGCCTGTTCTGGAACTAGCACTTGTAGACGAGGCTGGCCTTGAACTCACAGAGATCCTCCTGCCTCTGCCTCCCAAGTGCCTCCCGAGTGCTGGGATTAAAGGTGTGCGCCACCACCACCCAGCTGCCCTCTGTCTACGTTCATAGGGGTCCTGAGTTTTTCAGGTTATTCTATTCATTCCACTGAATTCTAGTGGAGTCAACAAATGTGCTGAAGATATGTCTTTGAAAGGTGGAGTCCCTGTTTATAGTGTAGTATAAAGTATGAGTTCTCTCCTCTTTTTAGTGGGTAGTTCAAGCATCCATAGTGTTAATACCACAGGGTATGTAAGACCAGCAAGAGGAGCTGTAGCTTACTGTGTGTAGTTGACTTGTGATTATTTGTATCAATGGTAAGGACAAACGGGAATTAGTAATAACAACAACCCTAGTTTGTGCTTGCTTTCAAACTGGGTCAAATAGAGCCAATGTCTATACTTGGTCATGTTAGCTTTTGTTTTCCTTGTTTCTACCACCTTTATCAGTGATATATTTGGATAATTTCATCACAAAAATTACCAATATTAGATATACCTTAGCCTTTCTGTCCCCAAAGTGCTTTCAGACCACATGCCTGTGTGTTTTGGGCAGTCTAATGATATGCAGGGCGGACTCTCAGCTCCAGTTTACAGTGGAGGAAACAGTAATCAGAACCTGTGTCTGCTTTCTTATAACTTTGTAGATGGTGACTTTAAAAATGGAGGCTCTTGTAGAGAATACCTTAACCTCAGGATATTTATTCTTTCTGTGAATATTAAATACTTCTTATGTATCAAACAATGGAATGAGGTCTAGGGATGTCAAAATGAGTAAAACATGGATTCAGCCTTGAGGTAATGAAGGAGGGGTCAACCATCCTTTGCTAAGTACCAAGTGAAAGGATAGGGTGGTTATAGCAAAGGAGAAGAACTCACAGAAGATGACTCCTGACGTAAGGGACCTCCTCTCCTCTTCCTCCCTTCCTCCCTCCCTCCCTCCTCTCCTCTTCCTCCCTCCCTCCCTCCTCTCACCTCTTCCTCCCCTCCTCCCTCCTCTCACCTCTTCCTCCCCTCCTCCTTCCCTCCTCTCACTTCTTCCTTCTTCCCTCCCTCCTCTCACCTTTTCCTCCCTTCCTCCCCCCCCCTCCCTTCCTTCTATGTGCGTTTGTGTGCGTATGTTATTTGAGGTTGAGTCCAGGCCGTAAGCATCCAAGGCAAGTTTCTACCACACTAGTCCTGTCTTTCTTTTTAACTTGTGTTTTTAGAAACCACTCACTAATTTGCTCAGGCAGGCCTTGGACTTGCCTGAGTCTCCTGAGTACTTGAGCGTCCAGGCTGTGCCCTTGAGCTCTCTGTCCTGGAGGTAGTCAGTCCTGTCTAACTCAGTAGAAAGTGCAAATGACATGATGCTCAAGTTCAAGGGAGGCCAGATCTCCTTTAACTGCCTGATTCCCAGATGATGAGATCTGCTTTCATTGATTCCAGCATTGGTACGTCTTAGACAGACGGCTTTGCTTTTAATTTAGAAGGATTATTGTTTTCTGCTCTTGTCTTTGTTTTGCTCTGGCTTGTGTCACACATAGCCACGTACACACAGATCCAGCCCCACTCACTGATTCAGCAGCAGCAGCAGATCCACCTCCAGCAGAAGCAAGTAGTGATCCAGCAGCAGATTGCCATCCACCACCAGCAACAGTTCCCGCACCGCCAGTCCCAGCTGCTGCACACAGCTACGCACCTCCAGCTGGCGCAGCAGCAGCAGCAGCAGCAGCAGCAGCAGCAGCAGCAGCAGCAAGCAGCAGCCCTCACTGCCCCTCAGCCACCCCAGGTTCCGCCTACTCAGCAGGTCCCACCTTCCCAGTCCCAACAGCAAGCTCAGACCCTGGTGGTCCAACCCATGCTTCAGTCTTCACCCCTATCTCTTCCACCTGACCCAACCCCCAAACCACCCATCCCCATTCAGTCCAAACCGCCTGTAGCACCTATCAAACCTCCTCAACTAGGAGCTGCTAAGATGTCAGCTACCCAGCAACCACCACCACATATCCCTGTGCAGGTTGTTGGTACTCGGCAGCCAGGTACAGCCCAGGCACAGGCTTTGGGATTAGCACAGCTGGCAGCTGCTGTACCTACTTCCCGGGGAATGCCAGGGGCAGTCCAGCCTGGCCAGGCCCATCTGGCCTCCTCGCCACCTTCATCACAGGCTTCTGGTGCTCTTCAGGAGTGTGCTCCCACCTTGGCCCCTGGAATGACCCTTGCTCCTGTGCAGGGAACAGCACATGTGGTAAAGGGTGGGCCTACAGCCTCCTCCCCTGTCGTGGCCCAAGTCCCTGCTGCTTTCTACATGCAGTCTGTGCACCTGCCGGTGAGTGATGCTTGATCATTTTGAAGATATTACTGCCTATCTACATCCATGTGGGCTTGGGACCGAGTGGAAATAAAACTTGACAGGTGAATGAAGAGTTGAGAAGGCGAATGGTGGCGTGTATGCGCTCTCTTTTAAAAGTGAGATACATATATATAAATATATATATACATATATATGTTAAATATGTTTGTATAAACATGTGTGTGTGTATGTGTGTATGTAATATCTAAACTTCAAATTCCTAAATTTATTACTAAAATCTTAGGGTTTTATATGTATATTAATTAGATCAAGGGCGCCTTGACCAAGTCCATCTTCGTAAAGCCAACAGTTGTTAGTTGGTCTACAATGAGTCTTTCAATCCCAAGTCAGGACAGTGTTGTTTTCTTGTCCTGGTGCAGAAGTTACACTAATTGGGGATGACCAAGAGGTTTAGTGTATCAATGGAAGTAAACATAGTTGAGCATCTGGAACTAAGAATATTCTCCAGAAGTAGACAACTACAGTTTTCCATTCACGCCTAGATCTTGGCTACTCTCTTGTTTGTCTGTCTTATAGGGTAAGCCCCAGACACTGGCTGTGAAACGCAAAGCTGAGTCTGAAGAGGAGAGAGATGACGGCTCCACATTGGGCTCTCTGCTTCCTGCAAAGGCCTCACCAGCATCAGAGAGCCCAAAGGTAATGGAGGAGAAGAACAGTGTTGGAGGTGAGTAAGCAACTTCTAAAACTTGGTTGGTGCAAGAGAACAGAGAAATGTTCTCAGTGAACTAAAAGAGAAATCTAGTTCAGTAGAAAATGGGCCTGAACTTGGTGAGCAGTCAATAGATAGAGACACATGGGCTCCGTGGTGAATGAGCAAAGATGAGCATGTTGTGGACGGGTCAGGCTGCCTCAGTGGTGGGGAGTTAGTGTGGCATATCACAGCTGTTCCTTAATGTCTCTGTGGTTTTTGCTTTTTTTTTTTCCAGAGAAAGCTGAAGCAGTGGCCAGTTTGAGTGCTAATCCTCCAAGCAGTGATTTAGTAGCCTTGGCCCCTCCCCCATCAGCACCACCTCCTACTCTGGCCTTGGTGACCAGACAGATGGGTGACTCAAAACCCCCACAGGCCATTGTGAAGCCACAGATTCTTACGCACATCATTGAAGGCTTTGTGATCCAGGAGGGAGCAGAGCCTTTCCCGGTGAGGGCAGGGCCTGAGAGGAGGACTGGGAGGGGAGATATCACCTTATTTATAAATCTATATTCAGATTCCTCCAAAACAGTAAGTGCAGAACTATTTAGTCAGTAGTACGTCATTATGCTGCTAACTTCCTTACAGAAGAGGGAAGGAATGCAGGGGAATTTTGGGACCAGAAAGTGGAAATGCTGGGCACAGAAGACAGAAAGGTTGCTCTTAAAGCTCTAGTGTTCAGTTAAGTACACTAGGCGGCTTAGATGGAAAAAGCCAGTCAGAGACCCTTGTTTGCCCTATGGAAAGATCCTGGGACTGGAGAGGAGATCCCTCAGCAGTTAGCACTGTATGTTGCAGAGGACCCGAGTTGCATTCCCAGCACTCATGTCACAAAGCTGACAACCACTTATACTAATTCCAGCTCTAAAGTATCCAATTTTGGTTACCTGGTGTGTACACGCTCTCACACACACATACACACACCTGGCTGGGTGCGGTGGCTCACACTTTTGAGTCCTTAGGTGGCAGAAGAGCAGGCAGATCTCTTGAGTTCATGGTCAGCCTGGTCTACTAGCAACTTCTAGGAAAGCCAGGGCTATACAGTAAGACTCTGCCTCAACCCCCCTTTCCCCAAGAAATATCTTAAGGAAAAGATCCCCTGTGAGCCAGATTTGGCTTTCACCTCAGAACTCATCCAGGCAGGGACATGGGAAATGTCATGGAAGGCTGTAGAAGGGCAAGAAGGAACTAGGCTACTTTAACTGGTCTTTCTTTGGGACAGGTGGGATGTTCTCAGTTACTGAAGGAGTCTGAGAAGCCCCTGCAGGCTGGCCTTCCAGCAGGGCTGAGTGAGAGTCAGTCAAGTGGTCCTTTGGGAGGAGACAGCCCTTCTGTAGGTACGTATTGGGTGCTCATGGAGATGGTCGATGGGGATTGGGATTGAACCCATTTCTAGCACATACTATGCACGAGTTCTACTAATGAGCTACATCCTATCACCTGGTAGCCCAGGCTGACCTTTAACTTCAGACCCTCCTGAGTCTGGGGATTGCAGACTTGGGTCACACCTCCCCAGTCCTTGCGTATTTAATAAAGTAGGACTGTAGATAAAGTCTGTCTTGCACAGACGTGCGTGAAGCCATACATAAAACACTGAAAAAGATTTTGCCTATGCTTTTGTAAATCTTTGTGGAAAAAGGGTGTTGTGTCTTTCTCTATATTGGTCAGTTCCTCCTCCGTATTCAGAACAGAGTCCTATCTGAAATCTGAGTTGAACTAGAATACAATGAGTAAGATAGCTAACATGGAAACAATCTTATACGTGAAGATCTCCGTCTCTCCAGAGGCTTGCCCTGCACCTAGGTAGGTCTCTGACTTGCTGTAGATGTAGCCCAGGCTGACATTCACCTTCCTGCCTGTTTTCTATGTGCTGAGATTATAGGCCTGTATTCTTACGAGTACATTGAGGGACAAGCCTTTAGGGTGTTTTGTTTTAGGGATTCTCAGTTAGGTTGTGTAGGTCTTTGCAGAAAACCTGAGGAAAATCAGTATCCAGCTCCGAGCTTAATGATTGTGGGCAGCAGAGACTACAGTAACTCACGAACGCCTTGTTTTTCAGAGTTAGATAAGAAAGCAAATCTCCTAAAGTGCGAGTACTGTGGGAAGTACGCCCCGGCAGAGCAGTTCCGTGGTTCTAAGAGGTTTTGCTCCATGACATGTGCAAAGAGGTAGGCTGGGCACCAGCTGACCCTCATTGGCTTTCCCATTGGACGTTCTGTCCCTTCCCTCTGCTTTCAGTCTGTTCCCCAAGCCAACTCTTAAATACCAGTTCATATTTATGAAAAGGCAGTGTGTTGTTTCCATAGCACCGTGACGTCTTATATGTACCCTGACCTGTAGGTACAATGTGAGCTGTAGCCACCAGTTTCGCTTGAAGAGGAAAAAAATGAAAGAGTTTCAGGAAGCCAGCTATGCCCGTGTTCGGAGACGTGGACCCCGCCGCAGCTCTTCTGACATTGCTCGTGCCAAGATCCAGGGCAAGCGCCATCGGGTGAGCTGCTGTCACAGAGCCAACTAGTTTGTAGAATGTGCCCCACCCCCACTCCCATTCCTTTGTTTAATTTAGGTAAAAGCACTGGATACAGAACTCTAGTTTAACACTGACTGTATTGATGTATTGATCCATATTGTAAGAGACTGTCCCATCTCCTTTCATCTGACTGCAAGTTCATACATCCATGAAATGAATCCTTCACTGTACTGGAGATAATTCGGGAACAAATTTGGTTAAAGAAATGATATATTTGAATGATGCGTCTGCAAATAAAGTACAGCTTTAGTTCACCTGTTAAGACACAGTTCTGTCTAGTGCAGGGTAATGGGAAGGGAAGGAACTCAATGATGCTGTCCTTACCTGGCTGCACGTTTTGCCATCTCTTATAAAGGGTCAAGAGGACTCTAGCCGGGGCTCAGATAATTCCAGTTATGATGAAGCACTCTCCCCAACATCTCCTGGTCCACTGTCAGTAAGACCTGGACACGGAGAACGTGACCTAGGAAACACCATTACAGCTCCACCCACACCAGAGTTACATGGCATCAACCCCGTGTTCCTGTCCAGCAATCCCAGCCGATGGAGTGTAGAGGAGGTCTACGAGTTCATCGCTTCTCTGCAAGGTACCGGGAGCCTCTTGAGCAGAACTAGGCCCACAGTTCCCCTACATCATCCCGCAAGGGCACCTGATGGACCTGTCAGCAGCTGGCCTTGTGTCTGTCCGACAGCAGAGGCTGCTAGATATTCTGGCTGTTTTCTTACAGTGTACTTCACTAATTCTCTTCTGGGCCAATGCCATTAACTATAGTGTCTACATTTTTTTTTTTAACTTTTGAATTAACTATTTCTCGTTTGGGTGTTTTTTTTTTTTTTTTAGGATAAAAATCTCTTTGTTGGATGTGAGTGAGCATACATGACTTTTTCAGTGGAGTACATGAGAAAAGGCCTTTGTTTGCCTCCATTAAACATCATTGCTGTCTTTGGTTATCTGTCTGAATTATAGGTCCTTAAAGGATAATGTTGCAAAAGCTGTTAATCTTTTTGCCATTGTTAAGAAACCATGTGTGTAGCTTCTTTCTTTTTTTCTGTTTTTTTTTTTAAGATTAGCTGTCTCTGTGTAGCCCTCACTGTTCTGTAACTTGCTTGTAGATCAGACTGGCCTCAAACTCAGAGACACACCTGTCTCTGTCTCCCAAGTGCTGGGATTAAAGGCGTACGCCACCACCGTCTAGCTAGTGTCTAGTTTTTCTTTATCTCTAAAGGGGTTAGGAAACTATTTGTGAACAACTTGTTGCTTTTTTGAAGCTATATGGAGTTGTCAGCAGCTCTAACTTCACCTGCTTTCAAAGCTTGCCTCAGATCTGTTACTGAATCTATGGTACTTTGGGATTAGCCATCACCAGGCCTGTTTTAGTTTCTTCCCTTCTTCTGATGCTACCATGCAGTTTCTCATGTGTTCCCATCTTTTCTTTTAGGCTGTCAGGAGATCGCAGAAGAGTTTCGTTCCCAGGAGATTGATGGACAGGCCCTTTTATTACTTAAAGAAGAACATCTTATGAGTGCCATGAACATCAAATTAGGTCCTGCCCTCAAAATCTGTGCCAAGATCAATGTCCTCAAGGAGACCTAATGTGGCCCTCTGCACAAATCAGCCTAAAGCAAATGCCCCAAGCATTCAGGCTATAACCTGGGGCCAGCAGACTTTGCAGGGAAGAGCGAGCTGTTCCTCTTACGTGACCCCAGATGGGGTATGGAGACAGACTTCTGCAAGCATTGGTTGCTGGTGCTACATAGTGGCAGCTTTGCCATTTTTCTCTGGGTTTCACCTTAAAACACACACAACCCATTCTCACTATTCACACCTACCCTAATCCAGTTTTCAAGCAGGCAGACTAGAGACTAGGACTGCTCAACCTTATCCTGGAGAGGAGTGACTAGCCAGGGTCTCACTTCTCAAGAGGAAGAATGTCTTGAATGGTAAGGCATGGAGATGGGTGAGATGCAGGTTTGCTTCCCCACTGGGAGAGGGCAGTTTTCCTAGCTTGTGTGACACAAGTAGCAAAACCTGGTACTCTCAACTGTTTCATTGTGACTGTAGCTCAGTTTCTGTTATCATTTTCTCCCTTAGTACTGACTGTTTCCTCCTGCATCCATGGCAGGGTCACCAGCCAGTGTAGACACTTGGTTGGTATCTGATTTGCTGCAGGGACTAAAGGTATTCGACTGACACGTGTGGCTGTCGTCATTCTTTCTGCATCCCCGCTCCCTTCTCATTTGTTATCATCTTCAACCCTTTTTCTATTCCAGCTCTGCTCTTTCCTATAGCTTTACAAAACAGGAGTGTGTGGGGCTAAGGTTAGGATTGTAAGCACCTGCCTTAGGCACTATTATTCCTTATACAAAATATTAAATATTTTTTCTTCCTCAGTAAAAGGCTGAAAATTGGTCTCCATTGTTACTTCATTCCATTGTTTATTCTCCTTAACACAAATGACAAAGCCATCATGTTTTGTATGTTTTTTAATTATGTTTTTGTACAAAAAGTGGTGTATTATTTTTCATTTAAAACACCAGGAAAGGATGCAAACAACAAATGAGATGCCTTTTTAAAAAATAACATTAATTTTCTTGTATAGAAAGAAAACAAAATGCCCACTACCATTGCAAGTGTACTGAGAAGTTAGTGTATCATTTCATTTCCTTCTCTAAGGTAACAGCCCTGCCTTTCCACCTCTCCTGTGTTCAGATGAGCCGAGCTGTTACTTAGTAGCCTAGGTGTTCACTATGATGTGATTCTGGGCACATGGCCTAAACAGAATTAAAAACTTTTTCTCATAGGTACATGGGTAAGACACTTCCCTGAGCCAGCAGGAGGGACAGGGGCAGCAGTGTTCCCTACCCAGAGCAGAGAATTGCAGAACCCTCCATGTCCACGTCTGCTTCCATTCCCTTTCTTTAAGATTGGGAAAAATATAAAAAGCCAAACTACAGACCTGTGAGAAAAAGTGCAATACAAGTTTGGAAGTACTAGTGGAGAGGGATGAGCAAGAAAGGGAAGAAAAGCAAAGCAATCCCACCACAAGGGGACACAGGTTCCAGGGCCTCTAGAGCATAGGTCTATTTCCTTTAGGATAGGACTGCCTGATTATGTACTTGGGCTACATATGGATTTATAACCACAACCAGAGCCCAATTGTAGCCATCCAGCCACAGAAAGACCAGAACAATGTGACGGCACCTTAGAAGCCTGTAGTGGGGAAATTTCACATTTCTTTCATGTCCTAATCCCACACAAGGGACATTTTAGTGACTCGCTGCAGGCTCAAAGCAAGTGGCAGTATTTGGGCTACAGCCAGGTAAAGCACTGCAAAGCAGGTCTACACAGTCCATCATGGAGACTGCTATGGGGATAGCAACAACAGGAAGCCATCAGAGCTACAAGCAGTCTTTGTTGTTTTTTTGTTTGTTTTTAAATTAAAGAAATCCAGTGTCTCAACTTGTGAAAATGTTTAGACAGACAGGGCTCGTGGCTCCCTGCCCATTTAGCTGTCTTTGCTCTTCCTGGTGGCACAAGAGTCAACCCCGAAGACCCTATGTACTTGTGCAGAGGAGAAACAATAGGAGCAGAGGGAGGCAGTTTAGGGTCAAATCAAAAGCCCACTGGAAAGCAAGAATTTTAATGGCAAGGCGAGAGATGCGAAGAGACGGCTTGAGAAGTCTGGCTGTGTATGCTTTGGTTTGGGGACTGAAGAGGTGGCTGGACATTAAAAGTGCAATCACATTGGTAGCAAATGATCATCCCTTTCTTCCGACTCTTCCCCCAGCTGGTCATCCCCAACTCCACGATAGGCAGCAGGCACGTTGCGGGGTTTGGAGCGGCACACAAAGTCACAACCATCCTGTAGGGAAAAGCAAAGGAAAGAATATCTGTTTTAGAGTGAGATCACATGGTCTCAGACTGTGACAATTGGTTTTCTCCAGGGACCACAAAGGGAACATCCCAAATGTGAGGCTTAGCCCAAATGAACTCCTACTTACAGCTACGAGGTTGCCAAGGTCCTGCCAGAAGGCCAAATGGGGAAACTGCTCCATTCCCTTGGCTCCCACCACCAGTCGCTGGTATAAGAAACCCCCCATGATGTAGACGGCAACCAGGGATGCAAATCTGGAGAGGAAAGGACATCACTTAAAATGTATCAGCTTTGAAGGGGCATTACCTTCCTACAGTAGCTACTCAGAAGGCCAAGGCTGATCTTCATATTCAATATTAGCTGTTCCCTAAACTGAAAACAAAAAAGGGCTGGTATTCCTTAGAAGACCTGCTAGGACACTGCCAATCTGACAAAAATAAACACCCAAGGGGGAAAAAGACTTGGTATATGATTCTAATAGTCAGGAATCACCATTAACCAGGATTCTGTTTCTTCAAAGTTCTACTGATGTAATGAATAGGATAGTACTGAAAACTGTCCAGCCTTCCTGGGAAAAACATAACCTAGGAATGGTGGTGCACACCTTTAATCTTAGCACATGGGAGGCAGGAACAGCAATTCTCTTGAGTTTGAGGCCAGCCTCAGCAACATAGTGACTGTCTTCAAAAAAAGTTTTTGTTTTTTGTTTTTCCTGTTTTGCCACTGCCAGGAACTGAACATAGGACACCTCATGCACACTAACCAAGCACCATGCCACCAAGTTACGTCCCCAGTCTAGTTTCTTTCAACTTGAATGGTCAGCTATTTTATAGTCAGCCCCCTCCGATTCTGTGTATTTAAACACACATGTACTGAAGAGGTAAAAAGTACTCACATGACCAGTAAGATAGAGCCCACACTGAGGTGGGAGGCCTCTGGTGAACAGGCTACGCTGCTGTCCATCTCAAAGAGGTACAAGCAATCTTGGACTTTGTTCCGCTCCTCTGACACTGGGTTAAAATTGCCCTGATGATAAGTGAACCAAACAGTAACTATATGTATACGATATTTTCTTTCAACTTGCATCCGACAAAAAAAGAATACCCCTCAAATAAGCAAACCCCAAACATTTGCTGCTCTTGGCTAAGTAGCCCATGCTCCATGTATGGTGTGAATCTGGCACACTGAAAATTTCAATTAGTTTTCTCCCGTCCACTCCACACAGACTTGTCTTCCTGTTAACCCCCCACCCCTACCCCATCACGGCCACTCCACACAGACTGTCTTCCTGTTAATGCCCCTTCCCCACTGTCAGATCTTTCAATCTGCTGTACCCCCAGTTCACCTCACCGCTAGTGTGTGTCGATTGCAGGAGATCATCACCACTGCACGACGCTGCTCTTTGCCACAGTGGTTGTCATATTCGTCACCCCCTTTATAGATCAGCATGATCCAATTACCTGAGGAAGGACAACAACAGTGGCACTGTGGAATGCAGGGGAAACAGAGGCAACAGAGGGTCGAATGGGAGAGTGGAATTAGCCACCAAAACTGACTCTAATTAATGCTAATTGCTATAATCTGTACATATGAATGATAAGCTAAAACTTCTTATTTTGTAAAAGACAAGAGTTTCGCTATGTAGTTTTGGCTGGCCTTAACTCACTAATTATATAGGCCTGGCTGGCCTCAGCTTGTCATCTTCCTACCTCTGCCTCCCACGTTTTGGGGTCACAGACATGAGCCACCATGCCTGGCCTTAAAATGTGTTTCTCAGCAAAACTCTGTGTTTCCTTGTGTTAGACAGTAAGAACTAGTTATTTAAGATTAATCTTACTTTCTACATTAAAGATAGGCAACATTAAAAATAGTTCTTATTTGTGCTTTTATTGACTAATGACCATTTTCTCAACACGTAGCAAAAGGAGAGGAGGTTCTGTGTGACTGCTAGGCATCAGAAGTCCAAGACAACACGGATAAACTCAAAGTGGATGCTTACTGAGTTGGGAATACATTTCTCTCAGTATTTACTACTTTTAAAGTCCTTTGCAAAATATTGTTCAACCATTAACCATGTGAAGTGAGTAAGTAAGGATGCTTTTAACTGTGCATATGAGAAGATTTTAAAATCAGTGAGCTGGTGCCTCAAAATCATCTGTGGTGATCTGAGTAAGAATTGAAAGGCTCACAGATTTGAAATCTTAGTCACCAAGGAGTGGAACTGTTTGAAAGGATTCTAAGGATTAGGACGTATGGCCTTGCTGGAGGAGATGTGTCACTGGGGGTGGGCTTTGAGGTTTTAAAAGCCCATGTCAGGCCCAGAGTCTCTCTTGTTACCTATGGATCAGGATGGAGAATGCTCAGCTACTTCTCCAGCACCACCATGTCTGCCTGCATGCCGCCACGCTCCCCTCTTTGGTGACAGTGGACTAGCCTTCAACCAAATGCTTCCTTTTATGACACTTGCCTTGGTCACAGCATCTCTTCACAGCGCTAGAACAGTGACTAAGACACCATCATACTAGGAAAATGATGATTTGGGTCAAGAATTCACTCATGTGTTTTATTTTGTTCTTTATGTAATGAGTATATAACTAGATAATTTATCTGCTTATGGGAAGAAACCAGGTCACAAGTGCTCCCTTCCAGTGTACACTTTCATGACATTTGGAAAACACAACTATGTTAGTACAAAAAGGTGGTGAATTTTTTTTTTCCTTAAGTACTCACTGGTTTGCACAAAAAAGGTATTTTAAAATTCAACTGGCAAATTTGGTTAATTTGATGAGAAATGGCGGTGGCTGGTGTGAAACTCATGACATATTTGGGTGCCTAGAAGGACTGCAGGCTGTGTGAAATCCTGGCTGGACTCACACCCGTCTTCACTCTCGCTCCTTCCACCCCTTCCTTCCACCTCTCTTCCTGTGCCACTCGGGATCAAAGCCAGAACTCTGTGCATGAGGGTGAATGTTTTACCTGAACTGTTCCCAATCCTCTATTCTTTTTGTTAAAGTTTTGCCCTGTCTTCAGACACAGAGGTGTCCTGAGCTGTGGTTCCAGAGCAGCCGTGGAACTAGGCACTGTGAGGTGAAGTCTCGGGTAGTCCAAACTCCATATAACATGACTTACTCAAAAAGATGGGCGGGCCAACACATACAGGATTGTTAGAGACTGTGTGGGATTAATCAGCAGGAAATAGCTTACTTCCATTGAAGAGGTGAGTCTCGTTGATCCTCCCAACCACCGTCTCCTTCCAGGTATTTTTGTTGATCTGCACCAGGCCTGCCCCAGAGGAGTGGTTGCCAGCTTCCCGGCATATTCTGAATTTGTATATGTATGTGTCCGAGCCCTGGCCCACAGTGCTCTCAAAACTTCAGAAGACAAACAGGAAGAGAAAGAACAATATCACTAGTTACCAAGCTCAGAAAAAAACCAGACCCCTCCCTTTGATGACAACCAATGTGCTAGATGCACACTTGTTGCTTATGAGTTATTTATCGCTTCAGAGACTGTCCTGCTTGTTGATAATAGAAAGCTAGATATACCACCCCAAACAGCTATTCATTCTAGAACACCTATTCTAGTTATGCAAAAGTGTTGGCTGTTTCCCTACAGCAAGGGACAGTCCCATGTTTAAGAATCATTTTTTATGTATACAGTGTTCTGTCTGCACATATGCCTGCAGGCCAGAAGAGGGCATCAGATCTCATTACAGATGGTTGTGAGCCACCATGTGGTTGCTGGAAATTGAACTCAGGACCTCAGGAGGAACAACTAGTGCTCTTAACCTCTAAGCCATCTCTCCAGCCCTTAAGGATCATTTTTATACTTGAAAATGCCCTGACAGTGATGAAGACATACTTAGACATGCATATTTTTAAACGTGTCTGTTTGATGTTTCTGAAGTCTTAGTATATGAAGCTATCAAGTTATGTTCTGATTTCTACAAGCTTGTGTTTTAGACCCAGTCATTAGAAACAGGTAACTTTTCTGTGAAGACAAGAAAAACACACACGATCACATGGCTGTGAACTTGGTGTGTCAGTAAGAGGGCAATGTGTTACAGCCAAATAAAACTAATACTTCCAGAACTCAGATTAGAGACCATATCATTCACGCACTTCTTCCACAGTAAAGCTGAAGAAAAGTCAGTGAAAGGAAAAGACCCTTAATAAAGATAATTTCTTAAACCCTGTCAGGGTCTTCACATCTACCTTTTGTTGAACAGTGGCCGTAGCCTCTCCAGGAGAGCCTGCTCTTGCTTCGACTCCTTCTCATTGTCTCCTACCAGGTCACAAGACTTTTCTTCTGTCTGCCAGGATTCTCTCACAGCCAGAGCCAGGACCAGCAACAGTAACAGTTCAGTCCTCCAGCAGCCAGAGAGGGGGAACATCCTTTTGGAAGAGTGTGTTGAGGGTGAAGGAAGGATCAGGAAAGGAAAAAGATCAATCACATGACTGCAAAAATTAATGGTATTTTGATTATGCAAACAAAAAGCATGAATCTGCTTCCAAACGAACTATGCCCAGTGTAGTGTCAAATGTCTTTAGTCTCAGCCCTCAGGGGCAGAGGCATGTGGATCTCTGTTTGAGATCAGCAAGAGACACTTGGTGAGTGACTCTGTCTCAAAGACCTCCAGAAAACAAAAGCTCAATAAAACAAAGCAAACTATGAGGGTAAGAAGACGAAAATAATGAATTATGTTAGCTTGGGTGCATCCATCTTTGCTTTGTTACTGTTTGATGAAATTTACACTGTACTAGTCCATCATCCAAAGTGAACTACTAGTTTACAAATAAAGCTGAAGTCAGCGGCCTGCCTTAAAACAGTCCAATCATGACGTGAACAGACCCTCCAGTATGTCTAGCTTGAGGTTATTAGAAAGAAGTGAAGTAGAGGAAGGAACTTGGATATGCTGGATTGAATATGCTAAGAGCATTCCAGGAGCACCTAGCAGTCTTTCTTCACATTCACTGGAAGCACGTGGGATGGCAGGGAGGCAGCCACAGCACCTCAACTCACCTCAATTACTCACACACCACTTCTCTGGAAAACCACCCAGTCATAGAAGAAAACTCATTCGGTCAAAACAAGGGATTAGAAGTTTTCCAAAACCTGCTCCAGCCTCTCCAAGTCACAAATCTCAAGGGCTTCTAGACTTTCCATGAGATGGCTGTCTTCTACACTGCTGCATTCACTTCCTGTTTGTATGATTCTAACAGGCCTATCTACAGCCCATGTGAGACATCCCCCCCAGGCTATCTGTGAATGCAGCCCAACATATCTGTGGATGACAATGTCATATTTCAACGTTGAAAAGTTGGATATCCCTTACCATCTTTGTAGTTAAGCCATAGTGAAAGTTTCACTCGAATCTATTAGGAATGCTTCAGGCCATTGACATTGTTCATTTTTAAGTTTCCATGTTTTTCTCTGAGACATTTAACTCTTCCAGACTTTCCTTATGACAAGAAAATGGCAGCTCTGGCATTGTGATCTAATTGCATTTCCCTTTCTCCCTGAAACTTAATCTGAGTCTTTATTTCCCACATGCAAGGAAAGCAACAAATGCTTGGGACCTATCTACTTGACTTCACACACCCCAAACATCAATCCACTACAGAAATACAAACAAGGCATTTCCACACAACAATCACTGGTAGCCAAGAGGTGAAAGGCTCTCCTAAGACATCTCATATGCTAAACAACAGGACCCCTTGATAGAGCGATAGCCTTCAGCCAGGCACTACTTGAAATACTTAACATGCATTACTCAACCTTCCCCAAACCTTATGTAGTAAATTTAATCATCTCTTCAAAAGGCAAACGACAAACAAAACAAACACCAGCGACACAGCTGGTGGAGGAAGAGCTCAAGGTCTGCGTGCCACTGTATTATAGAGCTTCCATCATAATTCTCTGGGATGCCAGGAGAAGCCAAAGCAGAGCTGCCTTTTTTTGCTTTTAGACAAGGCAGGAAAGGGAAGCAACTGCTCACAGAGTTAACTGGACTGTAACAAAGAACTCAGACTTAAGCCCTGGCCTTCCCTAAGCTCATCTATTGCTCAATCAGTCAAATCACTGAGTGGTTCTTTTGTTAACTGACTCTACCATTTTCCTTAAATTTTCTCAGGACCCAATTGAAATGCTAACATTCTGTGCTCTGATGCTCCCCCACCCCCCAAGAATATTTTGGAGTATTGCTCTCCCAGGACAAATGCTTTGCACTCTGGCCTAAAAGTTAGTTCCTCATTAGTTAACTGTTGCTGCTGCTTTCTCTTCCCAAATGAGGGCAAAACATGTCACAAAACTGAGAAGGGATGAAGAACGCGAACAAGCTGCGGTAGGCATGAGATGAGCTGAAGGACTTGTCTGTGGTAGGCATTAGATGAGCTGAACAAGTCAGACAAAGAATAAATTTACATTCTTTCTAGCTTAAGATTTGACTGTAAGCAGGGCAGCAGCTGGCGCACGCCTTTAACCCCAGCCCTTGGGAGGCAGAAGCAGGTGGATCTCTGAGTTCAAGGCCAACCTGGTCTAAAGTCCCAGGAAAGCCAGGGCTACACAGAGAAACTCTGTCTTGAAAAACCAAGAGAAAGATCTGACTGTAAGTTTGAGCTGCTTCTCTTTGTTTCAGTGTGGTGTATACCCAGATGCTTAAGCCGTTTAGTTAAGCCAGAACTTATCAGTTCCGTCTCTTGGAAAAGTAAGATAAGGGGACCGAGGCTTACGGATGCCTACTGAGTTCAAACAAAGCTTAAAAGAGTGAAGTTACTAGAGCAACCTGAATGACTAATGGCATGAAGGCATTTGTTGGCAAACTTCTGATAAACACGGGCACAAGTAGAGAACAATATGCAATTCAGGCTGCGCAGTCTCTTTTTAATATGGTACAAATAGACTTTCAAAGGGCACGCATTTTTTTCGGTGTGTGACACGGGATCTTATGACCTTGAAAAATCTTCAATTTCCTTATTCTATAGGGACAGATCTATTGGCGATGCTGGAACGGTCTCCTTTACAGGCCGGCCAGTGACTAAGTTAGGGATTGGGAAACTGCTGACACCACTTATCCTCGCTCTTTCCCACTTATGGCCATTTTCCATTTTCTAATGGAAGCTTTACTTTCTTCCTCCTGGTTCACGGCAGCCAACCCTTTTAAGAGCAGTCTGAACTGGCAGAAAAAGCCCCATGCTCAAAGAGCCTCAAGGAAGTGGTTCTATGCTTCAAACTCCCTACAAGAACACAGGTAACCCCTGTTACTCTTTTCCACGCCAAGCTAACACACGTTCCTCGAACTTCTTCCAGGATCCTGGAAATCCTCGCCTTCCATTTGCTTCAATCCCACACCTGACCCCAAACGACGCCACTTTTACTTCCATGATCCAGGTCAAAATCCTTTCAACAAGCATCCAGGAATACTTCGCACATCTCCACACTTGGCACTTAGTTTCCCCACCTTCAAAACATCTTAAATTCCTTTTTGATTTTGGACGTCCTCCCCCTCACTCCTGGTAGTCTGACGCTCTCCGTGTTCACGCCTTTCGCCTCCACTCGTCCCTACGGCTCCCTAGCAGGCTCTTCGGCTGGAACCACCGCCAAGCGACACTCCAGGACTGCATCTCCTGTGGCGCAGGGGTGTGCAAGGACCCCAGCCCGACTCCTCCTCCACGCCCCCCACACTCACCTGTCACGGAAAACACAGCAGCCGAAGCTAAGGAGCCCCCAAGAATGTGGCCCTGGGGCTGGGAGACGCGGCCGGAGAGCGGCGGGCCGCAGACTCCGGTCCTCGGTTCCCGTCTGAGGCCAGCGCTTCCCAAAGCGCCGCTCTGCGCCCTGCTCCAGAAACCGGAAACAGGAAGCGGCGAGAGGCTGCTGAGCAACTGCTCCTCCCACTAGACCCCCGCGGCATGTGACCGCAGCACCAGCGCGCCCGGGTCCTGCCCCTGGACGCTGATTGGTCGGCAGCCTAGTTCGCTACGTCCCCGTCCCATCAACGCCCATTCACTCCGAGATTGTCAAGATCAGCTTCTTCTTTTCGGGTCGCCTTTCTACCAATGAGGCTCGAGCCCCGCCTCCAGGGACTCCGGGCTGGGACTCCCGACTCACGCGGGGGTCACGTGCCAGGTGTCCGGCTAGATCGGGTTGAAGACGGGACAGGAGGGCGGCCGGCGGAAGCCGGGTGTCGCTCCCTGGGCTCGCTGGGAGTTGTAGTTTCTGCTCCCGAGCCTCTCCGGGAATTGTTCTTAGGGCTCTTCTGCTACCGTGGTGGCCTCTGTGCGGCGCTGCTCAGCCACCCGCCAGCTGGGATCTCTCCAGGTCTAAACTTAGTTACTCAGCCGCTAGGACAGCGGAACGTCAGGATCCTGCGTGCTCTCGTTTTCCTAACACCATTGTTCAGAATTTTCTAACTCACTGGGGACATGCTGTTATTACTGTTACCTCTGCAATGACTTGTCCTCTGGCATCTTGCTAAATATGCATACTCTGCTCATCCAAGGTGCCTTCCCTATGTGTGCGGGTCCTCTAGCCTGCATTTTGTTTCCCGGGGGTCTTTGTGCCTTTGGTAAGGTTCTTTGAAGACTCCATGGGTTTATTAGCCACTCTCTGAAGTGCTATTTGTTCTTACTAGGTTTGAAACTTAATTGGTATGGCTTCCTGGATTCACTCTCCAAGTTCTTAATTTCTTCCTCTGACGGTTCTTTTGGCTTTAGCTTGTCGTGCCCTTCTGACTCGTACATGCTTTTGTGTGCACCTCTCTCACTGTGTTTCAATAGGGATTTATGTTAGAGGCAGTATTATGTTTGAAACAGCTAGCGCTGAAGTGTCCCACACTATTTTTAAAAGTTAACATAAAAATTTTAATAAGTTTTAATTAAAATACAATTACTTCCCTTTCCTTCTTTCTTTTCCTTCCTCCAGTTCCCCCAAAACCCCTCCACCTAGCTCTTTCCATGCCCCCCTCAATTTGATAGCGTCTTAAAAAATATTATTGTTACATATTCATGCATAAATATATTACAGTCTGCGGAGTCTTACCTGTAAGTAAGACTTACTGTACCTTTATGGATTTCTGGCTATGCTGTTTATTGTTCTGATTTATAGGTGTCACAGTTGGGTAGGATTATAATTGCCTCCTTCCCTTGGCTGCTTGTATAGTATTTTCTGGTACCATGGAAGCTAGACTGCAAGAAGGAGGCTTCGATCTAGCTCAAATAGCAAGACTCCCAAATCCTACGTGTGCAGTGTCTTCAGCAATAGGGGTCTATCTTCAACCTCTGAGAGGCAACCAAGGGCAACAGACACAGTTTGTATTGTTTTGGGAGTCACTTGGACGACCCTGACTAACTGTTGTTCAAGAGATTTCTCATGGCTTGTACTGGAAGTTTTGTTAGTCTACTGTTCTTTATGATGATGATTATTATTATAAAGCACTATGCCCTTTTTACTTTTTTTAAAAGAGAAAACAAACTATATTTTTTTCATACCAATCCAAGTTCTCTCCTCCCAGTTCTTTCACCTCCCCCCACCAATACATGCCCCAGAGACAGCAAGGCACATTGATTGCTCCAAAGAAGGACCAAGGCCCTCCGCACAATATCCAGGATGAGTAAAATATCCATCCAAAGAGAATGGGTTCAAAAAAAAAAAACAGTTCAAGCAGCAGGGACAAATCCTGGGGCCACTGCCTGTCGCCCTACAGTCTGCCACAGCCATATAACTGTCACCCACATTCAGAGGGTCTAGCTTAGTTCTATGCTGGTTCCGTCCCTATCTGGCTGGAGTTGGTGAGCTCCCATTAGCTCAGGTAAGCTGTTGCAGTGGGTGTCTTCATCATGGTCTTGACCTCTTTGCTTATATTCTCACTTCTTCCATTTTTCAACTGGACTTTGGGAGCTTGGCCCAGTGCTCCACTGCGAGTCTCTGCCCCTGTCTCCATCAGTTGCTGGATGAAGGTTTTATGATGACATTTAAGATATTCGTCAGTCAGCCGGGCGGTGGTGGCGCACGCCTTTAATCCCAGCACTCGGGAGGCAGAGGCAGGCGGATCTCTGTGAGTTCGAGACCAGCCTGGTCTACAAGAGCTAGTTCCAGGACAGGCTCCAAAACCACAGAGAAACCCTGTCTCGAAAAACCAAAAAAAAAAAAAAAAAAAGATATTCGTCAGTCTGACTACAGGGCAAGGCCAGTTTGGGCCCCCTCTCCACTATTGCTTAGGGTCTTAGCTGGGATCATCCTTGTGAATTGCTGAGAATTTCTCTAGTGCCAGGTTTCTTGCTAACCCCATAATGGCTCCCTCAATCAAAACATCTCTTTCCTTGCTCTCCGTTTCTATTTTTCTCCCATCTTGACTATTCCATTCTCCTCCTTCTCCTTGTCTCCCCTCTTCTTCCCCTTCTGACCTCCTTTCTCCCCACCCCCACTGCCATGCTCCTAATTTTCTCAGGAGATTTTGTCTATTTCCCCTTCCTAAAGTGATTTATATATGTTTTTCTTAGGGTTCACCTTGTTGCTTAGCTTCTCTAGGATAATGAACTATAGGCTCCTTAGTTCATACCATGTTCATCTTTCTAGGTCTGGGTTACCTCACTCAGGATTTTTTTTCTAGTTCTATAGTTCTATCCATCTGCATGCAAATTTCAAGATGTCATTTTTTTTTTTTACCTCTGAGTAGTACTCCATTATATAAATATACTGCATTTTCTTTATTCACTCTTTAGTTGAGGGGCATCTAGGTTGTTTCCAGTTCTTACTATTACAAATAATGCTGCTATGAACATAGTTAAATAAATGTCCATGTAGTATGATTGAACATTCTTTGGGTATATGCCCAAGAGTGGTATTGCTGGGTCCTGAGGTAGGTTGATTCCCAATTTTCTGAGATACTGCCATACTGATTTCCAGAATGGTTGTACAAGTTTGCATTCCCACCAACAATGGAAGAGTGTTCCCCTTACTCCACATCCTCTCCAGCATAAGCTATCATTTGTGTTTTTGATATTAGTTATTCTGACTGGTATAAGGTGGTATTTCAGAGTTGTTTTGATTTGCATTTCCATGATGGCTAAGGATGTTGAACATTTCCTTAAGTGTCTTTTGGCCATTTGAGATTTTTCTGTTGAAAATTCTCTGTATAGATCTGTACCCCATTTTAAAAATTGGATTATTTGGAATTTTGGTGTCTAATTTCTTGAGTTCGTTATATGTTTTGAAGATCTGTCCTCTGTCTGATGTAGGGTTGGTGAAGATCTTTTCCCATTCAGTAGGCTGCCTTTTTGTCTTATTGACTGTATCCTTTGCTTTACAGAAGCTTCTCAGTTTCAGGAGGTCCCATTTATTTATTGTTGCTCTTAGTGTCTGTACTACTGGGGTTATATTTGGGAAGTGGTCTCCTGTGCCCATGCATTGAAGGTTACTTCCCACTTTCTCTTCTATCAGGTTCAGTGTGGCTGTATTTATTTTGAGGTCTTTAATCCATTTGGACTTGAGTTTTGTGCATGGGGATAGATATGATCTATTTGCATTCTTCTACATGTTGACATTCTGTTATGCCAGTACCATTTGTTGAAGATGCTTTCTTTTTTCCATTGTATGATTTTAGTTTTTTTTGTCAAAAACCAGGTGTTCATAGGTTTGTGGATTAATATCTAGGTCTTCGATTTGATTCTATTGATCAACCTGTCTATTTTTATGCCAATATCAAGCTGTTTTCATTACTGTAGCTCTATAATAGAGCTTGATGCCAGGGATGAAGATGCCTCTGGAAGTTCCTTTATTGTACAGGATTCTTTTGGCTATCCTGATTTTTTTGCTTTTCCATATGAAGTTGAGTATTGTTCTTTCAAGGTCTATGAAGAATTGTGTTGGGATTTTGATAGGGATTGCATTGAATCTATAGATTTGTTTTGGTATAAGTGCCATTTTTATTATGTTGATCCTACATATCCAAGAGCATGGGAGATATTTCTATTTTCTGATGTTTTCTTCAATTTCTTTCTTCAAAGACTCACAGTTCTTATTGAACAGGTCTTGCACATTTTTGGTGAGTGTTACCTCAAGATATTTTATATTTTTGTGGCTATTGTGAAGGGTGTTGTTTCTATGATTTGTTTCTCAGCTTCTTTATCATTTGTATATAGGAGGGCTACTGATGTTTTGAGTTGATCTTGTATCCTACTGCATTACTGAAGGTATTTATCAGCTGTAGGAGTTCCATGGTAGACATTTTGTGGTCACTTATGTATACTATCATATCATCTGCAAATAACGAAAGATCAACTTCTTCCTTTCCTATTTGTATCCCCTTGATTTCCTTTTGTCTCATTTCTCTAGCTAGAACTTCAAGAACTATGTTGAAGAGATATGGAGAGAGTGGACAGCCTTGTCTTGTTCCTGATTTTAGTGGAATCGCTTTGTGTTTCTCTCCATTTAGTTTGATGTTGGCTGTTGGCTTGCTGTATATTGCTTTTATTATGTTTAGATATGTTCCTTGAATCCCTTCTCTCTTCAAGACCTTTATTATGAAGGGGTACTGGATTTCTAATGAGATGATCATATGGTTTTTTCTTTCAGTTTATATGGTAGATTACATTGATAGATTTTCATATGTTGAACCATCCCTGCATCTCTGGGATGATTATTTTGATGTATTCTCAGATTTGGTTTGCCAGTATTTTATTGAGTATTTTTGCTGCATCATTGTTCAGGAAGGAGATTGGTCTGTAATTCTCTTTCTTTGTTGAATCTTTGTGTGGTTTTGATATCAGGGTAACTGTAGCCTCATAAAAAGAGTTTGGTAATGTTCTTTCTGTTTCTATTATGTGGAACACTTTGAGGAGTATAGGTATTAGCTCTTCTTTGAAGTTCTGATAGAATTCTGCACTGAAACCATCCAGCCCTGGGCTTTTATTTTATTTTATTTTGGAGACTTTTGATGACTGCTTCTATTTCCCTGCAGGTTATAGGTCTATTTAAATTGTTCAGCTTAATTGGGTGTGGGGCAGGTTCTATCAATAGAACTATTCTTAACATAATTATGGGTGTGGGGTTCTCTGCAGACTCCCCAGGGTGATGGTTCCTGTAATGATTTTTAGGAGGGAAATGGCTCCTGACAGTTTATCATAAAACCTTGGTGTTATCTGTCCATTTTCCTCCCCTCTCCTTCTGTATGGACTGCCTTTCCCCTTCCCCACTCAACTGGAACCCCCTCCCCATTTTTCCATTTTCCACTTCATATCACCTGGGTTCTGCTATTCTCTTCTCAAGCCCCTCCCCCATTATGCAGCTCCTTTATAGTTTCCTGGTTTCTGCTGTTACTCCGTGTATACCCTCACATCTGAAGATTTAGAGCTAGGAACCACAGATAAAAGAGAAATGCAGAATTTGTCTTTCAGAGTCTGGGTTACCAAACTCAATATAATCTTTCCTGGGCCCATCCATTCACCTTCACGCATTCTGCTGTCCCCTTTTCTTTACAGCTGAACACTGTTGCATAGCATGCAGGTACCACATTTTCATCATCCGCTTCTCACCTGAAGGACATTTAGCTTGTTTCCGTTTCCTAGCTCTTATGAACACAGCTGAGCTAGTGTCTATGGAGTAGGATGCTGAGTCATTCTGCTATGTGCTGAGTCATGTTATAGCTGGGTCATATAGTTTGGTTGTTGGTTTGTTCATTTATTTATTGAGATGTGTAGCTCTGGAGTCACTGGGTAGTCATGGCTGGCATGGACCTCAATGTCTAGACCAGGCTGGTCTTGAAATCATAGAGATCCATCTGCCTCTGCCTACCGATCTCACTTTTTAAAAGTGTTTACAGTATTCTTCACTGAAATCCTCAACCACCATACTTATGAGAAAGTACCTTGCCCAGCTTTACAGGTGAATAAGCTAAACCAGATAGAGGTGAGTGTTGTTTTTTTTTTTTTGTTCATTTTTGTTTCCAGGCAGGATGTTGCTCTGTAGTCCAGGGACAGTGGGAGTTTGAGGTCTTCCTTTCTTTTTTTTTTTTTTTTTTTTTTAAATATTTATTTATTATGTATACAGAGCTCTGCCTGCATGTATCCCTGCAGGCCAGAAGAGGGCACCAGACCTCATTACAGATGGTTGTGAGCCACCATGTGGTTGCCGGGAATTGAACTCAGGACCTTTGGAAGAACAGGCAATGCTCTTAACCACTGAGCCATCTCTCCAGCCCCCTGAGGTCTTCCTTTCTTCCTCTTCTGAGTGCTGGGATTACAGGCACGCATCTCAGAGTTGATTTACATTATTTAACTGATACATTTATATTAGGCTTGGTGGGTATGTGGGCTGGGTATTGGATATTTTCTGGAAGGGTAGGGAGAAGAAGTGAAAAAAAAAACCCTGAATTTTGTAATAATAGAAATTGTTTGATACTGGAAAATAGAGCTCAAGCAATCATACAAAGCTGCCGAGCAACATCTCCAGGCCTACGAATAAGCTATTGAATAGTTGCATATTATTTAGCTTCATAGATTACAGTCTAACCGATGCTACAAAATGGTGAGTGTTTGACTTATTTCTACTGACTTGCTTTAATCACTTACCCAGCAAATGCTTAATAAGCAATTACTGTGTGCCACATTTTGATAATAGAGTGTAGAACAATTCTAGGTGTCAGGAGCCATCTCCCCCTAAAAATCATTACAGGAACCATCGCCCTGAGGGGTTTGCAAAGAGCTCCACACCCTAACAATTGTTTTATTGACAGAGCCTACCCCACACCCAATTATCTGTTAATAGAGAGCTATCTGTTAGTGGAACCCACCTCACATTCCAAACTATCTAGAGAACTAGGTGTGTCAACTCGTGACTTCCTGACCGAGGAATCATGACCTGACCGATCCCCCCCCAAATTCCTCATCCTATATAAGCTGTAACCATATTCTAATAAACGGAGGCTTCGACAAATCTGCTTGGCCTCCTTCCTCTTTTCCTGCCCATATCTTCCAGATAGCACCTCTCTGGGACCCTGGAATAACTGACTGCCAGGTGGGTTACAACCTCTAGACTGAGTAACCCGCCAAGGCGGTCTACACCTAGATACAATGAACTTCCACTTGGGAACTGATATTCCCTTTTCTTAAGTCTTTGAAAATTCCATATATGTATACAATGGGTCTTAATATCCACCCCATTCCATCCTTCCAAGTTCCATTAGGAACCCCCTCAACACATCTACTTCCCAACCTCATGGCCCCTCCCCCCGCAATAAACCACTGAGTCTGTTTATGGATGCCCATGTGCACGTGGGTGTGGAATCATTCACAGAGTTACTGGAAACCTAGCGGCAGCCACCTACTCTGCGGGAGAAATGACTGTCCCTTTCCTGCCAGCCATTGACTGCCATAGATCCTCAGTCAGGAGTGAGTGGGCCCTTGGGTGCTTTCCTCTCATGCTGTCATTTTAACTGGTGTGATTGTGTACAGGCAACCACAGCTGCTGTGAGATCGTGTGCAACAGCTTTTCATGTCCAAAGGACAGCATTTCACATCACTCCTCCTCTTCTTTCCACCTGCCTCTTCCAGAATGTTCCCTGAGCTTTAGGAGACAGGAGTTGACATAGACATCCCATCCATAACTGAGCATTCAGTCGCATATCCTCAGCATTTTGAACATTTCTGAGACTGTGCATTAACCTCTCCCTGTAGCAAGAAGAAGCTTCTTGACTAAGGTTGAAAGTAGCTCAAATCTAGAATGTAAACATAACTATTTAGAAGGCAGTTTGGTAGCACTACTATTTAGCAAAACAATACCATAGGTTTCCCCTTAAGGCCTATGCTTCCCCCAGCCTTGGGTTTTGACCGTGTTTTCAGTATCAGGCCTTAATTTCCTCCTTTGGAGCAGGTCTCTAATCCAATTAAGAGAGCAGTTGTTACCTCCTTCAGCAGCTTTGCCACTAGTGCACGGTTATGTGGCACACTCAGATTTGCAACATTCCCTCCAAAAGGAAACGTTTCTCCCAGGAGGGAAGGGAAGATCCAAGAACCTTAGGGGATAAGCAAAAGGTCACAAAAGGTTGTGTGTACTAGAGAACACAAAACTTGAAAGATGCCTGGGTGTTCATACCAACAGTGTGAAAGGGAATAGATGGTTGTTGGGGGTGGAGACTATGACCAGCCAAACTGAGGTAAGAAAGAGCTGCTGGGATTAACTAGGTAGAGAACTTCAGGACTGTAGCTTTTCAGAGTCATCACCTTTGTTGGGTGGGCTTTCTGAGGATGCAGCCTCATCCATGCTTCTTGTAAGTGACCCCTCACCCACACTCCTGTTAGTAATCCCAATTAAAAAAAAAACCACTGGCTCACCATATTGGACTTTGGTACAACAGTTGTTTTGGTCTGTCACAAGCTCCTTTTCTGGGGTGAGCCACCATGTATGGTATGCATGTCTCCCCAGTAAGAGTGTATTCCACGCTGTGAATGAGTGGGCACATCTTGCCCGCTAGAACAGTAGTACAGCATGCAGGGTCCAGTGCTAGATAAAACCAACAATATGTCATGTCCCCACCCCCATCCCTGCCCAGAAGCCTGCACAGCACCTTCCAGCACTGTGAATGAATGCTAGCCAGCAGGGGGTCCTAGTCAGTCCAAGATCAATTTCTCTTTCTCTTCCTTTCTTCTTCTTTTTTGATCATCACCCGCCCCTCCACCCCAACTCACCAAGACAGGGTTTCTCTATGTAGCCCTGGTCTCTGTAGACCAGGCTGGCCTCAAACTCAGAGATTCATTTGCCTCGGCCTCAAGAAAAATAAAGTGTTTTTAATTAGCTTACAAACTACTGGGGTAAATAAGTAAGTAGGTAAATAAGATATTTTCCTTAAAAAAAAATGCTTACTGGAGCACACCTTTAACCCCAACCCTCAGGAGGCAGAAGCAGGCAGATCTCTTGAGTTTGAGGCCAGTCTGGTCTACAGAATAAGGTCCAGGACAGCCAGGGCTACACAGAGAAACCCTGTCTCAAGAAACAAAAACAAAAGGGAAAGAGAGAGGAAGGATGGAAAGAAGGAAGGAAGGAAAGGAAAGAAAGGAAGGAAGCATGCACGCAAGTACGCACACTTGCAGGGAAGCAAGCTTATTGTTCTTGAAAGAGAACTGGGGTTCAATTCCCAGAACCCATGTGGAGCTCACAACTGTCTGTCTCTAGCTCCAGGAGATCCAGTGCCCTCATCTGGCCTCTACAGGCATGCCTGTAATGTATATACACGCAGGCAAAACACTCATAGACATAAAAATAGGTACGTCTTTTTTAAAACAACAACAATCCAAAAATCAACAAGCCGGGGCGATGTTGCGCCATGTCTTTAATCCCAGCACTAGGGAGGCAGAGACAGGCAGATCTCTGTGAGTTGGAGGTCAGCCTGGTCTACACAGCTAGTTCCAGGACAACTAGGTTTGTTACACAGAGAAACACTGTCTCGAAGGAAAAAAAAAAACCAACAAAACAAAACACAACAAAACAAAACAAAGACCAATAACAAAGGAAACTAAAGCGTGCACACAGTAAAGTACACAGAGAGATGACCCTCTGCAAAGCAGGGTACTCAGGAAGCCACGTCTTTCTTGGAAGGGGTCAGGAGGGAGAGATTTTAAAGGTGGTGGGCTAGAAGGGGGTGGGGTTTTCTTCCCCTCATTCAGAATTGGTTAGTTTAGCCCAGGCAAGCTGATGATAGGCCCACAACAACCTTGGGTGAAGAATTCTGGGCCAGACCTTGAGCTTGTCCAGACAGGTCTTTGCTTACCAGCTGTGGGGACTCCCAGCAGCTGAGGGAGAAACTAGGTCGGTGGGGGTGGGGTTGGGGGAAAGTGTGTGTGTGTGTGTGTGGGAGCCCTGGGGCTGTTACCTCAGGTCAGAAGGCCAAAGAAGAAGCTGCAAGTTTGCCATCTTCAGTATCTTTCTGTGGCCCCTTTCCCTGTCTGTGCCTGTCAAGGAGCCATTGAATTTTTCATCCTTCCCCCTCCTCCAGATGTTTTCCACCAGATGTTTCTTCGTTGATTTATTTTGTTTTTAAAGTCCTGAAAACACCTTTTTTTTTTGTCAACCTAACAATTGTATTTTAAATGAATACTCAGGAAATTGCATTGTAGAATTTAGTTATTACCTCCAAATATAATATATTTATAACATAATGAAACATGTCAGATCTTGCTTTAAATTCCAACGTCCTTAAACAAAATGTCATCTTTTTAAAAACTGATCTTTATTGAGCTCTACATTTTTCTCTGCTCCCCTCCCTGCCTCTCCCCTCCCCCATTTCAGCTCTCCCCAAGGTCCCCATGCTCCCAATCTACTCAGGAGATCTTGTCTTTTTTTTATGGGGACGTGACAGCCAGCCCTAACCTAATGGCACTGTGTTTTTCCGACTGTCCAGAAATGAACTGCTCTCTCCCAGTCGTTGGGGTGCTCAGACCCGAGTAATAACTTACACAGGACCCTGCGATGGCTAAAGAAGCTTAACATGAAGCCTGGCATCCCTTAAGGGCCATTGACTTTTGCTCTGGAATGCCTGGGAGATCCTAGTGGCCTGCAGGTGAGATAAGAATAGGTTGTGAGGTATTGACAGCCGCCTTGGCCACTATAAAACCTGCTATGTCTATGGGGAAGGGAATGACATGGTCTTTTTATTACTATCTACCAGGGAAGTCAGAAATAACTGAGGGAAGCAAATAAATCCTCCCGCCCAGCTGTGGATTCTATGGATAGCTGTAATGAAGGATTTGGTGGGCACCATGGCGGGTGAGAAATGTGGGCAGGAAACAGATTATGCCATGCAGAGAGAGTTTATTTAGAGGGTATTGGGGGGGGGGAAGAGAGAGAAAGAGAAAGGAAGGGAGAGAGACAGAGAGAGGGAAGAGGAGAGAGAGAAGAGAAAAGGAAGAGGGAGAAGGTGCGAGAGAGAGCTGCTTCTTCAGAGGGGTCGAGACTAGCTTGCCTCATTGGGCAGAGAGAGACTGGGAGTGGGCAGAGCTTGTCTCTTAAAGAAACAGGGTACTGCCTGGTTTCACCCTGCCAGGTGACAGGGCAGCCCAGCATAATCCTAACAGTAATGAGCACCTTAAAGCCTCACTGTAACCCCCTTTTGGCACAGCATGCTGTTTGACAGCCACCCTTCTGCTAACAGTAAGAATACATTCACTTAATCTAAATTTGAATTAAGTCTTAGTGAAAGGACTCTAGCTTGCAAACAGGGCTCTGGCCCGCCTTGCCCTTCCCTGATTCCCTCTGCCTTGCTAAATTAGTATTTAACATTTCTAAAGCCAGCCATCAAGGTCTAGTCCCTTATTTGGCCACTCCCTCCTCCCTAGGCTGACTACCAAGGTCCAGCTATCAAAGTATTGAAGTCCAGTAATCAAAAGTCCCTTTGGCTACCCTTATTATCCTGTCCAATCAAAATTAAACACCTCATCCTAACACAGAGTTTCCCCTTTTACCTTCATAAACTGCCCTTTGCCTGTGGGCTACACCTGTTTCCTCTCTATCCAGAGGCAGTTCTCTCTGGGACAAATACCTCAGCCCCCTTTCCCTTGTTCCTTTCCCCTCTGCCCTAGTCCTCTAGCTCTGTCTCCTATTCCCTGCTGTTTGTCCCTCTGGGGCAAATCTCCTTTGTGTGAGAACTTGGTCTTGGGGTGTCTTGGGCTAATACTGGTGCTTTCACTAAGTCTCTGGCTTCTCCCAGTGGATTTGAATGACATAACAGTTTACATACACGTACATACTAAAACATATATACGCACACCTTAAAAATCAGGTGTATAATAAGTGATAACCTTAAAAGTGGCCTTTTTATTTAGATTGCATTTGAGACAGAAGATTGAAAGACCTGGATAAATCCAGACCCTCCCCCCCCAGCAGGAAAAAATAGAGCCAAAAATCTAAGCAGGGAGGGAAGAATCAGAAATCTAGGATTAGCCGGTTCAGTTTCAGGAACTAGCTGAAGATTAAAGTTAGATTGTAATCTTGAGAATAATCTTGAGAAACAGGGAGTTGCCGGCTTGTGATTATCATTAGTATTTTTGGAATTTTCTAGGATGCCCTCCCTACCCCTTCAGATTACTGGGCTGTGGTTTCTTCCCTTAAAAACCCCTTGCCCCAGTCACTCGGGGTCGAACTCCTCCCCTGCGTGGGTTATGAGTCTCGGCCCCAGTGCACTGGTACCTGTCAAATAAACCTCGAGTGATTGCAGCAAGGATGGTCTCTCGTGAGTTACTGGGGGGGGGGTCGTGTTATCCCGAGACATGAGTGAGAGTCTCCCCACACTGGGGGTCTTTCAAGATGACATCCACAGGTCACATAAGACCCTTACAAAACATAACCACAGTCAATAGGCAAACCAAATAACACACGATGGACACTGGGAGAGCTTTGCATGAGGTTTCGGAAGCCTCTACTGGACTTTGAAAGTAAGTGTGTATGTGGGGAGGTTAGGCAGGGAATTTTGACATTTGGGAGGTCTTAAGCCCTTTTTTTGTTTATAGCTCATAACTGAGAGCTGTGATATAGGTGTGTGTGTGCGCGCGCGCGCGCGCGCGTGCATGTGTGTATCAGGGCTGCAGCTCCGAGGTTGGAGGAGGAGAGAAAAGAAACTAATTGGAGAGCAGAGAGGAGGAGAAAGAAGCATCATGGTAGAGGAAGAAAGAAACTGGTTGAGGAAGGTGGACTGTGTTACTGAAAGAAGGCATTTTGCAGGCTAAATAAAGTAGCTTGGGACTTGGTAAATTGGACACATTTTAAACTGAACATTTTCCAAATGCAATCCAGGCTTGAGTGCAAGGAAGTGAGGGTCATAATCTGAGTCTCGGCGGGGGCGGGGGGGGGGGGGGGGCGAGGTGGTAGAGCAGGGTCCCACTTCAGAGCTGCGGCTGGTCAGATCAACGCGCATTGACCTGGAGGGGGATTTCATAGGCTGAGATTGGACTCAAACCATGGGGAGGAACTCATCATTCTAGAGAAAGCAAGAAGGTAGCTATTAACTTTTCTTCCTTCTGGACAGGAGGCAAACTTAAAGGGGAGGCGAGGTGAATTTTCCGGTTAAGAGAAGCAGTGCTGGAGTGAGATTCTGGAGGCAGGACCAGAGAGAGGAGGATGGCCAGCGAGCTAGGATGGTTTGGGGCGGGAGTCGGGGGAACTGGGGCTGACAAGGAAGAGGAGGGCGGGGTTTAGCCGTGCAGGGAAAGGAAAAAGGAGGATACAGAAATGGGGATGGTTTTACAGAGAACCTCCCAGAAAGAAGTGGCAGCGATGAGCCAGCCTGTGCATTACAGCTGGCACTTTCCGTATCTGATCCGCGCCCGGAGGAGCCTGGCTCCCGAGGAAGACTGTCCTCAGCGGCAGCCCTGAGAACTCTCACAGAGGAAAAACTGCAGTTAGGTGTCCTCCAGCTGCCCGGTCTCTCCGGCTGAGGGACAGGACTGAGCACTGGCAAGAAAGAGGGGGCGAGAGGAGAGAGGGGTGGAGAATTAGGTCCCCCAGTGTGTCTGTGAAAGGAAGAGACTGTAGGTGGACCGAGCCAGCTGGAGGAGCAGATGAAGAGGCTGGGAAGGCGATCTACAGGACACGTCTCTTGGTTTGCTTTTGAGTAGGATGAAGCTGTCTGGGTCTGCTGTTGTTTTGAGATAGTATTATGAAGTCCGCTGATCAAGTGGGCAGACAGGTGCCAGGTCCAAAAAGAAACGGGAAACAAATGACTAGCCAAGTAGTCTATTAGCACACCAAAGTGCATTCTGGCTTCCAGGACACACCCCTGGCTTCTCTCAGCCGTCTTACCCCGCCCCCTACTGTAGAGGCTCCCTGCAGGCTTTACAGCAGTCTGGGAAAAAATCCATAAAGAGACATGAACGAAACTGCATCAGTCCAACTCTGGTACCGGTGCTGGACCAATAATTTGAGAGTCTGACCACCAGATCCTTTATTTTAGCCCAGCACGATTTTGGAAATAAGTTTTCTGATAACAATTAACTCAGTCCCACGAATGCAACAAAGCTTAAGGCACGTTTACTTTGATGCTCTTTACAAAGCGCATATAGTTTTGTTTCTAAAATGGATTCTTTTTTTTTTTTGTTTTTGTTTTTGTTTTTTTGAGACAGGGTTTCTCTGTGGCTTTGGAGCCTGTTCTGGAACTAGCTCTGTAGACCAAGCTGGTCTGGAAACCTAAAATGGATTCTTGGTGACTTAGAAACAATGTTCAAGATTAGGGTCTAGAGAGAGTGACTGAAGTAAACACAGTCCTTGTGGGAGTCGGGAGGCCTGGCCCAAAGATAACAAACAGAGAAGTCACAAATAACATCCCTCACAAGCATAAGTTTTATAGTTTAGAAACGATGCTCAAAATTTAGAGGGCGAGGGCTGGAGAGATGGCTCAGTGGTTAAGAGCATTGCCTGCTCTTCCAAAGGTCCTGAGTTCAATTCCCAGCAACCACATGGTAGCTCACAACCATTTGTAATGAGGTCTGGTGCCCTCTTCTGGCCTGCAGACATACACACAGACAGAATATTGTATACATAATAAATAAATATTTTAAAAAATATTTAGAGGGCGAGGGACTGGGACAAGTAAAATGTAAATTCTGGGAGACGTGGGCAGAGCCTGGCTCATCAGACAGCAAAAGATCATCAGCCTGTGAACTACACCCGTGGCCCGCATTCCAGAAGGAGGACAACTTAAACACCTCTTTCCCTTGAAGGATGCCTGCACGCTTAGCTTTCCTGGCTTCTCTGGTGCCCATCTGTGCACACATGTACTTTTTACCCTCTACAACCTACCCTAAACTCCAGCTCCTGGGTTTCCCTCCCCCCAGCTAATCATTCCTATATAACCCTGCCATTTTGGCCCTTGACCTTCTTGGCCTCTCTCTTGGTCTTCTTGCCTCTCTCTTGGTTCTCTCTCCTCTTTGCTCTCTTTCTCTTTTTTTCTCATCCTCTCATGGCCCAGTTTAGTCTCTTGGCCATGTTAAAAAGTCTACTACTTTCTCTCCTGCTCTCGACTCTTCTAGATGCCTCCGGTTGTACTCTTCATCACACACACACACACACACATAAAATAAAAACCTTCCCCCTCAGTCATACCTTGGAGCAGTCATGTCCATCCTCACTTCATACAAAGGGGACAGTGGAGCAGGCTCAGGAGCGGTAGGGTCTGTTGGCGTGGGGGGCAGATAGCTGTCAGCATGTGAATGGAGAAGGGACCTCAGGAGGGAGAGGTAGGGTGGTACCCAGGCAGTGGAGGTATTTGGGCTGGGAAGTGCTGGTTGAGGAGAAAGGACCTTCCATAAAGGAGTTCAAAAGGGCTTAGGCCTGTAGGAGAATGTGGGGTGGCCCGGAGGTGTGTAAGGGCAATGGGGAGAAGGGAGGGCCGAGATAACCTGAGTTCAAAGGAGAGTTGGTGCTGTCGTTTGATAAGCCCGTTGGCCTTCTCATCCTTTCCCCAGGACTGTAGACAGAAGGGGATGTGGTACTTCCAGGAACTGTTGAGAGCTTCTGACACAAGCTCCGTGACCCTAGCAGTGAAGGCTGGCCTGTTGTCTGTTTGGATGGTCTGTGGCACCTAAGTCAAGGGATAATGCGTTCAAGGAATACCTGAGTCATCACATCAGACCTTCAGCTGGCCGCGAAGTCTCAGCGAAGGCTGCCTCTGAGCAATAAGCAGACATGTCTGCCAGGAGGAGTGGGCCTGTAAAATACAGGCTTGAAGATGGGTGGGGCCAAAGAGGGGCTCTAAGAAGTGGAACGAAGCTGGGGGCCTATGTGTAAGGTCTGGTGGGTGTCTGAAATGATGGAGAGAACCTGGTCCTGGGAAAGGATGATGAGGTTCTTTAAGTAGACCCATCCATCCTTCACATGCCCCCCCCCCCCGTTTTTAGGAGTTTGTCTCTCTCCTCTGGTTGATAGCAGCTGATAGGAGGGTGCCCAAAACAAAATATATTCTTTTAATTCAGTGGACTTAGAGGCCAGTGTCCAGGATACTGAGTCAGCTCTGACATTGCCTAAGGCCACTGGGTCCTCGAGGACTGGTGTCCCCTGCAGTGGACTATGGCTGCTTCTGCAGGTTGCTGGAGGGCCTCCTAGACTTGGCTATAAGGGGTTCTTTAACTATGGGAGTGCCCTTGGTAGTGAGGAAGACTCTTCCTTCCACAGGACAGAATGGGTATGGGCTATTAGAAAGACTTAGAGTCGGCATAGATGTTACCCTGCTGATCCTTGGCTATTTGGAGTGCTCTAGTCAAGGTGATTAATTTGGCCTTTTGTGAAGAGGTCTCCATTGACAGGCGGGCCACTTCAACTGTTTTAGTGGAAGTGACCACTGCATATGCTGCCTGGTGTTTTCCTGATCTGTCTATAAGAGCTTCTGTTAACAGAGATGGTGAGTTGGGGGTTTGTGAGGGGTTGGTCTAGGACACCAGGCTGAGGTGAGTGTAAGGCCTCCACAACATGAGGGGGTACCAGAGGAGGAAGGGATAGGAAGGAGGGTTTCAGGGTTCAGGGCAGGCCTGGAGACCACGGTAATTTGTGTGTTTTCTAGAAACAATAAATGAAAGACTTGGACTCATGAGGGCCCAAGGAGAGAGAGAGAGACAGAGAGAGAGAGAGAGAGAGAGAGAGAGAGAGAGAGAGAAGCTCAGGAGGTCTGAGAGGTGGTGGGTGGAGTTTACCGTGATTGGCTGGAACAGGGTGATCTTGAGAGGATCCTGGGTGAGTTCTGAAAATAAACTATTTGAATAAAAGAAGTCAAGGGGAAAATCTCACTCACAATAAAGAATAAAATAAAAAACAAAGAAAGAAACAAAAACCCTAGGCATAGATTTAACCAAGATGTTGAAGACTTTTATAATGGAAGCTACACAGCACCAAAGAAAGAAATTCTAGAAGACTCTCAGTGATGGAAGGCTCTCCTATATCTGTATTCTAGAAGACTGTTATTGACAGAAGGCTCTCCTATATCTATATTCTAGAAGACTCTCAGTGAC
>JABTXL010012322.1:5323992-5373992 GCA_025134845.1 Neodon shergylaensis | reverse complement strand
GAAAACCATAACACTTTCTATTACTACTTGTAACATGAGGGGGCCTGCTTGTTGGGGTTTCTGCCCTATCCAGTTCCCCACAGCCAGCAAGCCCTAAAGAAAATCACACACAGATCTACATAGGTTATAAACTGATTGGCCCATTAGCTCAGGTTTCTTATTAGCTCTTATCACTTATATTAACCCATTGTTCTTATCTACGTTAGCCATGTGGCTTGGTACCTTTCTCAGCAAGGCAGATCACATGTTGCTTCTTGGTGGTCTGGGCTGGAATGCGAGGAATGGGCTTCTTCCTTCCCAGCATTCTCCTGTTCTACTTCCTGTCTGGTTTACCCACCTATACTTCCTGCCTGGCTAATCAGTGTTTTACTAAAATACATGATTTATTCAGGGGGTTATGGAGGAGGAAGGGTGAAGGGGGGACAGAGAGAGAGAGAGAGAGAGAGAGAGAGAGAGAGAGAGAGAGAAGAGGAGAAAGAGACAGAGAAGGGGGGAAGCAGAGAAGTGGGGAGAGAGGCAGAAGCGAAGCTGCCTCTCCGAGAGGAAGATGGAAAAGAGAGTGAGCTCAGGCCGGAAGCTGGAGATCAGCCTGCCTCAGCGGATGGGGGAGGGAGCGGAGTGGGAGTGGGCAGACAATTCTCCTGCACCACTTCCCTCTCGTTTTTTTTTAAACAAAGGAAAATACCCATAGTCCATTTTTTTTTTTTGGAATGTGGGTGTAGTATTCCAGGCTACTTCCTGCTGGTTGGGGGTGCTGATAATCTTATGGGGACCTAAAGAAAATTTAGAGTTATAATAAAATCCTGACTGGAGTATCCTGTGAGTCTTGGTCATCTCAGGCAGCAGTCTTGAATCTGTTCTGGATGTAGAACTCAGACATCCGGGCCATCTGTTCCTATTGGAGATTTCTCAGGTGGTCTTCCTTGATCAAACTGGATTTTCCTTAACTTAGAATGAATCCAAAGCCTCTCATTTTCTGTGGAAACAAAAGCAAAATCTCTTCTCCAAAGTAACTTACCTTTTGACTTCAATTTTGAAGTCAAGGTATTTTTAAAATATCTATTTTGGATTAGTTCAGCAGCATTCATAAGCAAATATCTTTTAGGAGCTGTTGCTCCTTCTTCAGCATTCAAACAATTCAAAGAGAGCATAATAACATACAGTATCAAAATTCTCTGTGTGTTTTTCATCTTTAAGTGGCTTTATTTTAACCTGTATTTCTTTTATTTTTACTTTTACTGTTTGAGACAGGTTCTCTGTACATCTTTGGCTGTCCTGGAATTCCCTCCTTAGACCAGGCTGTCCTTGAACTCACAGAGATCCTCCATCTCTGCCTCCCAAGTGCTGGGATTAAAGGTGTGTGTTACCACACCTTGAACTCACAGAGATCTGTCCCTGCCTCCCAGGCATTGGGATTAAAGGCGTGTACTATCACACCTTGAAGTCACAGAGGTCAATTTACCTCTGCCCCTTGAAGTCACAGAGGTCAATCTGTCTCTGCCTCCCAAGTGTTGGGATTAAAGGTGTGTACCACCACACCCAACTACTCTCTTTCTTTTTTATTTTTAAGGACTTTAACCTTTAGCCTGCTATATTTTTTAACACATAAACCATTTAGAGGTTTTTTTCACTTTTGAATATATCTTTACTGTATCTCTCTCTCTTTTTCTGACCACATTGAGTCTTTAATTTACCAAGCAATATGGGTAGGATTAAAGCCATGGCTTTGACAGCTGGATCCAGTCCATTTCTTAGCTTCTTGAGATTCCAGCCTCATGGGGAAGGTACCTGCTGGAGCCCTGTTTATTGCCACAACTCTGTGGCATTTCAAGGTCCTTGTGAGCAAGCAAGCTGCAGCATTCTACTCACAGACCACACTCAGTCAGACCGCCTGCCTGAAAGGGTCAGAGTTTGCCCTGGCAGGATGGCCCAGAAAACTGGCAGCTTTTTTTCCTGCTATGGCTGAAAACTGAAAAGCATGCAGTCAGCTTTTCATCAACACCATTTAAGTGTTTATTCTCTGTGTGTTCAATGTAATTTTGGGGCAAATTTTAATTAGATCAATGTGGCTGATGATGTGGTTGAAATGCTTTCTATTACTACTGATTGTTTTGAAGCTCAAGGACAATTTTATTAGTGTCTAAAGGAAAACTCTCCAGGGCAGGCAGACTGTAAATCTTGGCAGCTGCTGGTAGAAAGAGAATGGAAAAGAGAAAGGAAAAACACTATGCTGTTTAAACTGGCAATGGAGTTTAGACAGTAAGTCACCACAGGGCGAGGTACAGAGTGCTGGAGAGTGAGGAAACCCAGAAAGCTAAGTGTTAGGGAAAGCATGCACACAGAAAAGAGAAAAAAGTTACACTCATTCTAAGTAATTTAGAGAAGTGCTTGAGCCTGGAAAAAGGCACGGAAGAAAGGAGAAAGCAGGAGTTTTTCATTACAAACCCTAAGCAGAGACTCAGCAAAACCCAAAATTGGTATTTTGAAAATGTCCAAACCTAAGTTCATTAGCCCAGTGGACTAATGAGAGCACCCATCGACTGGGCTTCTCCTGGCTTTTCTTTTGACATCCAAGGCTGGATTCAAGAGTGGTGACCCCAGGATACTTTCAAGGTCTTGGATAGTTTTTGGAGTGCCTAAAATCACAGTGTGAGGTCCCTCTTAGATGACTTTGAAAGAGAGGGTGGGGGAGGGGGAAATAAAGCCATCATTAATTTCTTAGGTTAAGCCATGGTGAGCATGTCTCTCTTGGCTCCAGAGCGGTGCTGTTGTGTAGAATTGAGCCAATATCTGATGTCTTTTATCTGGGTAGCATTTTCCTCATCATGAAGAAAATCATTAAATAAAGTTAATGTTGGCACGATGTGGCGCCGTCATGTCGTGGGTGTGTTGGCATGGAGCCTGGGCGCCATTTGCTGTTCCATGGTAACCTTGGTAAACAACTTGTGCGCATGTGCGCATGCTCCCCCTAGTGCGGGGAGTCTTTCGATCTGGCCATTCTATCTGACCAATCATAATTTAGCATGATCACTCCATTCTGGCCCGAGCCATTGGGTTGATGACACGTCAGGGCTTTGTCTGGCACCGTATATATTCTTCTGCTTCCACGGGACGGGGTCTTCTTGCCTCTCTCAAACCTCAAGTGTAAGCGCTCCAATAAAGTGTGTTCTGAGAAGAATCCTGTTGTGGTCGTCTCTTCTGCTGGCGGAAGCGGCGTGCTGCAGCACGAAGAAGAAGGAGGAGGAGGAGGAGGAGGAGGGAAAAGAGAAAAGAAGAAGAAGAAGAAGAAGAAGAAGAAGAAGAAGAAGAAGAAGAAGAAGAAGAAGAAAAAGAAGAAGAAGAAGAAGAAGAAGAAGAGAAAATCACTGGTCCAGGCGTGGTGGTGCATGCCTTTAGCTCAGCACTCAGGGGTCTACAAAACAGGGGTCTGGACAGCCAAGGCTGTTAGACGGAGAAACCTTGTCTCAGAAAACCACAAAAAGAAAAGAAAAGAAAGATCATTAGTGAGAAATAGTTTTCTAAAATTAATACTGATTTTTTTTGCCTAGTAGTTTTACCAGTTACTGAAGAAAGAAATTAAAATTTCTACATGGTTATGTATTTGCTGATTTCACTTTAATTCAGTAAGCTTTTATTTTTAGTGTTCTGAAATTTTGAATTGGATACACGTATTCACTTGTAGTTGTTAGATAGGTTCAGAGTTGTGACTAATATCATGAAAGATATCTTTGATTGGGTCTATTTTATGTTAATCTGACCATTTGTGACAGGCTTAGTAATGGCTCCCAGTACTTTATAAGGCAAAAGGTGCTCTGTAGTTGTGATTGACTTATGTATATAGAAAACATACACACATATACATCACACACACACACACACACACACACACGTCATCACTATACCCTCAGGCTGATTGGGACTCTGTGATTCTCTGACCTCAGTTTCACAAGTGCTGGGTTTATAGCCATGATTTATGTGTGATTATGCTGCATCGCCCTTGTGCTCCCAATGTACTCACGGGGGAGCCAGTGAGTCAGAAGAAGGAGATACTACAGAGGAAGCAGAAGTAGAAATGATACTTGGAAGATGGTAGACTAACCGTAAGTCCAGGAAAGCAGGCAGCCTCGAGGCACTAGAGCAGTGAAGGAAGCTGCTTGTTCCCACAGGGGAACAGTCTGCAAGCTCAGTGACTGTAGACGTCTGACCCCTGGAGCATCAAGAAAATACATTTATGTTACTGTGGCTCTTAAGTGTGTCATAGGTGGCTTGTTACAGCGACAATAGGAAACTAATACTTTCAGGCTTCTTTTGTTTACCATTCATTGACTTGTATATTTATTTTTCTTTTTTTCCTTTTTCTTTTGTTTGTATGTGTGAGTCTGTGTTGTGTGTATGTGTGTGCAAGGAGGCATGCACATGGAGGCCAGAGGAGGATGCTGAGTGTCCCGCTGTGTCACTCTCTCCTTTATCCCTTGGAAAGGCTCTCTCTGAATCTGGAGCTTGGCTGGCAACCAGCGAGCTCCAGCAATTCTCTTGTCTTGACTCAGTGCAATACTAGGGTGTAGGTTCATGCCGCTTTTGCACAAAATTTTACACGAATGCTTAGGATTTGAACTCATGTCCTCATGCATGTGTGATGACGAGTGCTCTTACCATTGAGCAACCTCCCCAGTCCTGTATAGTAAATTTGTTATAATCTATTTTTTCACCGGGTGGCATTCATCATAGATTATCCACCCCCAGGCATATGTGTATGTGTGTATATATATATGTAGGTGAATGTAGAGGCCAGAGATTGATGTTGGGTGTCTTCTGAAATTGGTCAACTAATAATAATACTGTAGCTCAAGAATTTGGCTAGGCTGGTTGGCTAGTGAGCCCTGGGGATCTTCCTGTCTCTACTGTCCCAGCGCAGGATTGCAGATGCATGCCGCCATGACTGGTTTTTATGTGGGTGCCAGGGATTTGAACTCAGGTCCTTATGCTTGCACGCAAGCACTTTACGACCTAAGCCAACTCCCTAACTTTGGTATTATCCTACAAGTTCTTTATGTCCATTGATCTTCCTTCTGAATGTTCCAATTTGCTATTGACCATATTCAATTAAAGATTATGAATAGTATTCCAGAACGTTTGTTTGATTTTTTTTGTAGTTTCCAGTTTTTTGATGAGATTCTTAGCTTGTTATTCACTCTAGCCCCCCTTTTTAAGTGTTTGAATATTTTTTTTATTATTACAGCTCTTTTTCGCAGACTCCCATCAATTTTATTATCTCTACTTAATGCGTTTTCCTCAGACTGTGGTTTAAAAGCGTTATGACTGAGTGTCAACTTGACAAGGGGTGGACTTGTGATGGTTAATATTGGTTGTCAACTTGACAAGGGGTGGACTTGTGATGGTTAATATTGGTTGTCAACTTGACAGGATCTAGAACAGCGGTTCTTAACTTGTGGGTCGTGACACCACAGGGTTCACACATCAGCTATCCTGCAATCAGACATTGACATTACATCTCATAACAGTAGCAAAACTGCAGTTATGAAAGCAATGGGGTCACCTTAGCACGAGGGACCAGATGAAAGGGTCACAGCGTTCTGAAGGTTGGGGACCACTGCTGTACAGTTACCTAGGAGACTAACCTCCTGGAATGTCTGTGAGGGAGTTACTGAGGTGGGAGGATCCACCCAAAATGTGGGCAGCACCAGCGACAAAACGTGGTCCTAGACTCAAAAAGAAAGACTTGAGCAGCGAATCAGCGTCCACCACTCTGTGTCCCGCCTTGCAGATTCAGTGAGCCCAGCCTGAGGGACTGCATCCCCTCATCTGTGAGCCAAAATGAGCTCTCCTCCATCAACATGCTTCAGCTGTTGTCATAGCAATAAGAAAACCAGCTAATGCACCCAAGTCACAACACAACCAGCTGGACTGGCCTTGAACTGGTAACAGTCCCTCAATGAAAGAAGCTGGCTGGAACTCAAACAGGTCAGAGCCCTGGAGGCAGCAGCTGATGCAGACAAGCGCGGCTTCCTCTACCTTGCTCAGCCCGTGTTCTTGCACACCCCAGGACCCCCATTCCTGGGATGACACCACTCACAATAGGCTGGACCCTTCCTTTTCATCACTAATTAAGAAAATGCCTATGGAGTCACCTACAGGCCAATCTTATGGAGGCATTTTCTCAGCTGAGAATCCCCTTTCCCATATGACTCTGACCTACGTCAAGTTGACAATAAACTAGCCAGAACAATGATCTTATCTGTTTTTCAATTTCCATGTTTTCTTATGTGAGTTTTTATTAGTTTTTAATACTTTTATTTTCTCCTACTAGAAATCCATTGCTGATAGTTCATTGGCTTTTGTTTCTCTTTGTAATTGTCTTTGCACGGAAGGATAAAGCAAGGTGGAAAGGTCGTGGTGTATTTGCCACTGTGAGGAATAAAGGTGCGCACACACCTGGAAGAATGTTCTGGGCTTAGATAGTGTGCCGCACTCCCCAAATACGTGGGAGTCTGTTTCTTCCACGCAGCCAGCAGCCCATCATCACACAAGCTTTCATCACGACTCAGCAGGCCCACGGGATGATGAAATCAGTTCTAGTTGGTGTCAGTCTCTTCAGAAGGGAAGGAGACTCTGATGAGGTCTGGGAACTCCTCACTTTCAGTGCCGAATCCGTACAGAAACGTGGGCTTGAGCACCGCTGTCCCAGCAGAGCAAGACAAGACTGGGAGGCGGGGTGTGTCCACTGGGCATCTAAGGAGTGTGCCGCAGCTGCCTTTAAAGGACAATTTGAATATTAAACTCCGTAGCAGCCCTGGAACTTGAATCATTTCCTGAATAAATCGCTTCTGTTTCTGTCAAGTTTCCTGCTGCTGTTTTACAGGATGGGCCATTTCCTCACCGGCGCTTTCTCTCACCCTGCTCTCATTCAGCACCCTCGCCTGAGTGTGAAAGGCTGGAGATGACTGACAGCGACATTTACTGCATGTTAGAGCTGCCTGCTGCGCCTCAAGTCCCAGATGGCTCCAGATCGAAGCTTAAGGGTGAGTGAGCCACATCGGCCCCGAAGATTGGGCCGCGGGTGAGTGGAGAGGAGGACAGCCGGGAGGACAGAGCGCAGCAAACCGAGGATTTGAAGAAACACGCTCGGGTTCAGTTTATAGTGTTGGTGTGGAATATGGACCTTCGGCGTGGAGTGCAGCTGTGTCCTGGGTTTCAGAAAATTCTTTTCTAAACTGGGCGGTGGAGGCGCATGACTTTAATCCCAGCACTTGGGAGGCAGAGGCAGGCAGATCTCTGTGAGTTCGAGGCCAGCCTGGCCTACAAGAGCTAGTTCCAGGACAGGCTCCAAAGTTACGGAGAAACCTTGTCTCGAGAAAGAAAAAAAAAAAAAGGAAAAAAGAAAAGAAAATTCTTTTCTAGATACTCCTGCCATTCCAGCTAATGCCAAACAATGGCAATGCCATCTTTTTTTTTTTTTTTGGTTAATTTTTTTCTTTATTCCTAAGAATTTTACACATGTTGACAAGCATGCTATTTTTTATTGATCCTGTTTGAAAGTAAGAGTTTTGTCTACAGTCAGGCTTGGAGCAGTTTACTGTAACTGTTCAAATCCTACCATCTCTACTTCCCTAACCATGGCGTGAGGAAAACAACAGCTTTATTGAGGGTGCTGGTAAGGTTTCTTGAGACAAGAAATGGACCCACGAATTGTAGATTTGTTTCCTGTCGCCCACCCCCTTCTCATATTGCATCTGAATGGTGATAGCATAAAAGGTGCTGAAGCCTACTGACCACTGGCCCTGGGACCTGGGGGGCCAGGGAACACCAGCAGTAACGCCCACAAAAGCCATTTTATATGCATATTCACATCTGAGATAGGGAACAATGGAAATGCCAAAATGAATGCTTGATTTTCCATCTCAAGCAGGTGACTCCAGAAGATATGTTCTCTTTTGTAGTTTTGCAGACTTCTCTGTTTGTTATATAAGTTTCTTATCATGGTCTCCTTTTTTTTTTTGGTTACAGTTTTTAATGCTGCCATTTGAAAACATTGCCATATTTTCTAAATCATGGGTGTTGTTCTTTTTTAAAAAATTCTGCAAGATCCCTGCGGCAGTAGGCAGCAGAAATGCTGTAGGTCCCAAATGGTGGTAGTGGGCCATGTGGTGGCAGGCAGCGGGCTCTGGGAGCAGCCAGTCCCAGGCAGAGACGGCTGCTGGTCTCAGAGCAGTGGTGGCGGGCCATGTGGAAGCAGGCAGTGGGCCCCAGGCAGAGACGGCTGCTGGTCCCTGAGCAGTGGCTGGTCCCAGGCAGGGAGACACATGGCGGGCGGGCAGAAGACAGAAACATGGATAGACAAGACATGCAGGGTGAGGTTGAATGTTTATTCAGGGGGTTATGGAGGAGGAAGGGTGAAGGGGGGGGACAGAGAGAGAGAGAGAAGAGGAGAAAGAGACAGAAAAGGGGGGAAGCAGAGAAGTGGGGAGAGAGGCAGAAGCGAAGCTGCCTCTCCGAGAGGAAGATGGAAAAGAGAGCAAGCTCAGGCCGGAAGCTGGAGATCAGCCTGCCTCAGTGGATGGGGGAGGGAGTGGGCGTGGCTTGTCTCTTAAAGGGACCAAAACCATAACAATGGGCATTTCTGTTTCTATACACTGTATAGAACTACACATCTTCATATGTGTGATTTTTTTCCTTTATTATATCTGTTCTAATTTGTAAGGATTAGAAATATTAAGTCAAAAGAAGTGGATAGTTAAAGTATAAACCTTAATAATATTGTATGTTATATATATTATATGTTAAGTAAAGAACCTAATAATTAAGACTAATATATACATAAAATAAATTAAAATGTCTATTTTACTTATTTTCTTAAGTTGGATGGTGGCTACTCAAATACAATTATAATTTGATACTTTTTTTCATTTAGCAAACAATTACAAATGAGGTTTTTTTTTATTTCATTAATAAGTTATCTATGCAGGTGGACTTGGTAGTGCACACCTTTAATCCCAGCATCAGGAGGCAGAAGCAAACAGATCTCTGTGAGTTCAAGGCTAGCCTGTTCTACAGAGAGAGTTCCAGTATAGCCAGGACTAAACAGTGAATTCCTGTCTCAGGCGGTGGGGAAACCATAAATTAAAAAAAAAAAAAAGCATCTTATGCCACAAATCTGGTGTATTTGTTATTTACTTTATCTTTATTTATTATTTGACACCGGGTCTCTCTAGGTAACCCTGGCTGTCCTAGAACTCACTATGTAAATCTACAGTAGATCATGCTGGCCTTGAACTCACAGAGATCCACCTGTTCTTGCCTCCTGAGTGCTGGGATTAAAGGTGAAATCTGTTTGTTTGTTGTAGTTTGTTTCATATAATGATAGTTATTTGAGTCAAATTATTTATCATGCTGAACTCTTTTTTTTTAATTGATTTTATTGAGCTATACATTTTTCTCTGCTCCCCTTCCTTCCTCTCCCCTCCCCTTCAACCCTCTCCTATGGTCCCCATGCTCACAATTTTCTCAGGAGACCTTGTCTTTTTTTCTACTCCCCATGTAGATTAGATCTATGTATGTTTCTCTTAGGGTCCTCATTGCTGTCTAGGTTCCCTGCATTGTGATTTATAGGCTGGCTTTCTTTGCTTTATGTTTAAAAATCACTTAAGTGAGTACATATAATAGTTGTCTTTCTGGGTCTGGGTTACCTCACTCAATATGATGTTTTCTAGATCCATTCATTTGCTTGCAAATTTCAAGATGTCATTATTTTTTTCTGCTGTGTAGTACTTCATTGTGTAAATGTACCACATTTTCCTTATCTATTATTAGGTCGAGGAGCATTTAAGTTGTTTCCAGATTCTGGCTATGACAAACAAAGCTGCTATGAACATAGTTGAGCACATGTCCTTGTGGTACGATTGAGCATCCTTTGGATATATACCCAAAAGTGGTATTATTGGGTCTTGAAGAAGGTTGTTTCCTAATTTTCTGAGAAATTGCCACACTGATATCCAAAGGGGTTGTACCAGCTTGCACTCCCACCAGCAATGCAGGAGTGTTCCCTTTTCATTTTGAACTCTTATGATGCTTCTCTCATTATGAAATTTAAGAATTTGAGACGTTTTTATGAATAGCAATGTATAAGAATAGTGTATCTAAAATTTGAATAGATATATGAGACTAAATTAGAAAATTAAATTATCTTTCTTTTTCTTTCTTTCTAAGACAGAGTCTCATGTAGCCCCAGCTGGCCTCAAATTTGCTGTGTAGCAAGGAAGACCTTGAACTACTGATTTTTCTGCCTCTAGATCCTGGATTCCCAGAGGATCTATGCCACATGGTTATTATGACACAGTGGTCCATATTCAAACAGAAGGCTAATCTATACTTATTATACTTCCAATAGTTACATGCAAAACAAGGTGGATTTTATCATCTACTTCTGAGATGAAGGCTATTTTGTTTCAGTTTAAATTTTATTTATTTAAAAATTGAAGGATACAAAAGAAAACAAGCAAAAGTATCTCACTTCTGTTTCTTCTCTTAACCACCCATTTCCTCTTTAAAAGGGAAACACTATGGAATGCCTGAATTGGTTTCCAGGTTTGACCTTAGCCGAAAGGCAGAGAAGTGATCTTGGATAGACTTCAGCTATAGCAAGTGTCCCCTGTTCTGAGGAATATGTCTTTCTTTTAGCTATATGTCGAAAAATCACTTTGTATTTGTTTTTTTTTTTTTTTAAATTCCTCTTCAGAAGCTATGTGTTTCGTGGATATAACTATATTGACTGGTCATTTCTGATAAAAATCTATATTTTTAGTTGATAGATTTAGACATTTGGCCTTTTCTTCCTATAGATATTACTGTCTTCTGAGTATGATATTTTACACGTGTGAGTATTTGTAGAAAATGTTTCTTGAGGAGAAATTGCTGGGCCAAAAGGCAAATACTTTGCAATTCTTATAAATAACGGTGAATTGTCCTTCAGTTCCCCAAAGGCAGAGTCTGTCTACACACTAGCTCCCAAGTGTCACACACTTGGGTGTGTGAGCATATAAACCACAATGGCAAAGGCAAGAGTTTCCTTTAACTTGAGAGCAAGCGCTAGACCCAATCAGGAAAGGAACCTGTGTGGCCTGGGTCTCTGTCTGTCCAGGTAGAATTGCTTAAAGATACCAGAGGTTCTTGCCTGAGCTTCTGTGTCTGACTCAGGATCTTGCTTTGGATTGTGTCTCTGCAGCTGTCTTACAGAGGCCCCGTCTTTCCTGCCTTGTGATGGTGGCTTTGGGGCTTTTGACTGTGATCCTCCTGAGTTTAGTGATGTACCAACAGATCCTGTACTGTGGTAAGTACCAACTTCACCTCAGATTAGCCTTTCATTTTATATTATAAATCAAGATGACAGTTGATGACAGGGTTTTACAGAATTTACTAGAGAATTCTAAAGCTTCAGCACTGCTCTCCACATTGTATTCAAGCCCTAACTTTCCATAGAGAAAATACCAGGAACTTGGGACTTTTTGATCCAGGCTGATTGTGCCACAGTTGTCTGGAAAAGATGCAAGTCCTGAAAATGCAACTAGCACCTCAGTCTGCAGACCCCAACCCTGGTGTCACGTGCAGCCTTCCTTCCCCACTTTCTGGTTCCTGACCTAGAGTATGTAGTCTACCATAGTTCTTTGTATTCATGTGCTCCTGTGGTCCTGTGGTAGAATGGCTCATGGTGATTTTATGCAAATGTGTCTCATGGAAGGAGAAAACCAATAGGCTGAAGTCTCCTGAGATAGTTTCACAGCGCCCTCTCATTCCAAGTGCTTTAAAGGAATGAGGAGTGCATCTTCTAGAAAAACCCAGCAAGGAGAATTCTAGCACTTTTCACTTTAGCATCTGATGTGCTTTTCTGCCAGAAAAAAATTATACTCAAGTAAGTCAGTTTTATTGAGTATAACAATTTTTTTTCTAACTTCTGTTGGCTCCAGATGACCGTATCTGTTGGTTTTTTCTAGTTTGTTTCCTTTTCCAGTGCACATCATGGCATGCTGTCTTGGGGCTGGACATCTGGAAGGGTTCTGTCCATGTAGCTATACACTGGGGATGTGAATGCAGTACATAGACGTGTGCTGTGCATATGCAGGCATCCTTTAAGCAGTGTGCACATATCATAAGGATATGGAAGGTTTTCAGTGTCGTGAGCCCTCCACAGTCCTCAGGCAGATCAGACCTTCCATCAGAATCCAAGTTTGCTTCATGGTGTGCACATCCAAAGTGATGAGCTGGGCATTGTGGACCGTTCAGTTTGAGGCCATGTGTGTTACAGATTTCTCTAAACCGTAGTGTGAAAAGGGGTAGGGCAAGGTTTTCCTTGACACTGGAGTTGCCATGTTTTCTTATACCTCCCTTTTATTTTCCAGGACCATTTGGTCCAACAATGATGTGAGTTGTGTCCTCTTCCTTCTAGGCCACAAGAACTGCCCCAGCTGCCCCAGCTGCCCTGACCTCTGGGTGAGGAATGGTAGCCACTGTTACTATTTCTCAGTGGAGAAAAAGGATTGGAATTCTAGTCTGGAATTCTGTGTCGACAGAGGCTCACATCTCCTTACGTTTCTGGACGACCAGGAAGTGGTAAATAAAACCATGTAGAAAGTATAGAGCATTTCCTCTCCCTCTTCCTTCCTCTCCCCTCACCCATTCTTCCCCCTTTTTAGATGAGACTGTGCTGTGTAGTCCAGGCTGGCTTTGAACTTGTGGTCTTCCTGCTTCAGCCTCCTAACTCTTGTGTGCATGTGTGCATGTTTAAACATTTATTTATTGGCATTTGTGTATGTGTGTGTTTTTTTATAAACAATTGTTTATTTTCTTGTGTGTATATTTGAACAATTTATTTATTTATTTACTTAAGTCTGTGTGCACGTATGATGTACTTATATACGTGCGTGCGTGTGTGTGTGTGTGTGTGTGTGTGTATGTGTTAGAGGTGAGGGGATGGCAAGCATTGCAGCAAAGAACTAGACCTAAAACACAGACTTAGTTAAAAGGCTTTAGGTCCTGAAACACACAGGCCAACAAAGAAGCAATGATTTCTGTGGAGTCAGCGGAACTCAGGAGGGAAGGGGCTCAAAGACAGAAGGGCTACGCATCGGGACAATATGTCCTCAGCTAAGTGTTTTCTTCTCACTCCTTGGGATCCAGTAAGTTCTAAATTGGAAACAATGCCCAGAAGGTTGAGTTAAGAGGCAGAGAAAATGGTGGGGGCCCTGTTTCCTAAGCACCCTCTCCACGCCTCTGCTGGTCCTAGAGGATGTTAGCACAAATTTGGTCAAACTTGATTACAATTCACATAGAAGAAGAAAGTAAGAAATCTTAGTTTGGTTTTTAGTGTTAATTTCTTAATTATTTTTTGTTTTGATATTGCCGTTTGTTTTAATTTGGAGGGAATAAGATCAAACATAGGGAATAGCTTATTAGTAATTGAGAAATAGGGGTTTTATAGCCCAGGCTGGTTTCAAATTCATGATTTTCCAGACTCAGCTTTCTACTCAGATTAATCTGCTGGGGTTAAAGGAGTCCACTACACACCTGGCTTGCTAATTCCTATTTTGAGAAAAGATGAGATATTTAGTTTATTTTCTCCCAAAAGAACACTTATACACTTGAAATTCTGGAAGGATCTAAACTCCAAACCATTCCTCAGAGATTTGCTTTTCCTTCATCCCTTCTCTAAGCCAGAATGGAAGAGATACCCCAGAATCTCTTCACTGCCCAGGGGAAGAATAGCCTTGTTTGCGGGAACTTTTGGAGCAGCTAGGTTCATTTTGCTATCGCTGTTTTGAGGATCTGACTGAAGCCCACAGCAAAAGTGAGCAATTTGCTCGAAATGTTTGTCCCCCAGACTCCAGACACAGCATCAGTGAGTCACAACACATAGCGACAGAGAATTAGCTCCAGCAGCAATGTAAATTACGCTGTGTGCTGGGGAGTTAGGGAAGGGGCTAACTTGCGAGTGTCTGGGCGTCGGCGCTAGCTGTCATTCTGGGCAGAGGAGGACCGGGTTCTTGAGGAATTTTGTCTTTCTTTCTTTATGTTCCCTGAATCCTGTACTCACTGTGGAGAACACTCAATAGTTAAGTCTGCTGTGTTTTCAAAATGAGACAGTTTTCTCTTAGCCGCGGAGCCAGCGGTGGAGGGTGGCAGGAGCCCGTGATGAATTTAATAATAGCTATTACTGATGGCACTTTCCACAGTCTTGTGGACTCTTGCTTGATTCTTTTTTTCTTTCTTCACTTTTTTGTCAAAGTCTATAACAAAATGATCTGCATAGGTTGTCAGAGTGGAGTAGGGAGAGTGTGGGGCCCTTTTGTTCTGTCCTGCCCGGCTAGCTTATACCCGAAATAATAACACAGAAACTGTATTTAACACTGCCTGGCCCATTAGCTCTAGCCTGTTATTGGCTAACCCATTTTTATTAAATCTGTGTATCACCACGTGACTGTGGCTTACCGGCAAGATTCTAACCTACCACCATCTCAGGCCGGAGATTCATGGCGTCTGCCTGTCTGTCCTTCTTCCCAGAATTCTGTTCTGTCTCCCTGCCTATCTAAGCTGTTGCCCTATTAAAAGGTCAAGGCAGTTTTCTTTAATAACCAATGAAAGCAACATAAATACAGAAGTACCTCCTACTCCATCTTCCCTTTTTTTGTTTAAACAAAAAAGAAAGCCTGTTACTTTAACATAGTAAAATTACGTATAACAAAACAGTTATCAAGTAAGAATTATAGCCACAATATTTTATATATATTTTATCTTTTATCATAACTAAAGAAAACTATAACTATTCATTTTTTAACTCCATCAAAGACTCCAGAAGGATATGTTACCTAAGTAAACAAGAAGTAAGCAACTTTTAAATTCTAGAATTGACAGAGACATCTTGCTGCCTGGACAGACAGTCACCCAAAATTCTTTTGTACCATTGGGGCATCCATCTTTAGCCTACAGACCCATAGTATCCAGCAGACATTTTTATGAAGCAGGAAATTTTAATGACAGTTCAGTCTTTTTTTTGTATCCTTCAGAATGTCTCACAGACTCTTTTATAAAGCAGGAACCCCGAAGGACCATCTCACCTTTAGCCAAGTTTAGCAGTCCTCTCTCTGTGGGTTCTTTATGTTTAGTTTATGTAACAGTTTAGGCAAGAGCAGTTTTTTTGCCCAAATGGCTAACCAACTCCATAAGGAGCCTTTTTGATGCCCATCTTCCTCTTGAAGTAGCTGGTGCTGCCAGGAACAGATGTGTCTCATTGTCATGAAAAGCCCTAAGTTATTAAAACATTAAATGCCATATTCCATAGTCTTTGAAAGATATGAAGAATTCCTATCTGAAATATATCTATGCACATCTCGACAATCTAACTAACATGACCACAAACTTGACTATTATAGATGATTATCCACTAACAACCTATATTCCCTAATTGTACATTGCATTTTTAAATGCATTACATAGTTACAATACCTTAATCAAGATCAGAAATATATATATATTTAACAAAATGACCTTAAATTTATATCAATAAATCAAGATTTATATTAATGCAAATTATTCATATTTATATCATCAGAGTTCGTTGCTCGACTGTTGTTTTACTCCTTTGTTCTCAAGGCATGGCTTACTTACTATATTATAGCATAAGCAATATTTCCAGTTTCATACACGGGTCTGGAGAACACCAAAAGACCATATTTAAAAGCAAAAACCTGGGCCTGGTGGTACATGCCTGTAATTCCACCACTCACTAAGCTGAAGCAAGGAGAAGCATGTGCTTTGGGCCATCCTTGGCTACAGAGTGAGACTCTGTATAGCTATACAAATCTTTGAAAACCGAAAACTTTAAGGGCATCAAGATGATGCAGTGAGCCGGGCAGTGGTGCACGCCTTTAATCCCAGCACTCGGGAGGCAGAGGCAGGCGGATCTCTGTGAGTTCAAGGCCAGCCTGGTCTACGAGAGCTTGTTCCAGGACAGGCTCCAAAGGTACAGAGAAACCCTGTCTCGAAAAACCAAAAAAAGAAAAAGCAATGTGCAGCCAGCAAAAGTGTTTGCCACCAAACCTGACGACCCGAGTCCGGAGTGCGATCCCTGGAACCCATACGGTAGAGGGATGGAACTGACCCCCGCGAATAGTCCTCTGGCCTCCACACATGCGTACCGTGGCTTGTCCACTTCCTCTAACATAAATAAGTAAATGAATGCAATAAAAATTTAAACGTTTTAAACTGGCATTTTCTTGGTGTAAGTGCATCCTCAGAATTAATCTGCTATAAACTGAGGCTATATGGTTATTCTTTTTAAAAATTTAGTTGACTTCTTTTCTTTTCAGCTATGTCCTGAGCCTGGTGACAATTATTTTCAAATCAAGTGACCAATGTGGTTCCTCCCCCCAATGTCCTTTTGGGTTTATTTACGGACCCCCTTCAAGCGGCAAATTCCATTGTTTTTAGACCTCAGGGAAGCTTACTGTTTTTCAAGTTAATACTTAGATGCATTGGTTTAAGTGCTTCTCATGTTTTTCAGTTCAAATGAAGAAAAACTTCTTTCCTTAGGGTTTTGAAAACCAGAGGCCTTCTGTTTAAAGACGCACATCCTGTGTGTCTAGGGTGTGTCGACACCTTGCGCTTTACACTGCGCTGTTAGCATACAACACGATTTCATTTCTTTTCTTCCATCTAGTGCTAACTAGCTGTAGGTAACTGCTAAACATTTGCGAACTATTTTATTTTTAGAGATTATTTAAGATTCTGATTTATTCTAATTTGATTAAATCTTTTAAATTCTTACGGGAAAATTCTACCTCTGTTTAATTATTATGAGTCATGATTATAGTCCCGTCAATTATTTTTCTTTGGTTATGTTTTACTCATTAAAAAGGTGTCGATTCATCAAAACATCGGACTATTTAATAGTTCTGTTGTGTGACTGGCTTTCCTCAATATGTATTAAAATAGCTCAGGTGCATTCTATGAACCATATTAATTTGGAAACTTAAGGAGTGTACTTTTGTGCCTTAATGGTAGTTTCATTTTAATTAAAAATATTACCTATAAGTTGTGTATATATATGTATGTATGTTTAGAATAGATTGTATATGCAATATATATGGGTGTTTTGGGGTTGTTTGTTTGGTTTTGAGATAGAGTTTTTCTATGTAGCCCTGGCCGTCCTGGAGCTCGGGCTGTAGACCAGGCTGGCCTCGAACTCGCAGAGATCCACCTACCTCTGCCTCCTGAGTGCTGGGATTAAAGGTGTGTGCCACCATGTCTGGTTTAGAGTTTAAACAGTAACCTTAGAAAAAGATAAAAAGGAAAGAAAAGTGTATTTGGTTTAATTTTTTAATTAAAATTTAAAAGTAACAAATATCTTTGTTACTTTTAGTCTTTGCATTTTCCCATTTCTGGAATATAATCAAACATTAATCATTCCAGAAGTGACACAACAGCCAAGTGTTCCATTTCACACTCTCTTTGTGGGATAAGAGTCCTGAGTTACACCCTTGGGTATATTTTCATGCTGTTTCTTCAGTTAGACATGTGTACACGTGCCCACACACCCCAATCAACCAATCAGAGGACAGAAAGATAATTTCATCTGTATATGAAGGCGTTTTCCACATGGGATGTCCTTCAACTACAAGTGATGCGGTGAAAATTGGAATATCTGGGTTCATGCTGAGTAGAAAGGGCTGGTCAAATGGCTTAGCATTGTTTGGGTCTTGAGCACATCAAGCCAGCACAAGCAGGGAGTTCATGAAAGTGCTCCTACCACCCTGCCCGAGGTCTCCCCCTTTCCCTGCCGTATTAGCTCTGGCTCCTCCTTTGGAGATGCTGAGAAAATGCAATGAATATTTTTTCTTCTCTCTTGTGGTGAGAGGGGCTGATCCAGAGCCTTGCATACAATAGATAATCGCTTTACCACGGAACCCCAGCCCCAGCTTTCTTAGTAAGCCAGGGGAGAAAGCAGACAACACACCTTTCTCGTTTTCATTTAAGCGGACTTTTTAGCAAGTGGGCTTAGAAAGGCATGAAGTCCCAAGCCACCCTGAGCACTGGAATGCCAGTCTTTCTCTCTCTCTCTTTCTCTCTCTCTCTCCTTAGCTCCTTTGTTCTTCCTTGCTACTCCAGCATACACACTTAGGACTCAAGGGAAGCAGAAGGGGTGGAGATTTCTGTTTAGGAGACTTTTGCCTCTGTAGCATGAGGGCTGACCCCACAGTCTGCTGCCCCAAAAGTACTTACTGCACAGAGTTTCCTGTATTTCCTTGAGGCGTTGGGAAGATTGTAAGCAAGAGTTCTTGCCATAACAGTGATTATATTTTAGTCAGAAGAGAAGAAGTCATGAACAAAATTGCTAATTCATGCTTTGGAGACAACCTGCACCTTGAGGTAACGGTGGCTGTGGGTGCTGTTTTATGTGGACTTCTCAGAGCTGGACTGAGGCCTGTACGGTGACAGCCGTGTGACAATCTAGGGCAAGGGTGTTACAGGAAGAAGGAAAAGCTGTGCAGACCTAATGCAAGATGTTCTTGGTCTGTCACAAAAAACAAAAACAAAAGGAAGGTTGATGGGCTTGAAGCTGGTGACTGAGAGGTTGGCAGGGCCCAGATGGTGCCAGCTTTTGTATGTATAGTAAAGGTCTTAGGGTTTTATAGCCTGAACCTCAGTGAAGAGAAAACAGAGGTGATCCTGCCTTAAAAGTCCAGAAAGGTTCCAGCTGAGTGCCGACCCTGGGCATGCAGTGAGTTTGTTTTTCACTTTACTTTGAGTAGAACCCTTTCTTCTTGCTGGTGAGACTACCGTCCGGCAACAGAAGACCATCCACAGCAGAGCCTATACGCTCCTCCTCTTCAGCCCCTGTCTTCCAGGAATAGAACACAAGTGATGGCCAAGTGGGGCATCAGTAGTATCACGGCAACAGTAGAGCTGGAATTTCACTGGGTTTTCTTGATTCCTAATAAAAGACTTTTCTCCAAAAGACACTGTCCAACAAACGCTAATCTAAAACGCCATAGAGGTCGTGCAAGTCATTCAGCCCAAATTCAATTAATTAAGCTGTCCCTGGAAAATACTGGAAATTCATTATGTGAATGCTCAACCTTACGACAAGATTAATCTTCTCGGATTTATTCCTTGTTCTGTTGAATGTACTGGGCAGTTCCCTCAGGGCACAAACATCTTCTTTTGACTGCACCACAGTCTAGAACGGAGCATCGTTTATCTTGGCCCGGGGGTAGCACACACGTGGGTGTACTTAGTTTAACTCTGCCATCAGGCCCATTGCCTTACCGCACTCCCACCCCCTTGTTAAAGACAAGATTAAGGATTTGTAAAAGGAGAGTATAACCATAGGTGGTGCACTGGGTGAGTAAGATGAGCGCCTCTGCAGCAGGCTTGCGCTTTCTGTTGAATACCTATCAGACTCCATCTAATCAGAAAGGAAGTAGCCATGGAAGGTGGAGCAGCGACCATAGCTTATCTGTTATCTCTAAGAATGTGCTTATAAACCAAAGGTCAGCGTGTGTGTGTGTGTCTGTGTGTGTGTGTGTGTGTGTGTGTGTATGTGTGGGGGGGAGGGAGTGGCTCCTTGCAATAGACAGATTTCTGTTAGCTCCTGTTAGCTCTCCGAACCCCATTCGAACGAGAAGCTAAGAGAGGGATTAGTAATCTGGGTCATTGTGATAAGACCCCGTAGATAGGGTGGTTGGTAGAGAGGGTGGTTGGTAGAACAACAGACACAGTGTTGGGACCAGGATGGCCCCCAAAGTTAAGGTCCCTGCAGGGAGCCACTTTCAGCTCATCCAAGGGTGTCTTTCCTTGGCTTTCAAGAGAGCTTCAGCTCCGATCTTTTCTTATTTTAAGGCCGGAGAAGCCTGTCATGGGAGCTGCATCCTATGAGCTCACATAAGCCTAATTGACTCAGATCCATCACACTGGAAGCCAGTGTGATGAATGAATTCTGGGGTACAGGCGTTCGGTCCTCACCCAGTTCTGAGAGAGTACAGGATGATTTTGTGACCACTCCAGGGGTCCCTGGTGTCCCTGCACCTCTGCTGTCTTGATTCACCATCTTCAATCTCTTGCTCAGATCCCCATCCGCAAGCATTTGGACAAAACCTTTTACTGGATCGGCTTGAGGAACAAGGACCGCTGGAGGTGGGAAGATGGCCCAGTTCTAAGCTTAAGGTACAGTCTTTTTTTTATTTTTATTTTTATTTATTTATTTATTAAAGATTTCTGTCCCTTCCCCACTGCCGCCTCTCCTTTCCCTCCCCCTCCCCCAATCAAGTCCCCCTCCCTTGTCAGCCCAAAGAGCAGTCAGGGTTCCCTGCCCTGTGGGAAGTCCAAGGACCACCCACCTCCTTCCAGGTCTAGTAAGGTGAGCATCCAAACTGCCTAGGCTCCCACAAAGCCAATACGTGCAGTAGGATCAAAAACCCATTGTCATTGTTCTTGAGGTCTCAGTAGTCCTCATTGTCCGCTATGTTCAGCGAGACCGGTTTTAACCCAGGCTTTTTCAGACCCAGGCCAGCTGGCCTTGGTGAAGAGCAATTGAATTGGTTTGTGAGATAGTGCTGGGAAATGTAACAATGTTTAAAAAACAGTTCTGTCCGAGAGGCTGGATGCCTCAGCAGTTCCAAGCCAGTGCTGATGGCTGAAGGGTAACTGGTATTGAGTCCGATGTGGATGACTGGAAAAACTGGGGTCTGATCCGAGCAGGCAATGGCGACAGCCACACTGGCTCAGAAAACAGCAGAGGGCTTGCATGCCCCCTTCCTTTAATTGTCCTGTTCATTAGAATGGTGTCCCCCCACTTACGGCAGGTCCCCTCTACCCCAGACACTGTTTCACATGTCAGTCTTATTGGGAAACAGCCCCACAGACACAGAGGTATGCTTCACCAGCCTAGATGACAGCAAGACCTACCATCACCCTGCCTGTGGGGGACACTCTGTCTCCCCTATTTTTTTTATTTTTTATTTTTTTTTTATTAAAGATTTCTGTCTCTTCCCCACCTCCGCCTCCCCTTTCCCTCCCCCTCCCCCAATCAAGTCCCCCTCCCTCGTAAGCCCAAAGAGCAGTCAGAGTTGCCTGCCCTGTGGGAAGTCCAAGGACCACCCACCTCCATCCAGGTCTAGTAAGGTGATCATCCAAACTGCCTAGGCTCCCACAAAGCCAATAGGTGCCATAGGATCAAAAACCCATTGCCATTGTTCTTGAGGTCTCAGTAGTCCTCATTGTCCGCTATGTTCAGCGAGACCAGTTTTATCCCAGGCTTTTTCAGACCCAGGCCAGCTGGCCTTGGTGAGTTCCCGATAGAACATCCCCATTGTCTCAGTGTGTGGGTGTACCCCTCGTGGTCCTGAGTTCCTTGCTCGTGCTCTCTCTCCTTCTGCTCCTGATTTGGACCTTGAGATTTCTGTCCGGTGCTCCAATGTGGGTCTCTGTCTCTGTCTCCTTTCATCGCCTGATGAAGGTTAATATTCAGGAGGATGCCTATATGTTTTTCTTTGGGTTCTCCTTCTTATTTAGCTTCTCTTAGAACCTGAGTTATAGGCTCAATGTCCTTTCTTTATGGCTAGAAACCAAATATGAGTGAGTACATCCCATGTTCCTCTTTTTGGGTCTGGCTTTCCTCACTCAGGATAGTGTTTTCTATTTCCATCCATTTGCCTGCAAACTTCAAGAAGTCCTTGTTTTTTACTGCTGAGTAGTACTCTAATATGTATATATTCCATACTTTCTTCATCCATTCTTCCATTGAAGGGCATCTAGGTTGTTTCCAGGGTCTGGCTATTACAAACAATGCTGCTATGAACATAGTAGAGTACATGCTTTTGTTGCATGATAAAGCCTCTCTTGGGTATATTCCCAAGAGTGGTATTGCTGGGTCCAGGGGTAGGTTGATCCCGAATTTCCTGAGAAACCTCCACACTGCTTTCCAGAGTGGTTGCACAAGTTTGCATTCCCACCAGCAATGGATGAGTGTACCCCTTTCTCCACAACCTCTCCAGCAAAGGCTATCATTGGTGTTTTTGATTTTAGCCAATCTGACAGGTGTAAGATGATGTCTTAAAGTTGTCTTGATTTGCATTTCCCTGATCGCCAAGGAAGTTGAGCATGATTAAGGTACAGTCTTTAAGTACCGAGGGCAGTGAGGAGAGAGGAAGAAGGGAGGAAAACCCTTGGGCTTTGGAAACAAGGAAAACAGGGCAGGCAATAAAGAGTGAAAATAGAGAGGAGAAGAGACAAAGACAGACAGGAACAGTGGTGGTCAGAGCAAGGTCAAAATTGTGGTGACACTTTCAAGGGGAGGATAAAGCCTTTTGTTCTGCCATTTGGGGACCTGAGGAGTCTGAGAAGGAGACAGAGTCAACTTTTTCTCTCTCACCCTTTCAAGTCTTCTACTGTGCATGTTACTTGAAGCGACTGACGCCTTTGATTTCTTACAGGATTTTTTCTAACAGTTTGATACAGAGATGTGGTACCATCCACAGAACTGGCCTTCAAGCCTCTAGTTGTGAAGTTCCTTTGCAGTGGATATGTAAGAAGGCCGTACACTGACAGATGCCACCATGTCCCGAGCTTTGGATCTGCCACACGTCTTTAAAAAGAGGGAACTGGTCCGGAAAATCCTTGTTCACAAATGTATGTTTAACAAATGCCAAACCTGCTATATGATATGCCGTCAGACAGTGGATTAGCATAGCCTCCTGGGGACTGGCATTTTCCTGCTGGGCTTTCTTGGAGACTGTTTAAGTAAGTGTTATGTTAGCCATTTAAAGCCCGGATCTGGGCAAATGAAATAGGTAAAGTCTGTTTTAATGCCTCTCGCTGTAGAAGCTCACACTGGTGCCCTCATCCCCACCTCGGCCATCTCTGTCAAGGACATGTGGAAAGCTATTCCTCTGCAAAGAAGAACGCAGCCCTGCCATGTTCAGCGATGGTTACGTGACGATTAACTAGAAAGAAACACACAGCTCATGTTCTTACTCCTGCTTGGAGGCTAAACAAGCTTGCCCATACTTGTAGGGAGAAATGCAAAAATCACAGCGTCCAGAAGAGTAATGGAATGGGAGAGGCTGGCTTGTGATTTGGCTGGGGTGCTCTGTAGCTCAGTGGGGTGACAATAATGACCAATAATTATTGCATGGCTACCAATTTATTGTGGATTTAAAAATAGCTCGATGAAAGGACTATGGGTGCTTCCTGAGAGGATGGATGTACTTGATCACTCTGATGGGCTCACTGACATTTTATACTTGCATTGAAACATCATACCATACCCCATAAATGGGCACAATTATTATGTATCATTTAATTGAAATAAAATAAGTCACAATTAAAATAAAAAACCACCATTCTGCTACATTTCTATTTTATATTCTGACCTAGTCTAAAGAAACATGTGCATGTAGTATTTTGGTGAGGTCCTTTTCTGTGTACTGGCGTGAAACATACGGAATACGTGAACTGACGTACATTCTGTCATTGTGCGTGGGTCTTGGTGCATGAAGTTTCATTCTCCAACACTGCTGGCTGCGAGAAGCCATGGCTGCAAGGCGTGGAAAGCGGATGAGGACAGCGTGCTGCTTTCTGCCGCCCAGCTCTCCACACTTGCTCAAAGACCAGCACTTAACCTGCCTTTTCACAGAAGCTGGCATGGGTGTGGTCGAAGGTGCCAATGTGTGGCAGTTTCTGTTCTGTGTGGTGAATGTGTGCTTTGCATGTTAACTCAGCGATAGTCATTCATCTCCTGGGTTTTTATAGAGGAAACTTGACAGAAGTAATTTATATGGTTGAGTCCTGTCCTGATGCCTCGTAAGCGAGACGACTTCGTTATTTCTTCTTGGGAGAGTTTGGACACAGGTGAGGAGATGCCCTTTGAGTCCACAGCAAAATGGAAGCAAGTCTTCGTCTTTTGACAATGCTGGGTTGCCGTGTTTGTTTTTCATAGTCCACTCTTCCGCCACTCCATTTCGGCATCTAAGATAGTACTGACATTCAGCAAATATTTAATAAACAAACTGGTGAATGAAATAAGAGAAATTAAAAATATTTATTCTAGTTGTTTCTGTTAGGTCATGTGTTAGAGGGAGTGTATTCTGGCCTTTCTAGCCCACCCAAGTAAGTGGTAAGTAGCTGACACCCCAAAGGCACCAGCCAATTGAATTTGGGTTTTATGTTCATAGAAGGAAGTGGTGGAGACTCATGTGCCCACCCCCTACCATCTCAGCTCTGCTCCTGGGGGAGGACACTCATCATTTATGGGCGTGGTGGTATTTTCTCCCACTTTGTCGGGGCCCTGATGATGACTGCACTTGAGTCATGGCTTGAGTGCTAGAGGCTGCGCAGTCTCAGTTATCTGTTCAAAGATAAATGAAGGGGGACACCGGGCAGGATGTGCATAGCTTTCTTTACCAAGAGTTCAGTTGATGCGTAAGGGTTTCTCACGGTTATCAGTACTGAGTGTCATCTCTCACTTCCTTGTCCCCCGGAAGTGTGAGTATAGAAATTGCTCATTTCCAGCAGGTCGTTTCTCTATATCAAATTTCAGTGAACTTAATTTGTGTATGCACACGTGGCACAGTGTGTGTGTGGGAGTCAGGACAATTTGTTGAGCTGTTTGCTCCTTCCACCATGTGGCATCTGGGGATGGGACCAGGCTGGGTGGCGGGCATCTCTACTTGCTGGGCATTCTCTCCAGCTTGGAATAAGACATTTACTTAAGACACGACCAGAATATTAAGAAGACTAAGATAAACAAGAGAGGGAGAGACCTCTGTAACAGGCATCTGAGACAGTAGTTAAAATGGAAATACAACTATATATTCTTTAGACAGTAGCAAGAATTGAGGCTTCTTTCTCCTTGCATTTTTATTATTTTCTTCTACTGTAATAAACCAGTTTTGGAGCCTGAGTACAGAGATTCGCAGAAGGAAACGCCTTAGTGTGTGTGTCAGCATCTTTGTTGGGCCATGCACGTTTCTTGTGTCTGTTTCTGCTTCTCACTGATGCCCACTGCCGTTCACCTTTCCTCTGGATGTTCTTTCTGTCCGCTTCCATCTTTAGGAAGTGGACAGGTTTGACCTTTGTTTCACGTGTAACTCAATGGTTTTTTAAAACACACCTCATGGTCTCACTGCTTCCTGTAGCGTCATGCCAATGAGACCTCCCACTCAAGCTCTGTGTAACTCATTCATCCTTTTGGCTGCTTCACAGCCTCTGTGTGCTGTAATGATGTATGTCTAGTTTGCCTCTGATTCCCCAGGATGAATGGTTCTACATAGCCTTATTCTTGAGTTTTCTCTACTTAGGGAATGGCCCCGCCTTCTGTGCTGATGTTTAGACTTCAGACTGGAGTGCTGGAACTGGCAAAGAGTTAGAGAATTGGGAGAATAGGCAGACTCTCAAGGGGACAGCGTAACACTTCCAAACACAGGGCAGTGGTGGGATGGCGTTTGTCTGGCACGCACCAGGTCCTGGCTTCTGTCCTCAGTATCACAGACAGAGAAGAACAAACACTGGCATTTCAACAAGCGATCCTCAATCTGCTTGTCGTTAATGAACTAAACACGGACCCTGGAGAAAGCACAGCTGGCCTAGACACTGGCCACAATCAAAACAATAAGCGGACGAGAGCATATATGATTAGCTATTCTTTCCTGAGCCAAAGTTAAGAGATGCTGAAAGACGGACTCCCAGTACTAAATGCAGCTAGTTCACTCCCGTCTCCAACACCAATCCCAAGTTTTGAGCCACCCAGGGCAGACTGCAGAGTTAAAGTGACAATAACAGAGAAAGACTAATCTTCTCTGCTGGCTGAGAAAACAGAGTGTGTGTGTTTCATGTCCAAGGTACAAGTCATACTGGGGGGAACACAATTTGGGCGGAACACAGTTTTTATTCATAAAATGTCTCAGTGGGGAGGCTCGAGGAATCCAGTTTCTCTTCCTAGCTTGACTGTCAAGTCTCCTTTTGCAGCTCTGGTTTTGTTAAATCACCCTGAACCTTTCTTCTGGTTTTTGGTTTGTGGTCTGGGAAGGGGCTGAGGGAGAGGCGTCTCTGCCCTCAGGCCACCTCATCTGTGGGCTGAGGTGCCTCCAGCTCAGTGGTTCTCAACCTCTGGGTTGTGACCCGATTGGGGTCGCATATCAAATATTTGCATCACAGTTCCTAACAGTAACAAATTGCAGTGATAGACTAGCAACAAATTCTTTTATAACGGTTAGTGGTCACCACAACATGAGGGACCGTATTAAAGGGTTGCAGCATTAGGAAGGTTGAGAACCATTGCTCTAGTTCTTTGATAACAAAATTTTATTAGCAGATTTACCAGTTTGTTCTATTCTGTTTTCTTGTTCACTCCATTGGCCGATTTTCTCGTCTGTGCTAACAAAGGAGGTCGTCGTTACTGCTCCTGCCTGCAGGTTTAACTGTGGTTCCTCAACTGTAGTTTCCTTGTATTAATTACTGTGATGCTTTTCAAGCACTGCCACCCTTGAAAACCGTCTGAACACCAGGCCTGGTGCTGCAGACCTGTAATTCCAGCTACTTGAGAGGCTGAGGCAGGAGGATTGAAAGCTCAGGAAGAATCAAAGTGAGCTCCAGGCCAGCTCACCTTAGACTTTGTCTCAACATAAAAAGTAAAAAGAATGTCGGGATTGTAGTTCAGGGATCCAGCACTGCCAGGCGTGTGAGAAGACCCAGGTTCAATTCCTTGGACCGCTAAAAACGACATAAGCAAAAAAAACTAAAACCAAACCAGAGAAGAAACTCAAACCTGAAAACCACCCTGAGCCAAGGATGCTAAAAAGTGTGATTACTATTTTTCCTTCTAAAATTATAGCCTTAACTTGAGCTTTCTCAGGAATGTATTCCTTGACCTTGCAACTGAGCATGCTCAGAAATGAGTGTGTGTGTGTGTGTGTGTGTGTGGTTCCCTGAATAAAATCCTTATCTTACCTTTATTTGAGGAGTCATTGTTTTGGGAAAAACACCCACGCTCTCCTTGCCTGCCGCGTGGGACACGACTGCCACGTGACACAACTGTCTCACTCTGCAAGTTTCGGCCGTGCCTGTCTGTCTTCTCATTCACCGAGAGGGAACCCCATTGTGGTCAGTAATGTTCCTCATGACTTTTTATAGTTCCTTCCCCATCGCTTCTGTCTTCCACGTGACTCGCCCCTCCCCTACTACATCTGAACATGCTTTGTTTGGCACTAGGTTTTAGACTGCATCTTTTTTGGGGCTAGGGTCTCATTATGTGGATCGGACTTGCCTTGAATTCATGATCTTCCTCTCTCAGACTCCCGAATTCTTGGACTACAAGCAGTGTCACCAGGCCTGGCTGGATGGCTTCATTTAAAGCTAGAGTGTATAGAATTTTAAAGAATTATACAATGCGTATTTTCTTCCATCTTCCTTCATTTAAAATAATTGACACTCATCCACAGTGTACATATTAATACTTCACTTTTGTGTGCTAGTATTTCCTTATATGGATTTACCATGATTGGTTTAGTCTTCCATGTGTTTACGATCATTTATGGTTTTTTTCCAGTTTGAAGACAAACCTGTTATGGAACCCAGTGTGGTAACATGAAGAGTTCAGGAATAGAATATAGAAGTAAATGGTCCAGTCCAGGAATATAGAAATATAAAGGTAGAAGCCCAAGCACATTTTGGGAGACAAACGCTTTCTGCCTTTAGAGCGGTCATCCTTGGCAGCCACTGTGCACAGAGGTGAACTTTTAACCGTTGTCTCCTGCTCCAGCTTCCCAGCTAGGCAGGTCCTGCAGACAAAGGCTGGCTTCGAACTGTTGTTTCTCTGGGACCCTCTGCTTGAATTCCCTTCATTTTTAACTGTTCGCTAGGTAACTCTGCTCTGTGCCTTGTATTCTTTCAGGGACAGTGAAAGGCCACAGGCTTTCACAAACACTCTAAGTTAACACTCTCATGTCCTATAACCAAAAGTTGTAAAACTGAAAATGTACTGTGAATTTAAGCCTGACCTCAAGGTTGTAAAAGCTCTTTGACCCATACCTGGTGCTTGATTTTGCTATAAACAGAGACCCAAATCAACCCCCATAGCCACAATTCCAGACCCGATCTCTGGCTGTGCTCACAGCTAGAGCTGAAAAACCTTTGTGTGCCCCACAGTGAATTCTTTTTTTCTGGGATAAAGCTTGCTTCTGGTTTAATAGACTTCGGTGGTCTGTCCCCTATCATTGCAAGACGCCCGGACCCAACAGTGCACACCTGGAATCCCAGAACTGGGTAAGGTCAGAGTGCAAAAGTCATCCTCAGGTTTGTTTGAGACCAACCTGGGCTAAAAGAGACCACAAACCACCTTAAATAAATAGATAAGTCATGAACATTTGAGCCCAACTCTACATGTGGACATAAGCTTCCTTTTCTTTTGGGCAAATAGCCAGAAGATGGGATGATTGCATGAAATACAGGTTTATGTTTAAATTAAAAATACTAAACTTTTTCCCAGGGTGTTTGTAACATTTCATCATCCGATCAGTGAAGTGTGAGGGTTGATTTCCTCTGTGTCCTGTTGGAAGTCCTTTAGGTTTTAGCTCTGCTAATAGGTGTGTGGTGTATCTCACCAGCTTAATCACCGTTCCTTTAAAGATTAAGGACGCTGAACATCTTATTTTTATTCCACAGCAGGTCATAACCGATTTATTTCTTTAAATGAGTTAACTAGAATAAAATGTAATAGAAAAACAGTGCATCCCGTTCTAAGGATGGATATGGTTTAAGAAACCTTGTGGGCTGGTGGCTCAGTGGTTAAGAGCACTGGCTGCTCTTCCAGAGGTCCTGAGTTCAATTCCCAGCAATCACATGGGGGCTCACAACCATCTGTAATGAGATCTGGTGCGCTCTTCTGGCATACATGCAGGAGACAGAATACTATGCATAATAAATAAATCTTGCTGCAATTAAGTAATGTTGTATGTATGTGTTTTGATTATAAGATATTTTCCTAGCTTGGGTCATAGTCAGTCATAGAAGTTTGAAAGACACTGATTTAGTAAGCATTACTTGCAGTTCTGTAGTCCTTGAGGTTCACTTTTGGGCAATTATTTAAAGTGATCTCATATTGTCCAGCAATGAACTACACATTGCTACCGTACAAGAGATCTACAGCACAATGTCTTGGGGAAATGAAACGTTTCAGGGATATTAAATTATAATCCTATGAAACATGTGGAATTCAAAACTGTTGAACAAGTAAAAGAGCAGTTAATGCCAATAATAGCAACATGAACATTTTATACAACGTTATCTGCTACATCGTTATCTGAGGATGCTGAACATCTTTTAACGTTCTTACTCGCCCCCTGCATATTTCCCTTGAGCAGATTTCTCTTCAATTATTTTGTCCATCTGAATTTAATTATTTTTTGTTCTCCATTGCTTTTGTTGAGTCTCCTGTGGCTCAGGCTGGCCTTAAACTCAAGATGCAGCAGAGTATGATCTTGAACTCCTAATTCACCTAGCTTTGCTGCCCAAACGCTTCAACCATGGCTGGCTAAAGTTTTTTTCTTTCCAATTTTAAATTGTGTATTTCAAATAACTAAAAGCAGATTTTAAATATTTTATCAGAAAAATGATTGTGTGAATACAGATTAGTTACATAGCTTGGTTTATCTTCTGTAATATGAGCACATATAAAAATAATTATTCCCCATAATATAATAAATTATTATTACATACATTTATTGTGGATTAAAATTTAAAACTTACAATTGAAAACATGTACTTGAAAATTCAGACAGAAAATGTTAATTGCTGCATTATTCATCAGAATCAAAGATTGAAATAAAAATATCAGTAACTGAATGATTAAGCAGAATATGATATGGATATTTGAATATTATTTAGACACTAAAAGGAACGAGCCACTGATAGATGGAATATTGTAAGTTATCTCTTTTGAACATTATGCCAAGTAATGTTCTTCCATTTGTATTGAGTGTACAGAATAGGTAAATCCATGCTGGAAGAAAGAATAGCAGATTCCAGGATCCGAAGAGAAGGAAGGAATTCAGAGTGATGGCTTCCTTCTGGTGTGCTAAAAGTAGATTTAAAAGTGATGGTTACACAACACTTTGGATGTACTTAGTGCTATTTAATTATGCATTTGAAAATGGCTAATTTTGTTATTGAATTTCACCTTAATAAATATATATATATTGAAATGTTAAAAAGGAATTTAAATTATGTGCATTTCCTTTGGTTACTTCAGAATTAATCTCTGGTTTTGTTATTTGTCTAGATTATTTAGCTACTAATTTTTTATTTTATTAAGCTATACATTTTTCTCTGCTCCCCTCCCTCCCTTCCTCTCCCCTCCCCTTCAACCCTCTCCCACGCTTCCCATGCTCCCCATTTACTCAGGAGATCTTGTCTTTTTCTACTTCCCATGTAGATTAGATCCATGTATGTCTCTCTCTTAGGGTCCTCATTGTTGTCTCGGTTCTCTGGGATTGTGATTTGTAGGCTGGTTTTCTTTGCTTTATGTCAAAAAGCTGCTTATGAATGAATACTTGTGATAATTGTTTTTCTGGGTCTGGGTTACCTCATTCAATATGATGTTTTCTAGCTCCATTCATTTGCCTGCAAATTTCAAGATGCTATTTTTCCTGCTGTGTAGTACTCCATTGTGCAAATGTACCACATTTTCTTTATCCATTCTTTGGTTGAGGGGCATTTAGGTTGTTTCCAGGTTTTGGCTATGACAAACAATGCTGCTATGAACATAGTTGAGCACATGTCCTTGTGGTACGTTTGAGCATCCTTTGGATATGTACCCAAAAGTGGTATTGCTGGGTCCTGAGGAAGCTTGTTTCCTAATTTTCTGAGAAATCACCACACTGATATCTTATTTGCACTCCCACCAGCAATGCAGAAGTGTTCCCTTTAGCCCACATCCTCTCCAGCATAAGTTGTCATCAGTGCTTTTGATCTTGGTCATTCTTACAGGTGTAAGATGGAATCTCAGAGTTGTTTTGATTTGCATTTCTCTGATGACTAAGGATGTTGAGCATTTCCTTAAGTGTCTTTCAGCCATTTTAGATTCCTCTGTTGAGAGTTCTTTCTTTAGGTCTGTACCCCATTTTTTATTGGATTATTTGTTCTTTTGATGACCAATTTCTTGAGTTCTTTGTATATTTTGGAAATCAGTTCTTTGTCTGATATGGGGTTGGTGAAGATCTCTTCCCATTCTGTAGGCTGCTGTTTTGTCTTGTTGACCGTGTCCTTTGCTTTACAGAAGGTTTTCAGTTTCAGGAGGTCCCATTTATTAATTATTTCACTCAGTGTCTGTGCTGCTGGGGTTATATTTAGGAAATGATCTTCTGTGCCAATGCATTCAAGTCTACTTGCCGCTTTCTCTTCTATGAGGTTCAGTGTGGATGACTTTATTTTGAGGTCTTTGATCCATTTGGACTTGAGTTTTGTGCATGGTGATAGATATGAATCTATTTTATTCTTCTACATGTTGATATCCAGTTATGGCTGGCTGAAGTTCTTTATGCATTCTCTGTACAGTTCTTCTCAGACAGACTTTGCAAATGCACTCTTGGTCTGTGCCTTGCCTTTTCATTCTCTTAACTGTGTTACAAAAACAGAAATAGTGTTGCATGCCTTTAATCTCAGCACTTGGGAGGCAGAGGCAGATAGATCTCTGTGAGTTCGAGGCCAAACTGATCTACACAGTGAGATTCAAGAAAGCTAGGACTGTTACGCAGGGAAACGCTCTCTCAAAAAACCAAACCAAAGCCAAAACATAGAAACAAAAACATTTACTTTTATGTGTATAAGTGTTTTTCCTCCATGTATGTCTGTGTTCCACAGGACCCATGGAGGCTGAAAGAGGACATTGGATCTCCTGGAACAGAAGCTACAAACTACTGAGAGCTGCCATATGGTTGCTGGGAATCAAACCCGGATCCTCTGGAAAAGCAACCAGTGCTCTCAACTGCTGAGTCATCTCTCCAGCTTATCTCTAGTTTATCAATGTATATTAGAAAATGTGTTAGACCACATTTGTTTTGTTCTGACAAGTTTTGCTGCTACAATTTTATCATCTCGGAAGTGATGTTGTTTGTGTACCAGTTTGATTACTGGTGGCTGCTGGGCAGCTTTAGTCTCCCTAGTTTCAGGGCTTCTGCCTTAGGTTGTTTACCAAAACAGTCGGGTTGGGTCTTTGAACTCTACTGTTCCATCTCTGGCAGGGCTGAAAGTTGATTTTATCTTCACAGGCCAATTATTTAATAAATTGTATCTACAAGAGGGAGCATAAAATCTGAGAAGGCCAGAGTTCTGCTGGGTATACATCCAATGGGGGTGTGAGTATTCGCCACTCCTTCTTACATGGACTTGTTTAGTGTACCTTTTCCATCTGCCTGCTCGTCGGTATCTTTTATAGCATCCTTTATAACAAGTGGACATGTGTAAGAAGTGTTTTCCTGAGTTCTGTAGGCCATTAGCAAATGGACATAACTGAGGCGGAGATCCTGGAGTCCTGGATTTAAAGTCAGCTAATTAGAAGTGTGGGGCACAAACTGCTTGTAGCTGTCAACTGCTACATCATCGGACACTGTGACTGAGACATCAATTAATGATGCTGTTTTTGCGTAGATAATATCAGAACTGAGTTAGCCAATATGTAGCTAGTCTCCACTGAAGAATCTTCTGCAAGATCAATTTTCTGCATGGTTTATGGGCTTCTGAATTAAAGGCACAGAAGTATTATATGTAAGAGTTTGTTTCTGGGAGAGACACATTTTGTTCTGTTTTTGCAGTTGGCCTTTTGTATTGTGGCCTGTGGTTTCTTAAAGCACCTAAGTCTTTACCTAGTCCAGTGTCACAAAAATCACCTTTATGTTTTCTTCCAACTTCTAAAAATAGTTTCAGGATTTTTATTTACATTTCTGATTGCTTTTAGCTTCAGTATTTAATAAGACATAAAATAATTCTTCAAGAATGTCTTGAAATTAATTTTTTCTTATGAATGGGCAATTATTTCAGTACCGTTTTATTTTGCACAAGTTGTGCTGTGTGTATGATACATCTATTTGTTTGTGGAGGTGTGAGTAAGAATAGTTCCCATATATCTGACCAGTTGGTCTCCAGTTGGTAGAACTGTTTGGGAAGGATTAGGAGGTGTGGCTTTGTTGGAGGAGGTGTGTCACTGGGGGTGGGCTTTGAGATTTCAGAAGCTTCTGCCGTTCCCAGGTAGCTCTTTCAGCCCCATGGTTGTGTTGTTGGATGTGATATCTCAGCTTCTGCTCCAGTGCCACGTCTGCCTGTCTGCTCCATGCTCCCCGTCATTATGGTCATGGACTCTAACCCTTTGAAACTACAAATCCCAAATTAAATACTTTCCTTTTTATGATTAATAAATTAATTTTTTTAGGCAGGGTCTCTCTATGTAATCCTGGATGTTCTGGACCTCACTATGTAGACTAGGCTAGTCTCAAACTCACAGAAATCTGATGTCTTTGTCTCCCAAGTGCTGATATGAAAGGCATGCTCCCCCTCACCTGGCAAATGCTTCCTTGTATAAGCAATATAAAAGTAAGTAAGACAGTAATTATGCATTTGTGGTTGCATATGCACACGTGTGTGCATGTGTGTGGGGCCCGGAGGTAGGATTAGGTTTGTGTTCTCAACTGTTCTCCATCTTTCTTTTGAAGATAGAGTCTCTCACTGAATGTGCGGTTCTTCAGTTTGCTAGACTCCCTGGCCAATGAGAATCAGAGATCTTTCTGTCTCCGCTCACCTCCCTCTGTGGCTGGAGTTGCAGGCATGCATTACTGTGCTGTTTTTTACTGTGGGTCCTAGGGATGAACTCAGTTCTTCATGCTCATACATCAGACATTTCACTAACTAAGGTGCCTCCTTAGCCCTCAGTACCATTTGGTGAAGTAATTACTCTTTTTTGGTGACTTAGTGCTTTTGTTCAAAATCAGTGATCACACACACACACACACACACACACTCACACATGCACCAATCTCTGCCTTCCTTTATTGTCTCAGTTATTTATGATGCTCCCTTTACAAAGTACTCACAATAGCTTTAGCCATCTTGAAATCGGGTCCTTTATGGCTTCTTTAAAAAAAAATGTTTTAGCTGTTCTAGGCCCTGTATTCTTCCCTGTAGATTTTAGGCAAACATCCTTTAAATTTTTTTATTATTTTTCATACAAATATGTCAGAGAATATGTACTTGAAGTTTGGCTGGAGTCTTCCAAGTATCCTACCAGCTTAAACTTCCCAGCACTGTGAACCACAGTGCTTGTTTATACTCTCACAAGGCAAAGGGAAGGTAAACCATGGACTCCTCAAGTTCTCCTGACTTCCTGGGTCTGTACAGGAAAAGCAGTGGTGAATTTGCACTAGGCAGAGATGCTCCGGGTCTTTTGCATCAGAATGTGCCCAACATCTTCTGAACTGGCAGTCGTCCCTCGGGAAACAGAGCTTTGATGATGACGAAGTCTGTTTCCATGTTAGTACTGAGATAGAGAAAGAAATGAAGAGGAGGGGAGAACACTTGAGTTCTGGCACACAGGGCAGAGTATTGAAGTCAAGTCCAGGAAGCCAAGGACCAGAGTGAGTTTCAAAGCCCAGAGAGGAACCATTAGGATGAAGTGTTAATGAGCTGTAGGGAGGCCATTGTTGGTTATTCTGTATTGGTGTGATGGTGACAGATGTGCAGACAGCTGAGAGCTGGCAGATGAAAGGGAGATAAGTGAGTAGAAGCAGCTCGTAAAATGGCTGGTGACAGGAAGGAAGGAGATAATATCTAAGTAGTCACAAGTGAGGTCAAACTTGAATGAGAAAGAACAACACATTCACCACTGGAGGTGAAAAATTCAGTTAAAGGAGGACATGCAAAGGGCAAGAGGAAGAAGGCTTCATGTCTGGGCCCTCGAGGCCCTGAGACAATGTGAGTCCCAGCAGACAAGCGAGGAAATGAACTGTGAAGGAAAGGGGACCATTTCGCTATTGAAGGAGGAGACTGAATGATTGGAAAGACAGTGTAGTCTCTTCTTGTCGAGCGAATTTATCTTCTCAGTGAAATGGATGATAAAATCATGTACCAAGAACGAGGGAGGAAATGATAGGCTTGGAATAATCAAACCAGGAAAAGATAGACATCTGCTCAGAGACAGCTTTGCTGAGTGGTGGTGACAGCCAGCAGAGGCAGGGGCCTGTCCCTTCTAGTGAGCGTGTCGAACTTTGTACAGTGACTGCCATCTTCTTGGTCATAGTAACTGACAAGTCTGATGGTGGCAGCCGTGGTGGACCATGGAGAGCTTCCAGGGTGATTTAGAGGAGGAGAAGCCATCTAAGAAATCTAAAGGGGAGGAGGTGGACAAGAAACCCAACGGTAGGTGGCTGGAAACCTAACAGTAGGCAGCTATGCTTGGTAGGAAGAGATTTGAGTATAGGACACGAAGTGAAACCACTGCCTACACTATTTTTCCATAATATATTCCTTTTATTTTTTGATTCTTTTAAAATTATATTTTAAGGTTAGCACACAAAGTAATGAATTTCATCATGGTATTTTGTTTTGGTTTGGTTTTTTGAGACAGGATTTCTTTATGTAGCCGTGGCTGGCCTGGAACTCGCTCTATAGACCAGGCTGGCCTCAAACATAGAGATCTGCCTGCTTCTGCCTCCCAGGCACGGGGATTAAAAGCCTGTACTACTTATATATGTCATTAATCTTTATCCTCATTCATTCTCCTCCTCCACTTCCTTCCTCTGTGCTCCTCCCCTTTCCAGTTGTTTCTCTCTTGTCCCCAACTAGTCTCTTTTAGTCCCCTCCCTTGCTTTATCATCACATGGACTTCATCTGTAATATGTTTCTTTGAATTTTTTATTACATTTATTTATATATGCACACACATGTGTATGCACACACACGTGCCACAGTACAATATATGAAAGTCAGAGGACAACTTGCACTGGGCATTTCTCTCCTTCCACCATGTAGATTCTGTAAGTCAAACTCAAGTCACCAGGCTTGGTATTGGCAATGGCCTTAAGCCACCAAATCATCTTGTTGACATGTAATATTTTTCTAAAAGTGGCACTAATGAATTAAAATATACACTGAATTAAAAATGGTAATAGTTATAGAGAAACTGTCTCAACTCTCCGCCCCCCCCCCCAAAAAAAGAAAGAAAGCAAACAGATGCTACTAGCCTTCTCTAGAAAAAGGTTGAAAAGCTTGTTCTTTTACTAGGGTCCTCCCTAACTTTCCCTAAAGTCTTCACATTGTAAATTTTAGCTTATTTGTTTTCCTTTTTTTTTCTTGTAGGCCTGGAGATTGAACCAAGGGCCTTGTATAGCTCTGCAAGAGCTCTAACACTGAGATAGGTTGCTCCCCAATTTTGGTTTCTTATTGCTCTCATTTCTGTATCAGGGCGAATGATACATGGTGCATTTGTGTTAGGGTTTGTGTTTTTCTGACTGCTGTCTTGAGTTATTTCTATTTTCTCTGAGTTATGTGTTCATGTCCTTTTTTTGGTATTACTCTTCTTATTGCTCTGAGCAAGCACCTTCAGGAGATAACTTATGGAAGAAAAGTTTTACTGTAGCTTATGGTTTTAGAAGGTATGGTCCATTATGGCGCACTCCTAACCCTCCCCAACAGAGCCTCCGACAGGGGACCTACGGGGGACATTTCATTCAAATCACCATAGTCAGGAAAAGGATGTTCTCACAGTTTCCCATCTGCTGCTGTGGTAAAATGCCCTGATGAACAGCAGCAGGGAGATGGGGTTTGCTTCATCACAGTTCCAGGATACAGTCCATTGCTTGGGGAAGCCAGAGCAGCAGGAGGCTGAGATGTCACATGGCACCTGCACTCAAGAGCAGAGAGAAACAAATGCTCGCATGCTTGGTGATCAGCTGACTTTCTCTACTCTGTCCAGTCTAGGACCCCGAGCTGGGGAATGGTGTTGACCACATTCAGGCTAGGGCTTTCCATAGCAGTTAAAGTAATCAAGTCAGTCCCTCCTATACATTCCCATAGCCCAACCTTACCTAGAGAGTTCCTCATGGAGACTTCCCTTACCAGCCAATTCTAGGTTGTGTCAAGCTAACAATTAGAACTAACCATCAGAGGATTTTGCAGAGGAGCTGGCACCGTTGGTTTCTTGTGTTGCGGTGAAGTTGCTGCTGCAGGGAGTTGATAAACTGAGAGCTTTGGTGAGCTGAGAAACCACAATATGACAGATTCCTCAGGCGCGCAGACGCGGCGGATGCGGGATAGTCCAAGCATGAAACAGTGAAGCCCACACTGAGAGCAGATCGCTACACTACAATTAAATCAAGAAGGTTTTGGGGGGCCTGGCCTGCAGAGTGGTAGACCTTTTATTGGCGAGGTCCACGGGCGCCTGGTCCTGTCCCTGAAGACCACCCTGAGTGGGGAGAGTGTTTTTTGGCCCGTGGCGGGACACAGGAAACGGAGCGGGGGCATTCCCCAACCCCCTTGACTGCAAGGGCTAGTACCCTCTGCTGGGGCTGCTCCTCCTCTGCTACGACCTCTCTCTCCCTGGCATATCCCAGCTTGCACCCAGGGGCCTCCTTCACTCCCCCTCCCTTCCGCAGGGCCGTGGAATCACCCAGTTTAGCCTGTTTGGGCGCTGGATAGGGAGCTCGGGGCAGAGGGCAGCGGGAGTTCCTCTGTTTTGGTGGCTGGCCTGCAGAGGGGTAAGCCTTTTGTTGGCGAGGTCCCTGGCGAACAGGGGAGCCTGGTCCTGTTCCTGAAGACCCTTCTGAGTGGTGAGAGGGATCTTGGCCCGGGGCAGGAGCCAGGAAACAGAGCAAGGGCATTTTGTAAGCGGAGCCCCTGGCCAGCAGGGAAACCTGATCTGGATTTAAAAGACCCATTAGATAGCATCGATAGGAGGAGATAGGCAGGCGCCAAGGCAAAAATTCACCCAACAATCTGAAAAACAACATGAAAACACCAGAACCCAATGATCTTACAACAGAAGGATTTGAACACCCTAACACAGAAGAAGTAAAAAAATTGACTTTATGAGAGCAATAGAGTCCCTTAAACAACATGTAAAAAACACCCTTACAGAAATGGATGAGAAGTATAACAAAAAGTAAGAAGAAATGAGTAAATACGTACATGATACCCTGGGAAACCAAGAAAAAACGATCAAACAGGAAGCAAGGAAGAAAACACAAACTGAGGACCAGCTGGATATGGAAAATCTATGTCAACGAGCAGAGACTACAGAAACAAGCATAATCAATAGAATACAAGAGATAGAAGAAAGAATCTCAGATTCTGAAGACACCATAGAGAAAATAAACACACTGATCAAAGAAAACAGCAAAGCCAACAAATTCTCATCACAAAACATTCAGGAAATATGGGACATAATAAAAAGACCAAACCTAGGATTAATAGGGATAGAAGAAGGATAAGAGTCACAGCTCAAAGGCCCAGAAAATATTTTTAACAAAATTATAGAAGAAACCTTTCCCAACATAAAGAAAGATATTCCTTTAAATATTCAAGAAGCATACAGAACACCAAACAGACTGGATCAAAAAAAATCCCTTCGCCATATAATAATCAAAACACTAAATACACAGGTTAAAGAGAATATTAAGAGCTGCAAAGGAAAAAGGCCAAGTAACTTATAAAGGCAAACCGATCAGACTTACACCTGACTTCTCTATGGAAACCATGAAAGCCAGAAGGTCCTGGATAGAGGTACTTCAGAAACTAAGAGACCATGGATGCAAACCCAAACTACTATACCCAGCCAAGCTATTGTTCACCGTCAATGGAGAAAACAAGACATTCCAGGATAAGAACAAATTTATAAACAATATGTAGCCACAAATCCAGCACTACAGAAAGTAAGAGAAGGAAAATCACAACCCAAGGAATCCAACATTGCCAACACTGCCTACAATAACTCAGGCATCTAGCGACCCTTCACCAGCACAACTCAAAGAAGGGAGACACACAAACTCTACTATCAAAAACAATAAGAATAACCGGAGTAAACAACCACTGGTCATTAATATCACTTAATATTAATGGTCTCAATTCACCTATAAAAAGGCACAGGCTAAGAGATTGGATACGAAAACAGGATCCAACATTCTGCTGTTTGCAAGAAACACATCTCAACCACAAAGACAGGCATCTACTCAGAGTAAAGGGTTGGTAAAAGGTTTTTCAAGCAAATGGTCCTAAGAAAAAAGCAGGTGTGGCCATACTAATTTCTAACAAAACTGACTTCAAACTAAAATCAATCAGAAGATCAAGATGGACACTTTATACTCATAACAGGAACATTTCATCAGGATGATGTCTCAATCCTGAATATTTATGCCCCTAATACAAAAGCACCCACTTATGTAAAAGAAAAACTACTAAAACTCAAGGCAGACATCAAACCACACACACTAGTAGTAGGAGACTTCAACACACCTCTCTCACCAATGGACAGGTCAATCAGACAGAAACCTAATAGAGAATTAAGAGAATTGTTGGAGGTAATGAAGCAAATGGACTTAACAGACATCTATAGAACACTCCACCCAAATAAAAAAAGAATATACCTTCTTCTCTGCAGCTCATGGAACCTTCTCGAAAATTGACCACATACTCGGAAACAAAGGAAACCTCCACAGATACAAAAAAATATCAGTGTCCACCTGTGTCTTATCAGATCACCACGGACTAAAGTTAGAAGACAACAACAATGCTACCCCCAGAAAGCCGACAAACGCGTGGAAGTATGGAATATATACATATTAGAGTACTACTCAGCAGTAAAAAACAAGGACTTCTTGAATTTTGCATACAAATGGATGGAAATAGAAAACACTATCCTGAGTGAGGTAAGCCAGACCCAAAAAGAGGAACATGGGATGTACTCACTCATATTTGGTTTCTAGCCATAAAGAAAGGACATTGAGCCTATAATTAGAGATCCTAGAGAAGCTAAATAAGAAGGTGAACCCAAAGAAAAACATATAGGCATCCTCCTAAATATTAACCTTCATCAGGCGATGAAAGGAGACAGAGACAGAGACCCACATTGGAGCACCAGACAGAAATCTCAAGGTCCAAATCAGGAGCCCACCAAGAAGGCATTATAGTTCTAAACATATTCCCCAAACACAGGTGCATATGACTTCATAAAACAAATGTAAAGTCATTGATAAGCAGTAGGTGACTTCAGTACCCTATGCTCAGCAATTGGGATATTTCTGCAACACGAAAGAAACAGGGCTGAAAAGATAAAGGTCCTTGTGGTGCAACCCGAGCAAGCTGAGCAACCTGACTTTGATCCCTGGAAGCCAGGGATATTTCCAGCTGCAGGTGGAAGGAGAGAAGTGACTCCACAAAATTGTCCTCTAGCCTCCACTCTTGCTATGGCATTCACACACATCATATATTTATATGCTCTCTCTCTCTCTCTCACACACACACACACTACTAATCAGTAAAAATAAAGTTAAACAAATAACTCATCAAATAAACAGAGAAGTGTGTAAATTAAATTATATCATAGAGCAAATGAACTCAACAGACATCTGTAAAACATTCCATGCAAACTCAGAAGGATGCACGACTTCTGCATTTCATGTGACTTTCTCTAAAATGGATCATGTACTAGGACATAAAACAAGTCAACAAATTCGGGCAACTTGAAACAAGTCTTAAGTTCTATTGGTCACAATGAAATCATTGTACAAATTAATACCCAGAGATACTCTATACAATATACAGAGTCATGGAGATTAAAGAACACAGCACTGGATGAGGAGTAAGTCCTTTAAGAAATAAAGAAGGAATTAAAACATCTTTATCCAAGTGAAAACAAAAAGACAACTTGTCAAAACCCATGGAATACAATGAAAGCTATCTTGAGAAAAAGGTCTGTATATCCAATGACTCAGGGAGGTATCAAATCAGTGACTTAATGATAAACCTTAGAGTCCTTTAAAGAGAGGAGCACACCAAACCTCAACTCAGTAGATCGAAAGAAATTCAGACCAGGGCAGAAATTGATGAAATAGAAACAAAACAAGAATAAAAAGAAATACAAAGATAAGGAAAGAAAGAGTTGGCTCTTTGAAAAGATAAATGAGATTGACAAATCCCCAGCCATTGTAACCAAAAGAAAGAAAGAGAGAGAGAGAGAGGATCCAAATTACATAAATAATAAAGATGGGAAAAGAACAGCAACAGATACCAACATAATTTAGAAAAAAAATTAGGAGATAGCTTTAAGATTCATATTCCCCAAGATTGTCATTTTTGTTATGTTGGTTCTACCTTCACAAGAGAATAGATCTTTCCATTTTCTGATGTCTTCATTTTCTTTCTTCAAAGATTTAAAGTTCTTATCATGCAGAAATTTCCACTTGTTTGGATAAAGTTACTCCAAAATATTTTATGGTATTTATAGCTATTGTAAAGAATGATGTCACTCATTTATCATATTGTAGAAGAGGTGCATTTGGGTTGTTTTCAGATTCTGTCTATGACAAAATAATTCTGCAGTGAACATAGTTGAGCACATGTCCTTATGGACGGTTGAGCATCTTTTTTGTATAGGTCCCAAACTGGCATTGCTGAGTTTTAAGGTAGATGGTTGCCTAATTTTCTAAAAAATTGCCATACTAGGATCCAAAGCGGCTGTACCAGTTTGCACTTCCACCAGCAGTAAAGTTTTTTCTTTACCCCACATTCTCTTAAAGCATAAATTGTCAGCAGTGTTTTTAATCTTGGTCATTTTCACAAGGATAAGATGGAATCTCAGAGTTGTTTTAGATTTACATTTCTCTAATGTCTAAGGATGCTGAACATTTAAAAAATGTCTTTTAGTCATTTTAAGTTTATCTGTTGAGTCTTCAGTTTAGGTCTGTACCATATACTTTTATTAGATTATGAGTAATTTCCTGAGTTCTTTGTATGTTTTGGAGTGGATTAGTAAAGATATTTTTACCATTCTATAGGTTGATATTATATCTTGTTGACTATGTCCTTTGCTAAACAGAAGCTTCTCAGTTCAGGAGATCTCATTTATTAATTGTTCTTCTCAATGCCTGTGCCATTGGGGCTGTATTTGGGATGTACCAAGGCATTCAAGTGTTTACTTCTAACTTTTTCTTCTGTGAGGTTTAATGTGGTTGGTTTTATGTTGAGGTCGTTGATTCATTTAAACTTGAGTTTTGTGCATAGAGATGAATATGGATCTGTTTTCATTCTTCTACATGTTGATGTCTAACTAGGCCAGCATCATTAGTTGAATATGCTTTCTTTTTCCATTTTCCAATCAGGTAGGCAGACTTACAACTTAAGAGAAAAGAATAGCTTACAAGCATTTAATTAGATATACAATGGTTAAAGCCTTAGTTATAATATTCTTATTGGGAGATCTTGGGCCACTAAGTAAAATTCTTAAAGGGAGCAATGAGCCAACTTCCAATAGAGAGCTTATAGAAGCTGCCAAACAGGTACTCAGGCAGGTGGAGTATAGAGCAACAGGAGGGTATACAATAATCAGCAAGTACAGTATATTAATTATGGTTCAGCTATGGCAAGTGTGTGTATTAAGTACAAAGCTTATTCTATAGTCGTTTTATGAAAAACTGAACGCTTTTTATGGCTGCACCTTCCCATTCTTGCCAGTTAAGATATTAAACTCTAAGGTGTGTGGTGGCAAGATGGCACAGGACAAAGAGAGAAAGAAGAAAGAAAGCATCTTGGACTTGTCTAAGTGCTTTGACAAGACCATCCGAGTGAAGTTCCAGGGTGGCCAGGAAGGCAATGGGATCCTGAAAGGGTTTGACCCACTGCTCAGGACCTTCGAGTACATGAAAGACCCCTATGACCAGGACAAGCTGATGGAGGACACACGGCAGCTGGGGCTCGTGGTGTGCCGCGCACCTCAGTGGTGCTTATTATCTGCCCACAGGATGGCATGGAGGCCATCCCCAAACTGTTTGTGCAGCAGCAGGATGCTTAGCAGGTGGAGGGCACCCTGACCCTGGGGACCTCCCTTCCTGTGTGAACTTCCTTTTGGTGTTTTGGTTTCTGTTTTATTTTGTTTTGTTTTTTTTTTTTTTGATAAAATTTCCCACTTGATAAAAAAAAAAACCGAAGCAAACGAGAAAGATATTAAACTCTTAATTTAAAACAATAGCTTGTCTAATACAAAAGAGCAGATAAAATCTAGGCAATAGTTTAACAGAAAATTGACTATGATCAATGTTTCTTATACTAAGCAATAGATTAATTAATAATTTTAAGATAGTGATTCTTAGACAATTTTATTTGCTCAATTCAAAGGCCAGAGTAATGGTCTTTTCCCAGATGATCAATGCTGCAATTTGCACAACTATATTTTGCTAAAGTTTTAGCAAAAGAGCCCTTAAAGATGTTATGGAAAAATTTTACACATGGTTCTTCCAATGAAAGAACTTCGTATATAGTTACTAATGAAAAGGAATTGTGGAGCAAGTCATGGCTCCTTAAAAAGAACTTAAAAGTATAAAAGTTGCAGACAGATCTGCCATGGTGGCACCAAGGTGACCTTTGCTAAGGCAAGGTGAAAACACCCTTACAATGAATTATAAAAAGATCCGACGCTATATTAATTTGGGGTCGAGGATGTGTTTGTGTTTCTTTTTTTTTTATGTTTATTTATTTATTTATTAAAGATTTCTGTCTCTTCCCCACCGCCCCCTCCCCTTTCCCTCCCCCTCCCCCAATCAAGTTCCCCTCCCTGTCAGCCCAAAGAGCAATCAGGGCCCTGCCCTGTGGGAAGTCCAAGGACCACCTATCTCCATCCAGGTCTAGTAACGTGAGCATCCAAACTGCCTAGGTTCCCACAAAGCCGATACGTGCAGTAGGATCAAAAACCCTTTGCCATTGTTCTTAAGGTCTCAGTAGTCCTCATTGTCCGCTATGTTCGGTGAGACCAGTTTTAACCCAGGCTTATTCAGACCCAGGCCAGCTGGCCTTGGTGAGTTCCCGATAGAACATTCCATTGTCTCAGTGTGTGGGTGCACCCCTCTCAGTCCTGAGTTCCTTGCTCGTGCTCTCTCTCCTTCTGTTCCTGATTTGGACCTTGAGATTTCTGTCCGGTGCTCCAATGTGGGTCTCTGTCTCCTTTCATCGCCTGATGAAGGTTAATATTCAGGAGTATGCCTAAATGTTTTTTCTATGGGTTCTCCTTCTTATTTAGCTTCTCTAAGAACCCGAATTATAGAACCTGATAGAAGAGAAAGTGGGAAGTACTCTACAACACGTGGGCACAGGAGACCACTTCCTATGTATAACCCCAGCAGCACAGTCAGTAAGGGCAACATTGAATAAATGGGACCTCCTGAGACTGAGAAGCTTCTGTAAAGCAAAGGGCACAGTCGCTAAGACAGAAAGGCAACCCACTGACTGGGAGAAGATCTTCACCAACCCGGCAACTGACAAAGGTCTGATCTCCAAAATATATAAAGAACTCAAGAAACTAGACCGTAAAAGGCTAAGCAACCCAATTATAAAATGGGGCACTGAGCTGAACAGAGATCTCTCAACAGAAGAAGTTCAAATGGCCAAAAGACACCTAAAGTCATGCTCAACTTCCTTTGTGTTTCTTTTTTAATAGAAAGAAAATAAAGCTGGATGAGATGACTGCATATACAGTAAGGGAGTGGCAGACCCGATGACATCCTAGCTGCAAATGCCCCCACAGAGGAGTTAGAGGGGAGTCCTTGGTCAAGTTTCCCCCGCCCCCACAGAGAAAAGTGCCTGTTCTTATGTGGGGTGCCACGCTGCTTTGGGGGGACAGATGCTGAGCTGCTCAGAACACACAGACCCAGAGGCCCTGCTGGGTGCCTCACTGCTCTGAGGGACAGATGCTGAGCTGCTTCCAGACACTCAGGACACACAGACCCAGAGGCCCTGCTGCATGACAGCTACAATTTTCCGCAGTCAGAATCCTGTTTGCTTTGGTGCTGAGATGAAGATTGAACATTTGATTGTTTTAATCTTTGAGACACAGAACTCATTTTGATTAAAATATTGGACCTGAAACTAAGACCTAAGCTTTCCCCTTAGGAAAAGATTCAAAATAAGGAATGACTGAAACCCCTCTTCACTAAGAGGGGGGCAGCCTAAGGGTTTAATTGCTGTTCAGAGACTGAAACTGGTATTTGATAACAGCAATGCCACTGTACTTTCATCCATCAGAAAAGCTTTTCTTGTCAATTGATTAATGCAGATTTAAGAAAATTGTGACATGTTTAATTATTGATTTATTGTTAATTCTCAACAGAAGAATTTCAAATGGCCAAAAGATACTTAAGGACATGTTCAACTTCCTTAGCTATCAGGGAAATGCAAATCAAAACAACTTTGAGATACCATCTTACACCAGTCAGAATGGCTAAGATCAAAAACACCAATGATAGCCTATGCTCGAGAGGATGTGGAGTAAGGGGAACACTCATCCATTGCTGGTGGGAATGTAAACTTGTACAACCACTTGGAAATCAGTATGGTGGTTTCTCAGAAAATTGGGAATCAACCTACCTCAGGATCCAACAATACCACTCTTGGGCATATATGCAAAAGATGCTCAATCATACTACAAAAGTATTTGTTCAACTATGTTTATAGCAGCATTGTTTGTAATAGCCAGAACCTGGAAACAACCTAGATGTCCCTCAACCGAAGAATGGATAAAGAAAATGTGGCACATTTACACATTAGAGTACTACTCAGCAGTAAAAAATAATTACACCTTGAATTTTGCATGCAAATGGGTGGAATTAAAAAACATTATCCTGAGTGAGGTACCAGACCCAAAAAGATGAATGTGGTATGACCTCACTCATAAGTGGATACTAGCTATAAACAAAGCATATATACACACACATATACATATATAGATATAGTTTGTTTTCTTTTTAAAAAAATAAAAAAATGTGTTTAAATTAAAAAGAAGAGCATAAAAAGATTTCCTTAAATTTTATTTGAAGAGGTCTTGTGATGAAGCCCAGGCTAGTGTGGAGCTCATGACTGCACTGCCTCCCTCCTACATGATGGTTCTATAGGCATGCGCCATGACACCATTTCCACCCTATCTGATAGACTTCATCCGGTTGTGTCAGAGTTAGGACTGTGTGTGCCCCTGGATAGCTTTGTATATTTTTAGTGCTTGTAAGCATTGCTAAGTTGTTCTCTGTAAATCAAGCTCATACCAGCAATGAATGAGAATTCATTTTTTCGTCTACCTTCTTATACATTGTTCAAAAAATTATATTATTTTATTTTATTTTTTTAACACACACCACAGTTTATGTTGCAAAAAATTTCCCTCTGGAAGGGACTAAGGACTATTTTCCTCTCCCTTTGCTTTGAGAATGGCAAAGTTTTCTTCCACCAAGTTTCCCCTGAAGCAATGAGGTTTTGGGGCTTACTTGTGGAGCCTGAGTGAAGGGTTACTGAGAGGAACACGTGAGCCTAGCAAGTGGCACAGGAAGGCTGCTCCCAGCATGATGATGGCTTCCACATGGCTGTGCAGATGAAGTTCCTTTGCTGTAGGAACCCACAGTTTTGAATTGGTTTCATCTTGACTAAAGGTCAGAGAGTTCAAACCTCTTCTTGCTCCTCAAGGACGAATAACAGAGTGTTTTACCAAAGGTGTGGCTGCTGGACATCTTGCTCCTCAAAGGCCAGACAATAGGACGTTTGACCTAGGGCGTGGTTACCAGGTATAATCATGCTTGCTTGTTCCCTGTTTCCTTGGTAAGGAAGTCTTGTGCCCTCCCCTTTTGATCAGGGTATATAAGGACTGTGAGTAATGAACTCAGGGCTTTTTGCAGTGTTCACTGGAAGCCCCCCCCCCGACTCAATCTTCTGTCTCCTGTCCATTTCTTTCCTTAGTCCTCACTCCCCTTTTCAGGAATGTGTGGACAATTTGGTCAGCTCTGACACATGGTGCCCATACATGGGGCCTGAAAATAGGGAGTGAACTCCTGAAGATGGTGGTTATTTGGCTGAGAGGATAGTTCTGTACAGTGTGTATGTGTGTGTGGTGTGTGATGTGTGTATGTGGTTTGTGTGTATGTGGTGTGTGATATGTGTGTGTTGTGTGCATGTGTGTACTGTGTATGTGTGTGTGGTATGTATGTCTGTGGTGTGTGATGTGTGTGGTATGGTATTTGATGTGTATGTGTGTGGTATATGCACAGGAGTGCCGTGCCTTCAGAAGGCAGAAGATGGCATCAGATCCTCTGAGCTGGGGTTACAGGGCGTTGTGAGCTGCCTACGGTGAGTGCTTGGAACAGAACTTATGTTCTCTGCAAGAGCTGTCCAGCTCTTAACGATTGAGTCATTTCTCCAGCCCTCCAGCAGTTTTTCTTAAAAAGAGATGTTGTAATAAGGAGCGGCAGGGCTGCATCCCCAGCACCCCGGCTGCCTGGCTAGCTTATGCCCCAAAATAACAACACACAAACTATATTCTTTTAAACACTGCTTGCCCATTATATCTAGCCTCTTCTCGGCTAACTCTTGCACCTGAACTAGCCCATTTCTAATCATCTGTGTAGCACCCCAAGGTGCGCTGCGCTTACCGGGAAGATTCTAGCCTACGTCCATCTTGGATTGGAGCTTCATTGCTCACGTCTGTCCGGGAGACTGGAGCATGGCTTCTCTGCTCCCGAGAGCAGAGCTGTCGAGTCTGAGCTCACTTCCTCTTCCTCCTGGCATGCTGTTCTGTTTACTCCTCCCACCTATGTTTTAACCTATGAGGGCCAAGCAGTTTCTTTATTGCTTAACCAATGAAATCAACAGATTGATATATGACACTCCCACATCAAAGAGATTTTTATTAATTAAACTCATTTGCAGATTGTCCACACATGTTCACAGTATATACTGACCTTACCTTGCTTCTTCCTATGACCTCCTAATATATTCAATTTGTTAGTTTTGCTGTGACCTGCAGAGGATAGCCAGGGCTAGCGTGTGGCACTGGGAACTATCTGCTGGAGCCTGGTGGGCTCAGCAGTGGATACCCATGGAAATACAGTGACAACACCCCTCGCAGATGCTATCAACAGGCTGTAGCTCAGAGGTATGGAGAAAATCCCCAAGTCCCCAGTCCTTGACTGGTTTTTGATAGGGCTTGTCTTGTATAGGCCCAAACAGCACAGTCTTTCTTTTCTTTTCTTTTCTTTTTTTTTTTTTTTGAGGAAGGGAATGCTTTTACTAAGTCACAAAACTTTGTCAAATCAATACAGTACCCATTAATACAATAAAATACTATTTTTGCTGGAGTCATATATTACCTTAGTGCTAATTTTCACTCCAAAAATATCATTTAAATATTAAATCCACACACCGGTTTCTAACAGGACAAGTTATTTTATACAAATTAATGTCATTTGAAATTATACAGTGTCTCCTTTTAAAGTGAGTTCCTCAAGCAGGAGGTTCTAGGTCACTGTGTCGGGCAACTGTGTGCACCCGAGGGCAGCCGGCCTTTGTTCTGGTTGGTCCACAGTCACGTAGGGTCTCAGTACCTGAAAGACTAAGATTCTATACTTAAGGAGACTCGAGACCAACATCAGTTTCTTCTAAGCACCTAAACAACAACAAACAAGCCTGTTAATTGCCCGCGTGAACACAAGACTCCAGCCAGCCCCTCATCCCTTCCACCTCAGATGAACACTTGACTCAGACCCTCTCCATCTTTTGTTTTGATCAAAAGTCGCAGCCTTTCCCCAGCTCATTAAAATAAATAAATAAAATTTACCTAAAGTAGCTATATTCTTTTAAATAACAAATAAATATGATGTCAGCTTGAAGAATCCTGGGGCCTTGCCGCTGCACACCGATTTCCATTGTCATTTTTCCACCAAGGCTGCTGCGGCCGCCATTGGGGTCCTTATGCTTCCTCTGGCTGACGCTGTCAATTCTCCAATCTCGGCGTTCAGTCTATGGATCTCCCATTCCATGGCTTCTTGGGTTTTGTTAGCGTTGGAAGATATGGTGCTTGCCATGAGTCCTTCAAGGTAGCTGCTGAGGCTGACCCCTTTCACGGTGAGGATGGCTTCCTGGGTCAGGACAGTTTTCTCTGTGTGCTGGGGGTGCGGCTTGTACGTGAGCCTCTCGACGATTGAGACCATATTTATAAATGAGATGTCGGTGCTCCATTGTCTTTTTTATTGGGTCAACTACAGAATGCTCCTGCACCAATAAGAGACTTCACAATGGAAGGCAGGCCCCCACTCTGTGCTGAGGAGCCTGTGGCTGTGCAGTTTTCCAGAGGGTTCTACTTGTCTGTCCAACATGTCAATGCCAACTACACTTGGATTTGTGGGGTTTGGGTATTTCTGCATTGCAGCCATGGTAACCATTTCCAATGGGTGGTCAAAGGCGTGCTCGGATGTCCAGATCTTCATGGTGCCAGCCGCCTGCTCAGTGTCTCGTGATGTTCCGGGACAAGGAGGCACAACAGCACAGTTTTAAATCAAGTGTTCAGTCTTTGCTAAAGAAGTTAAAAAAATGTTTCACACATGGTTTTAATTTGCATCTCTGCTGTTAAGAATGGTAGCATCTTTACACATAGTGAAGAACTATTTGTATTCCTTTTTCTGTGAACTAATAGTTCAGAGCCTGTTTCTTTCTTTTAAAATATCCTTGATTTATTTTGTATAAAAAGGATAAATTTACAACTAAGCTTCTATAAATAACTTAGCATAAGTATATCATTATATTTTTATGCATAAATAGGTATACCACTATGCCAGAAAATTTAAAATTTAAGTAGAGTCCACACAGCATCCATATCTGTCTGTCTATCTATCTATCTATCTATCTATCTATCTATCTATCTATCTATCTATCTATCTATCTAT
>JABTXL010012322.1:5308094-5319273 GCA_025134845.1 Neodon shergylaensis | reverse complement strand
TGTTCTGTGCTCTGCTGAGGTGTGTTCTGTGCTCTGCTGAGGTGTGTTCTTTCTCTGCTCTGCTGAGGTGTGTGTGTTCTGTGCTCTGCTGAGGTGTGTTTGTTCTGCTCCTAGTTTCTTCAGGTCTTTTTATGGTGTAGAAACACCTGATGTTGTCAGACGCTTTCGACGTGTACTGAAATGATCACATGCTTCAGGACACTTGCTAACCTGTCAAGCCACTGTTGCTTTCAAGAGCAAGAGACAACTTACTCTGAGCGCACAATCTTTTAAAAGGGAAATTACATTTGTGAATATTTGAGGACTTTGTATCTTGGCGCCTCAAATAAATTGGTTTTTAGTGTTACCTTTTGTGTGTGTCCTTATCTGGTTCTGATGTCAGGGTAAGACAGTTTGTAGAGGCATTTTATTTGAGCTTTCTCTCCCATTCTTAGGACTTAAGAAGCATTCCTCTTTTCTATTTTATGAAATAGTGTGAGAAATAATTGTTAGTTCTCTCTTAGAATTCAGAAGTGGATCCAATTAGTCATTAGTTGTTCTTGTTAGGAAATTATTGCCACTTCAGTTTCATAGCTCATTATATAGTGAAATGGCTAAGACAACGCCATCTTGTCTATTTTCTATTTTGTTTCTTCCTCCACACTCCTCAACCTTCTACACCCTACCCCCATGGCCCCACCCTCCTGGGCAATGCTTTCGAGACTGTCTGTGACCCTGACCACGGTCCAGACCTATTAACCAAAATAATTGATGTTTGAGCAGGCAGAAACATAAAACTAAAATAACCAAGAGGAAGTGTAAGTCAGAAATAATTGTCATGTGGTGTCTGGAAAATACCACCAAGCACTGCGAAAAGACAGAAGTTGCTCTGAGCCCCCTCAAACATTGATGTCATTGTGGTTTTTGTCTTTAAAAATGCTGTTCCCTAACCTTTGGCACCAAGAGAGTTTGAGGCATAAGTCTGTTCTTGGTTACCCACTAATGAAAGAATTCATATATTTTAATCAGTATAATTAGCATGGTTGCCAATAACTGTCTCCTGCGGACCATTTCATTAGAACTGTTTACATTGTTGATGTCTTGGTAAATCACACATATGACTGGAAATGTACACACTTCATCAGTCATGCACATGTTCAGAAATTTATTATTTCCTCTAGATTTTCTGATTTACTGAAGTTTAATCTTTTAAGATAATCCCTAACTATCATCCCCCAACCTCACAAACCTCTCCTTTGACTGGAGGGCTACAGTGATAGTTTATGTTTCCTGGAGTTAATGTCATGTTAAAGTCCGTGTCCAGTTGTTCTCTAGGGATTTAACTGTTGCTTTCTCTTCAGTATGAATTTACCCTGATAAAGGCCCAAGGTCCTTGAAGGAAAAGAACCATCGACTGTGTCCGTGTTTGATGTTACCAAGGTGTTTCCGTAAGAAGGTCAACTTCCCTTCTCTGTAAGCTGGCTTTGATGGTTTCTATAATTCATCCAGAGTTTTATACACTTGACCTGAAACTCTTCTGTTTATAGAAATCAAGTGAGGCGTCAGGAGGCTGATTTATATTATTTGTAGACATGGCCGTAATTATAATTAGCCCATTTAGTGGGCCTGTGGGAGTCACATCATTCTGTCGCTTTGATTCTACTCTTGACTGTGATAACCACACTCTCATAGACTCAGTGGTTCTGAGCCTTTAAGATTTAGAAGTCTTAATTCCCAACATGGTGCTATTGAGATTTAGGGGCCTTTGGGAAATTATTAGGCCATGAACATGGACTTTTTGCCCACACAGTGTCCTTTTAGGAAAAGCCCAGAGACATAATTTGAAGACTGTGTCTACATTTCAGCAGACCAGCTAGTCAATAAAAGTTGTGGAGTGGGGAGGAAGATTTTCTGAAGCTCCAGGGCCTGACTCCTGTCCAGCAGTGCCATGGGCTGGACCACTGTTCCAGTATGGAATTTAGCCCCTCTGTCCACGTGGATCTGCCCTGAAAGGCGGGACTACAGCTTTAGCAGGTTAAAGAGAATCAAATATTAGGTTAGATACTGTATTGCCTTATTTTATCATTTTGTCTTTCCAAAGTTATTTCCCTTTCCTTGTTTCTCTTCCTTTTGGTCATTTTATTTTATTCATTCTTTAAGAATTTTATATATCTATACAATGTATAAAATAGTTACACAATATAAAGATATTTCTACAATGATATTTTGATCATGTCACCCACATGTTCCTCTCCCAACTTCATCTTCCCATCTCTCTCTTCTTCTTCCTCTCAATTTTCCGCTCTTATAATCTGCTGAGTCCAGTTAGAGCTGTTTGTCTGTCTGTGGGTCCTTGGATGTCCAAGAGTCATCCCTTGGAGTGTGTTGTCCAATTTCTTACTTTTTGCATGGTGTTAATAGAAGAGCAGTGCTTATATTTTTAACCATTGCTGCCACCATGTGGTCATCTTTCATTACTATACTGGGGAGGGGGTAAAAGGCTCCAACTTCTGACCTTAATGCGAACAGGGAACACACACACACACACACACACACACACACACACACACCTCCAAACAGTGATGCAAAGAATCTGAGACCTGCATCCAGCAGAGCTCCTGTGCGTTTCATAACAGCATTCGTTCTTTAAAAACCATTCATCTGCATGTAACCTAATTTGAATAGTTTCCTAGTCCTAACCTCATCTCAAAGTAAGATGCATAACGACTCTGGAAACGCATTGTTGATCCCATCTCTTTACCGAAGTGGATTCCAGAGGGGGAAAAAAATGCACAGGAAGCTGGGCCTAATCTCCAGAAAAGTTTCCATTGCTTAAATCTCTCAGGAGGCTTCCATTTTGTTCTAGAACTTATTGTATTGGCCCAAATAATTTTGTCTGTCCCTGCAAATTAAATAACAAATGTTTTAAGAAGTAGAAGTTCACGTGAGACAGATCTGTGCAACTGCCCCACCACGGCTCTGTCCTCCATTTCTTGTCCTCCCACACTGGATCTGAGTGCACAACCACTGCTCTTTGCTGTTGGTTTTCATTTTTTTTCTCAGACAGGGTTTTTCTGTGTATCCCTGGCTGTCCTGGAACTCACTCTGTAGACCAGGCTGGCCTCAAACACAGAGATCTGCCTGCCTCTGCCTCCCGAGAGCTAGAACTAAAGGCATGGGCCACCAGGCCCACATCACAACCACTGTTTTTAAATGATCCCACCAGCTTCTACAATAAAATCAGATCCTTGATAAATTAATCTCACCTCATATCTCCAGTCTCTTAGTGGCACAAATAAGCTCGGGCATCATGTTTTGCTAAGACAGCCTTTTGTTTACTATAGCAAGTATCTGCCACAATCAACTTAGACTGAAAATGCTTTGTTTAGACTGATCAGTCGTCTTTGCTCTTTTAGGTTTTGTGGTGAGGGAGCACAGAGCTCATAGTGCAAAGATCGGTAAAGGACTTATCTCATAGGCATGGAATAAAGTAAACCAGTGAGTACAAGCCAGGTCCCACTAGCCATGCGAGGATACCATCCAGCTCTTAACATTTCCCTCTCCTCCCTAAAGGAACTAAGGCCTTCACAGCTGGACCCACGTGTTAGAGGCTTGGCCCTCAACCTGTGCCACTATTGGGGGTGGGGGTTGGATCTTAAAAGGGGCTGACCAATGGGAGCAAGACAGGTCACTGAGGGGATTATGGGACTCTGTCCGTTTCTTTCTCTCTTTGGAAAGCTGATCCTGAAGTGAGTGACTTATGCTGCCTTGCCACAGACTCAGAAAAACAGGCTAACTAACCATTAGGGTTTGAATCTCAAATGTCCCCACAGGCTCATGTGTTTAAACACCTGATTATCAGTTGGTGGTTCCCAGGTCAAGGGGATACAGTTCATTGTGGTCATCTGGTCATCAGTGGGTGGTTTCCAGGTCTAGGGGATACAGCTCATAGTGGTCATCTGGCCATCAACTGGTGGTTCCCGGGTCGAGGGGATGCAGTTCATTGTGGTCACCTGGCCATCAACTGGTGGTTCCCAGGGCGAGGGGATACAGCCCTTTGTGGTCACCTGGCTGTCAACTGCTGGTTCCCAGGTCGAGGGGATACAGCCCTTTGTGGTGGGGAAAGAATAATGGCTAGGAATGTTTAGGTCCAAGGATGTAAGAACTTATGAAACAGATTCCTCATACTCTATAGATGGAGAAGCAGACAGAACTTGGCTGGGCTAGAATTTTCAAACTTCACCCTACTGCCATCCAGGACCCATATCCAAAAGATCTCATAACCTCTCAGAAAAGCATCAGCTTGGGACTGAGCATTTCTCAAACACCCAAGCCTATGGGAACATTCTGCATTGAAACCACAACACCTTCTATGACATAGCAGGTTTATCATTACCGTTTTCAACAGGATTTTCAATCTGTCAGTCAGGATAGCTATTTTAATGGCACTAAAGGACACTCTTTTTACCTTTGCAAAAAGTGTTTCTACCCAGATGTATTATGTATTTTTCCCCCTTGTGCTGGAAACTGAATAAACTGTCCTGGAATAATCCTTCTGCACACTGTGTGAATATAAGTCGCTGCGATTGGTTTAATAAACAAGCTGACTGGCCAATAGCTGAACAGGATGAAGTTAGGGGGGAAAGCCAAACAGAGAATGATGGGAGGAGGAAGGGCGGAGTGAGTGAGGGAGACAGAGAATGAACTAGACACACCAAATGGAATAGAGTTAAAAGCCATATGCCTCAGGGCAGCACACAGATTAATAAAAATGGGTTAAGTTGTAAGAGCTAGTTAGTGACAACCCTGAGCTTTTGGTGGAACTTTTATGATTAATATTGACTCTCTGAGTCTGTTATTTGGTAAACAGCTGCAGGTTATTTGGGAGCAGGCAGTCAGTACAGAAAAACTCTGCCTACAGTTGACACACTTAAGAATGCAGGTCAAAATACACATATGACCTCAGAGTCTGTGTCAGCATGCACAGGGCCTGCTCGGGTCTGAACCAGACACAGTGGGGTCCTAGAGATGAAAGAAGTAGGCACATGCCTCCGTTCCATCCCTGACCCAGAAGCAATCTCTGATTGATAAGTACTTGATGTAGAGGTATGTTATTTTTACTTTGATAAATAAATCTTGCCTGAAGAGCAGAGGCAAAGCTAAAGCCACTAGAGCTCAGGCAATGGTGACACACACCTTTAATCCCAGGATTCAGGACACAGTCAAATGGACCTCCATGAGTTCAAGGCCACCCTGGGTTACACAAGATAAATGTAGAAACGCATCAAGGTGGTGGTTGCTCACACTTGTAATCCCAGTCCTAGAGAGTCACACTCCTTTAATCCCAGCACAGGAGGGAATCTAAAATGGGAGGAGAGAGGCTTAGTCATCTTAGTTTTGTGGTCACCCAGCCTTGGTAGAGAGAGGTAAGACTTCTCTATTGGCTTTGCTTTTCTGGTTTAAGGTTGAGATTTATTTATCAAAATATAAATAATATACCACTACAACTTGCAAATGAAAATTTAGTTTCCTCCCAGAGATATTCATTGGGAGAGTTGGCTGCATGTCCAGCAGTAGACAGTCAAAAGGAAGTAAACTTAACAGCATCTTTGGAAGTTCCTTATCTCACGGTGTCATGTCAGGGCTCTTCCCTTTTTCTTTTAAATTTTATCTTTTAGTTTTTGGTTTTTCGAGACAGGATCTCTCTGTGTGTAACTCTGGTTGTTTAGAACTCACTCTGTAGACCAGGCTGGCCTCGAACTCACAGAGATCCACCTTTTTCTGCCTCCCAAGTGCTGGAATTAAAGGCATGCACCACCACTGCCAGCTCCTTATTTTATTGTATTTATATACTCTTTTTCTCTTTTTACCTTGCATGTCCTTTGAGTATATATTATGGTTTCCTCTTTACTGTTTTAATGGGATTCCCATGTGTGTGAACAAGGGGGTCTCTGTGTCTATATCTGTTTCTTGTGCTTCTCCTTGGCTCACTTCCTTCTGTTTGTTTTGTCTTATTCTGACATGTTGGTTTTTGTTCTTGTTCTATCATCATATAATATCATATTATATATTATAATCATCCCTTAGAAAGCTATTTCTTTTCTTTCCTTTTCTTTTCTTTTCTTTTCTTTTCTTTTTTTTCCCTTTTTTTTGGGGGGGGGGTTTGAGACAGTGTTTCTCTGTGTAGTCCTGGCAGTGCTGGAACTAGCTCTGTAGAACAGGCTGGTCTCGAACTCAGAGATCTGCCTGTCTCTGCCTCCCCAGTGCTGGGATTAAAGGTGTGTGCCATCACTGCCTGGCTACTGTTTGTTTCCTAATGAGAGGCAAACATGAGATGGGTTGGGATGGGAGAGGAGGGGGTGACTGGGAGGAATAGAGAGAAGGCAAAGTCTAATCAATACATATTATGTGAGTCAAAAAATTCTATTTTAATAAAAGGGAAAAATTTAAAAACTGCTGATCAAGTATTCTGTCATTGAGTTGTAATCCCTGCCTTTTGATTTTTTGAGATAGAGCTGGGTTATGAAGGCCAGGCACACCGGAACTTTCTCAGTAGCCTAGATGGCTCTTGGATCGGCCTTCCTCCTGCCTCATCCTCCAGCAGTGCTCTGAATGCAGCTTGAACCACCTCTTGTTGCTTGCTGCACAGCCCTGTTTCACTAATACACCCAGCGGGACTTTTCTTACGGAGGAAAGATTGTCATGAACCTCTCTTCATGCTCTGGGGGTCTGTATTATTGAGCAGTGTGGTAAAGCCTTCCCAATTTTCGCAATATGTAGGTGGAGTTTTTCTGTGTCCCGGCAGTCACCCCCAAATAACCACAAGAGGCTAAATATAAATTAAAAATGCTCAGCCAGTAGCTCAGGCTTATTGCTAGCTACTCTTACATTTTAAATGAATCCATATTTCTTATCTACCCTTTGCCACATGGTTTGTATTTTCTTTCAACATGAAACAATTGTCTTGCTTTTCTCTGCATCTCTTATGACTCCTGAGACTCCACCCTTCTTCTTGCCTGTGTCCTCTGTGTCTTGCTGTCCCACCTATACCTCCTGCCTAGATGTTGGTCAGTGAGCTCTTTTATTAAACCAGTCAGGAGGTGCCTTGGCAAAGACACATCTTCACAGTATCTAAAAAGATTATTCCATATCAACAATACATGTTCTTCTGTTTGAATGTTACTTTTGTACTTTGCAAATGTGGGGTCTGGTGCAAGGTACTAAATGAGCATGGAGTAAATTTGGATTGAGTGAGGAAAGAATCAAAGATAGAGACTCTCTGTAAGTGTGCATTTATTTATCACGCTTGTTCAGTTTTTATATTACAAAGACAGACAAAAATCACCATCTTGAAGGTTCCTGGGTTTGGGGACTTCAGCAACGTCTTGCCCACAGATATGAATTTCAATAATTTTGTTTCTCTGTGTATGTGGAGAGAAGAAACAACACATTGATGAATATAATTCTAACTGGGTACTGACAGTAGGGTTTTCTGCAGGAAAACAAACTGGTCATGGTGGAGAACGGGGTCCATGGAATTTTCTTCCATAAGCTACGGTACACTTTGGTAAGGAAGCTAGAGTAGTCTTCCAAGGGCAGTGTGCCCATCCCAAGGTGCACGTTTCTGTGTTTTCATACCGCGGGAGAGGCCTGAGCTAATTTAACAAAAATTCTGGGTAGTTTTGGAGGGGAAGAGGTCAGAGGAAGGCTTGCCGCAAGGAGTGCTAGGTGCTCACCTGAGCTGCAGGGGGCGCTGTATTCAGCGAAAGCCACTTCATCTGAAAGACAGGGAGAAAAATTGAGAAGGGGAGTTTTGATGCGAGAGGGTTTTGTGGAGCGCAGTTGATGTTTTAGGACTGGCCAATTTTCTCATTCAGGGCTTGGATGACTACTGAAAAGTCTTCTCTCTGGGGACATCAGACAAACTAAGCAGAGGAATTTCTCCCCTTGAAGCCACTGGTTGACACCTTTTTCCTGGGTCCGGAAAAGGCGCTTGTTGCCATGCCTGATGATCACAGTGAGTTCCGTCCTTAGGATCCACATGGAAGAAGGCGAGAGCCCCTTCCCCCAATTTGCCCTCTGACCTCCAGAGGCACCGTGACACTCCTCCCTCTCATGAAATAAATAAAAAAATGTGCAAACACCCCCAGAATAAATTACTCTACGGAGGAAATCGAAGTGTGTTTATCGTACAGTCAGTGTTTGAGTACTGGGAGTGACGTGTAGACCTGTAGCCTCTCACATGACTTCCCATATTTCTGATTTATTCCTTCATTGTGTCTTGATCTCTTCTAGTCTGAAACATCTGGCCCAGAAAACCCCCATTTAATTCCCCAGCTCTGGCTTTGCGCTCTCTCTTTGGTCATCAGTGACCACTCAGGCTATAATTCTCTCTCATCCTTTTATTCCTACTATAATTATTTGTATGATTCTTCATTGCTTCATTGCTATATTCAGAAGAAGATTTGTCTATCTTTTAACCTACAGACACTTCTTGGCAAAACGTTTGGTCCCTTGGGTTATATGGACCTGTTTGGTCCTGCATGATTGTTTGGTGGTTAAATAAGTTGAAATCTTATAAATATTTGTCATACTCATATTCTTTTATTAAGAGCTGACTTGGCCAGTCTGGCCTATATAATGTGTCACTGTCTCAAAAGTAACTATTTTAAAAACTGGGTGCGATGGTGTATGCACCCAGCATTTGGGAGGCGGAGTCAGGAGGTTTGAGAGTTTGAGGCCAGCGTGGGTTATATAGTGAGAAGCTGTCATAAAGAACTCAAGCTGCTTTAGGGTCCTTCCTGATCTCTTGCTCACCTGTCTCATAGTAGTCGTAGACTTTCACAATGGCAGGCTGCAGGTTCATTACTGGGATGTCTTGTTGAATGACGAAGGAGAAGGTCAGTGTCTGATTGGTCACCTGGCAAAGAGAGAGAAATAAGTCCAGAATCTCTGAGGTGGCCGCTGTTCTCCTTCAGTTTTTGGATTCTGAGAAGCAGCTTATGCGTTGGGTAGCATTTAACTCACAGTCACTGTGCTCCATAACGGCTCACATGTGTGGATGCTGATGTGGGTTTTAGAGTAGGGTCCTGAGGAACTGAAGCAGAGGCTCCTGGGAGTATGTGAGGCTTTCCTAGTCTATTAAACTATTCCAAAAATCCATATTCCTCCTTAATGTGTGATAGAGGACATTTGGGACCCTATGATAAGTCCCAGGACATCCAGCAATGAGAAAAGAGAATTTAAAATTACTTTTAAATTATTATTAGTGGTATTTTTATTGTTATTATTATCATTATTAGTGTATGTGTGTGCATGTATATATCAGTGGTAGCCAAAACAGGGCATCAGATCCACTGGAACTGGGGTTACAGGCAGTTGTGAGTTGGTGTGGACTCTGGGAACTGAACTCTGGTCCTCTGCAAGAACAGTAAGTGCTCTTAACTGCTGAGCCACGTCTCCAGGCCAGGGAAAGAGAATTTAAAATATCATCTAGTATGAACAGAGGGAAGGTGTCTCTCCAAAAGGCTTCCACTAGAATTGTTTTTCTCCTGCCTTATGTTTCCTACAAAGACATGTCTGGGGAGGCAGGCAGGACCCTCACCTGATCCACATAGATCAAGGGCTGGGTACCTATACATGTCTGGGAGGCAGGAAGGACCCTCACCTGATCCACATAGATCAAGGCATTGCTGGTGCTCACTTCTGTTCTGCTCACGTGCTCTGATCTTTCAAGCTGAAAATGAGATAAAATATCTGTGTCACTGAAAAAGCAAAGGCCTTAGGGGGAGAAAAGACAAATGCACTGTGGGATTGAAGGTGATAGAAAGGTGATGTTACCAACTTATTTAAATGAATTAGAAGAAACTTCCCTGATAAGAATGAAGATATATTCAGGAAATTGTGAAGACTGCTCTACCAGAGGCCTGACTTACTGATGGGTATTTTTGACTTTTGTTTGAAGGTGAAGTAGTCCTGCATTTGATAGTACTTACTAATCTCATCTCTGTGCAAGTATCTTTCTCTGTACTCTGCTGTTGATCTTAGTTTGTTGTTAATTTTTATAGTTCTTAAAGCACCACATCTATAATTTTGGTATTTAATAATATTTCCCCTGAATCATTATTGACCAGGTTGATTACACTTTAAAAAATTATTGTTAGCTAGACTGTGGACTCAGTGAACTCAGGCACTTTCTTATATTTCTCCTGCTGGCCTCTACCACAGTCGTCACCTATACTTAGAATCCTAAAAATCCAATTTTGTTAGGTTAGTACTAATGTTGCTTTGATTCAAATTGGCATTATTGCAATCATGTTGGCATGCTCCTGGTCTGAGGAGACAGAAAATCCAAACATCTGGTCTACCTACCTTTTTCACTGTTGCTTTCAATGGAATGAAACCAGATACCATCTTCACATCAACAATCACCATGTTGGAGACTGGACGGCTCCCTGTGTAACTGCAGACCAGGGAGGTGGATGAAGAAGTGATTTTAATACTTTGAATCTTTCCTCCATTGAGGTCTAGCACTAATTCCTGATAGGCCCTGTGTGATTTTTTTTCCATACCTCAAAGTACATGGGCTTCACTGTCAATATAAATAGTTCTGAAAATAGAATGTATAACAATATCATCTGGAGAGTTCATTAAAAATAGATGAATCCATGGGGCTTGCTGGCCAGTCAGCATAGTCTGCTTAACAAGTCTCAGGTCAGTAAGAGACCTTATCTCAAAAAGCCGATATGTGTGGAATCTGAGGACTGATGATTGATGTTGTCCTCTCTGTCTCTATCTCTCTTTTGTAAGATTCCCCTTCATATGCTGTAAATACTATTGGTTAATAAAGTAACTGACTAAACTGAATGCTGGGAGAAAGGAGGCAGAGTTAGAGAGAAGCCTTGTAGCCCCCTCTGGAGACAGACGCTGGATGGAACTTTACCCAGTAAGCCACAGCCATGTGGTGATCCACAGATTAATATAAATGGATTAAATTAATATGTAAGAGTTAGCCAATAAGAAGCTGGAGCTAACAGGCCAAGCAGTGATTTAAATAATATAGTTTCTGTGTGATTATTTTGGGGCTGAGCAGCTGGGGATGACCAAGCGGCCTCCTCCAACATTCTCTCTCTCTCTCTCTCTCTCTCTCTCTTACACACACACACACACACACACACACACACACACACACACACACACA
>JABTXL010012322.1:5277597-5308084 GCA_025134845.1 Neodon shergylaensis | reverse complement strand
CACACACACACACACACACACACACACACACACACACACACACACACCACTATTGTGAAATATTTGTTTAATGATGCAAAGATGTGTTGTATTCTTTTATTTTGCATTTGTTTAACAACTCTGTAAAGATGTGTTATTTTGCCCGCCTAAAACACTTGATTGATCTAATAAAGAGCTGAATGGCCAAGAGTTAGGCAGGAGAGAGGGATAGGCAGGGCTCCCTGGCAGAGAGAATAAATAGGAGGAGAAATCTAGGCTTCAGAAGAAGAGCAAGGAGGGAGAAAAGGTGAAGAGGAGGATGCCAGGGGCCAGCTACCTGCCACACACCCAGCCATGGAGTAAGAAGGAAAGCAAGATATAAAGAATAAAGAAAAGTAAAAAGTCCAGGGGCAAAAGGTAGTTGAAGAGAAACAGGATAATGTAAGTTGGAAAAGCTGGCTAGAAACAAGGCTAAGGCTGGGCATTCATAAAATAAATATAAGTCTCAACGCATTTATTTGGGAGCTGAGTGGCAGGCTCCAAAGAGTGATAAGACCAATTACACGCACCACACTGTGGCGAAACAAGATGATGGGACACACTGTGGATGTCTTCTTTCCGTTCAAGAGACCTTCAGTTTTTGCAGTTAGCCCCCACTGCTGGTTGTATTTTATATGAAGCTTTTGACAAGTGTCCAGAAGAATAGAATATCTTTTTCCCCTCTAGAAAAATGGAATCTTAAAAGACAGGAAAACTTGGCTTTGCTGGTGAAGAAGAGTAGTCCACATTACCTATCTACTTTACTATGATAGCAGGTGAGAAAGGAACCCCAAAAGTAGACTGATTAGAGATTATGATTCTATAATCTTCCATTGTTCACTTTGCTGAAGTCAAGTATTTTTTTTTATAGACAAAGCAAAATCTTTTTCTTTTCTTTTTGTTTTTAGATTTATTTCTTATGTATACAGTGTTCTGCCTACGGGCCAGAAGAGGGCACCAGATTGAATTATAGTTGGTTGTGAGCTACCATGTAGTTGCTGGGAATTGAACTCAGGACCTCTGGAAGAGCAATCAGTGCTCCTAACCTCTGCACGATTTCTCCAGTTCCGACAAAGAAAAATCTTAATGAAGAGACTTGCTTTAGATATCTCTTGAACCCATTCTATGAAGAGTTCTGGGAAGACAACACTAGTAGCCAAGACAGAGAGAGAAAGATAAAGGGGGGGGGCATACCTGATTTCTAGTGAGATCTGGAAGCTGTTGTGGCCTTTGGGGTTATCACAGGTCAGAGGTACTGTCTGTACCCGCAGAGCAAAAGCAGACTCCTCTTTCTCCAAGTGCACGTTGTATTTCAGAGTTGTCTGATAAGTAGTGGATAGAAATACTTTATCTCCATTGCCCTGGGTCCTTGGACTGATTTCTCCCAGTTTGAGCATGATGTGTGCAGGTAAACAAAGGGAGACTTTCTGTTTGGGGGAAGCAGGCTCACAGCTACATACCCACAACTTCCCCAGAATTTTACCTGAGTGTGCACACATCCTTCCCCTGACACGTTGATGTCATAGTTCCCAGGGATGTCTGGTAGTGAGACTTGCTGCAGTAACAGGCGGTTACTGTTCTCTACTTGGAACTTTCTGGAAAATGTCCCTGAAGACTGGATGGTCACCAAAGGAGTTTTCTGACTTCTGGTAAAAGTCGCTGCTCCGTACATGGACAAAGCATGGAGAGCCACCACGGTGTCCTGCAAGGGATGAGAGTAAAAGTTCAGGGTAGCATCAGTGTGGAAGGGTTAGGGTTCTTCCTGAATCTGTGACAAAAGGTTTTGTCTCCAGTTATTTGATCTCTAGACTTTAGGAAATATTTGAGAATCAAAGACATTCACATAATTTCCCTCCTTAAACAGAGTGCCCTGGCAAATGCAGATTCCCGTCTAGCCAGTACAAAATATAAATACAAATTAGATTTTTCTCCTAGCATTTGCTGGTTTCCTCCTCTGTCCCCATGCCCATGATGATGCCCAACATCGCATTCCTGCTCTCATTGCTAAACTTTCTTCTGCACTTGACCAACAATCCCGAGACACCAACATCATGACCAAGGGCTAGCCGTGATTCAATCTTATCAAATAAAAGAAACAACTACAATTTAGTGTTGTCCTTTGTCGCCTTGCTCCTCGGTGGCATACCCAATGGGGATGCACTTCATGCTCTAGAGAGGATCTCTCCCATAGGCTCCCTCCTTATCCCAAGTCAGCTCCAGATGCACTCCTGATTGCACAGCCCAACAGGAGAACAGAAACGCGCGGCAAGGGTTTTATTATTACAATGCAGAATGCCTATTGAATAAAAGCGGAACAATTGAATTGCCAAGCAGGGTTGCTAGTGTTGTGGAATTTTATTTCTACTTTAGAGGAGCCAGCCCTCTTACTGTACTTCTACGGAGATAAATTCTGCCACCTATGCCCCAGATACCCAGAGCATAATTTATAGATATTATGGTAGGTGTATACTATTTTTGAAAAATACTACTTCATGAGAATCATACTGACTAGTTGATAAAGCACATGGCTTACAGTCTTGATTATTTCCAACTGTCAAGAAGTTAAAGCGGGCAGCAGGAGCTCCTACAAGCTTGGGGAAAACGGAGGCCAATCTCTCCATACATAAGATTAGGAGAGTCTGTCAGGAAAAAGGAAACGGCCACTCCTCAGAGCAGCAGGATGATAAAGACGTCTGTTTGTTCCAAATAGCATCTCTTAGGTACTCCACGTGCTGTTCTAGAGTGAGGGATTATGTCTAGGAATCTGGACTTGCCAAGGTTTTCCCCACTGTTTTCTATCAAGGTTTGGGTCTGGGTTAGAGGTTGTCAGTAGTGTAGGTCTGTTTTACTACATGTGATATGAAGAGAACTCTTGTGTCGGAACACAGGAACTAGGAAAGTTTATTATGGGATATATCATCCCCAACTTCCCACAGACCCAAAATATCAAAGAGTAACGTCATTGTTTTTGTTCTCCTTTTCCTTTTGATTGTTCTTGCATCTCTTGTTCCAATCCCCTCACTGCATGGGGACTCTGAAGAAAGCCACCAACCTGTGTGGAAGAGAAGCCACCACGGGAATTCTGCTGCTTTGTGAGCCACTTCACAATGAGCGTTGCCACAGTCAGGTCCTCAGGGGTTGGGGCTGGCTGGGCAGTGAGAAGAGTGAGGAGGATGTAGGCGTTCATCTCCACTTCAGCAGAGGGAGCCTGCGGCTCGTACAGAGAGCTCTTTGACTTTCTGGGTTTCTGAGGTCTTTCCCAGTGGATGGAGTTGTCTTAGGGTAAAAATAGAGAAATAGCAAAGTATGAGTAGTCAAGGAATGACTGTATGTCTATATCTAGAAAGAAGGATATATGAAAGGTTGTGGCAGGTTTTAAAATCTTCACTCACCATATCCCCAGATTTATTAATCCCCAGTAAAAACCTGCAGTTGGTGTGATAGGGTGCTATTGAGAAAATTATCTAGACAGAGATTCCTAAGGTATTGATTAAACTACATCCTCAATGCTGCTCTAGCAGAGTTGGCGAGAAGACCATAGCAGACATGAGTCTTTCCCTCATTAACTCCCTCACACCCAACAAAACATCACTTGGTCAGTGTTCAGTCCAAATGACTTAGGGACATTTCCTGTTGGTTTCAGAACTGCAGCTGAAACAGCAAAACCTTGAAGCATAATTTCCTTTTTTGTGTTCTTCCTATCTTTGCTCCTCCTAATTGGGTATATGTGTATCAGAGAGAACAGTTAAGTGTTAGCTACATCTACCTTGTAATGGTAGTTGGAACTATATACATTCTACAGTGATACTACATGTGTTGATTTGGATCACTCTATGGGAAAATACTGAAGAGAAGCCGTTTGTGTATAGAAGAAAGACTAATTTTCTAATGGGTCAGTCTAAGGAGAAACCTCGGTGTGCCATAGAGACAGAACTAAACTGTAATACTATTTCCACACTCCATATACTCCTGTTTCCCTCCAATGGAACTGGAGGGAGACGAACATGATAATACGCACCCTTACCTTCTTTTATAGCTTCATTATCAAGTGATTTCAGGATTTCATTTCTCTTATCCTGGCTCCCTGCCAGAGCAAAAGCATAGGCCAGCAGTGCCTTGGTGTACACGAAGCTGCCCTTTCCCCCTTGCTCTATTGTCTTCCAGGATGTCTCCAGGCAGGTCAGGGCTTTGGAGACAACGGGATGCTGTTGGCAGAACAACAACACCTGAGCAATGTGATAAATGGTCCTAGTAGGCCATGGAGCAGACAGGGAGGATGTAGACATTTATGCTTTTCAAATCCATCCTTCCTTTCCCTCTCCTCTCCTTTCTCCCTCACTTCCTCTCTCCCTTTCTTCCTTCTTTCCTATCTCCTGTCATGGATCTTCTTTCTTTCTATTCTTTATCTTTTGGGAGCCATTCATTGTTGTAGGAGTGCGGGGTCCCTTGTTCCATCCCGCCTAGCTACCTTACACCCGAAATAATCACACAGAAATTGTATTAATTAAATTACTGCCTAGTCCATTAGCTCTAGCCTCTTATTGGCTAACTCTCACATTTTGATTAACCCATTTCTATTAAATCTGTGTATCACCATGTGACTTCAGCTTACTGGCAAGATTCTAACCTACGTTCGTCTCACGCTGGAGATTCATGGTATCTGCCTGTCTTTGCTTTCTTCCTCTCAGAATTCTGTTCTGTCTTCCCCGCCTGCCTGAGTTCCACCCCATCAACTAGGCCAAGGCAGTTTCTTTAATAACCAATGAAAGCAACACAAATACAGAAGGGCCTCCTATACCAATTCATTTTTATAAACTATATTCCACTTAAATAGAGACTAAAGGGGACAGTATTAGAGGCTGTGGTTTTGGCTTGATTTTTGGAACATATCCAGGATTTCATGAAGCAGGTAGATGATCATTAATGGAACCTTAAAAATACAAAGTATTGTAGAAAAGAAAGCTGCTGCTTGGCTTCAGGTGGGGTAGGAATGATATGGGATTCTCCTTTGTATGCTGTGGATATATTTTATTACCATTGGTTAATAAAGAAGTTAATGGAAGCACAGAATAGAGCAAGGTGGGAATTTCAAGCAGAGCTAGAGGAGAAAATAAGGCAGAGTCAGGGACATGCCGTGTAGCCCCTGGAGGGGACAGACACCGGTTGGAACCTTACCAGTAGGCCACAGCCATGTGGCGATACACAAATAAATAGAAATGGGTTAATTTAAGATGTAGGAGCTAGCTAGAAATACGCTTCAGCTATTATGTAATTAGTATAGTTTCTGTGTGATTATTTTGGGTCCTGGTGACCTAGAAAACAAACGAGCAGCCTCTGTCTACATAGGAAGCCATAGGCTTTACAGCCTTTTGGAAAGCTGGAGAAGCCATATGACACCTACCGTGTCTTTGAGTGAACTCTCCAGAAGAGCAATGGTTATATAGGCAGAGAGGGTCACTTCATCTTCTACTCCACCCTGCAAACAAAAAGGAGTGAAATAAGTAAAATACACAGCAAGCAATTCATCAAAGATGTCTTCCCCTCTGTATTCAACAGAAAATTTCATTTATATCCTCATTAAGAGAAAGTATATTCCAAACCTAGAGGCTTCTTCGTCCCAGCGCTAAGTAGTATGGCCTGACTTTCAAACGTTATTATTAGGTCACCATGATTATAAGTAGTTCAGAATAGGTCACCTTCATGGCGTTGTTGAACAGCGACCCGGAGCTCCTGAAGCAGCCATTGTCCTGCTGTTGCTTGGAGAGCCAGGTGAAGGCATGGGTGATGTGTGTTTCATCGATGAAGATGAAGGCTCGAGCCTGGGTGAAAGACTTGAGCACGAAGGCTGTGAGCCTGATTGGGGAGGGCGAGTGGGGAGATGAAGGCTTTTGTTCTGATGCAGCACCTTCACACAAGGGTTTCCCGGGGTCTGCACCACACTGGTGTGTAATCAGTCTAAGGCTCTCTGAGTTCATGAAACTGGGCAGTGCCTTTTGCTATTCCGAAGTAGTCTTCCATCCCTGGTCCTCTTGGATGTGGATACTACAGTGTGGTTCAGCTGTTTCCCGCTTTGCTTTTTCATGGCTGCTCCCTCGCTCCCTCTGATGCTTCCCTAACACCTGCACCCTCATCTTAGCCTTTCCCCACCTCCAGGTGATTTTCTTCTGTAGGTAAGAAAATCTTCTCTCCTGAAACCCCTGCCACATGTTTCCTGCCTCAGAAATGACATCCCTCTCCTTGACTAACTTCCTGTTTCTACCAGTCTCTATGTCATTTGTCACCTGTTGGTTGTCTGCGTGTTTTATCTCAATAATACATTCTGATGTAAAGCAAGGCTACATAAAGAAGGGTAAAAGCTTTTCAGGTCTTGGTTATGAGTGTCTTTGGATGCTCAGCAATATGTAGTCGGGTATTGACTGGTGAAAGATCTTGGGGAGAAGTGAAAAAAGCCAGCTTACTGAATTGAGTAGAGCAGGTGGTACAGAGTCAAGGCAGATGAGCCCTGAGACAGCTTCGGTTCTATACTTATGATTCGGGCTACCTCAGACATGTTCCTCCCAGGCCCAGGCATCGGTTATAGCTCCATGAAAGAAGATGCATGTGTAGTTGCCACGAGGAACAAGAGTTGAACAAGGCCTGACACAGAGTGGACTTTTCTTACCAAGTGTTTCCTTGGCTACGTAGATTCCCAAAGCCACTGTAGGAGCCGTCTTTGTTTTTGTAGTTCAGCTCCCTCTGATAGCCTGGAACAGAAGGCTTTGAGTGGGTTTTGAAGGAACTGAGGCCTCAGAGAATGACAGGATGTAGGTCTGAAGCTGGAGAGGCCCTCATATATGCTGGCTTATAGAACTGACCAATGAGAACACCGCTCAGTTTCACCTGTCCGATCCTTAGCCCATTTCTAGAGAGACTGTGCCCAAGATCAAAGTGAAGTTTTTGACTGATGTACTGACCAGCACTGAGGTACCCAATGGCCTCTGACTTGATCTTCTCAGTCAGCTGTTGGGTCTCATTCAGATATTTCAGTACGTAGATGTTAGGAGCAAAAAGGGCCATGTTCTGCTCCCCACAGCCAAAGGGCATGCGGAGAAGATTCTGTGTGTTTCTTATGGCTGAACTTAAGATATCACCTGGGAGAGAGAGATGTAATATTAGACAGAACGGTCATTATCTTCAAGAACAAAATAACGTTTTTAATGGACTTATTTCTCAATGATATGAAGGAATTTTAAGGGTGAGGTGTGCTAGGAACCCAGTGAATATTGAGGGGATAGAGACAGAAGATGTCAAAGAGTTTACGTGTCGTATTCCTGAAGTTACATTTCGAATCTCTGTGGGGACAGGGCAGTGGTAGTGACTCTTGTTCCCAGTCCTCCGGGGATGGGATGACTCACCCAGCACGGAGAAGTGTGCTCTGGCTGAGTCTTTCACTACTGCTGGTGGGAGCACCAGAGACACGTTTTCAGATATCCCGGCATCTTAGAATAAGCAAAACAAATGGGTAGATGGTTTACCTCTGTTTTCCTCCTTTCTAAAGTCCCCTAAGACAGTCACTTTAGAACTGTGTCTTAAGCTTTGACTTCTTGCCTCCCTAGAAAAATGACCTTGTAAATACTACAAATCCGCATTTCCTGGTACTGCTGGCTTGCCAGGCTCTATTGCTTCTGCCTTCATCACCAGTCATATTGAAGGAAAGCATCTCCAAAAGGAATTTCCGAGTCTCCTATTAATTATTAATTACTAATTACCCAATTTTTAAATAGACACATGAAAATGTGTTTCTTGATTGAATTTTGATGTAGGTATTTTCTTCTTAGAGTTTTTTGTTTTGTTTTGTGTGTGAACTTTGACATTAGTGTTTTCTGGCAACAGGGAACCTCATTTGAGAAAATGTCTTCATAAAATTGGTCTATAGGCAAGACTTGGGGAGTTTTCATTTGTAGTGATTGATGTGGCAGGGCCCAGCCCAGTGTGAGTGGTGCCTCCACAGAGCGGGTGGTTCTGTCGGGTATGTGAAAAAGCAAACTGAGTAAGTCAGGGAAAGCCAGCCAGTAAGCAGCACTCCCCCACAGCCTCTGCCTCAGTCCCTGCCTTCCCTTTATGAAGGACTGTGAACATGTACGATGGAATAAACCACTCCTCTCCGAGTCGCTTTTGGTTATGGTGTTTTATGGCAGCTATAGAAACCTGAAATAAGGCAGTGTATGGATAAAAACCCAGTGTGCCAGCATAAGAGAGTGGATGAACTAACTCTGAGCTGTCTTTTGTTTTTCCTGGGTGCCCCTGAGCTGCCTTGGGCAGTTTCACTGGTCACTCCCATGCTGCTGCCCTGGAGGGCTTCTCTATGGCAGGGGTGATGGCCAGGTTACCTTGTAATAAATAAATATCAGGAGAACCAGAATAGACCAATGGGAAGAATAGAGTTTTTCTTATCATGTCCTTGGCTTAAAAACAAAATCAGTCTCCAGTGAGGTCCTTCACATATTTCCTTTCATGGAAACCATTTAAAGGGGGTTAGCACTGTGTGACGAGTCTCCTCTACACACTCTATTAGTAGCTCTCACATGAGGGCATCCCCTTTACAAAGGCGTTTGCTCTATTTCATCTCTTTTGCTAACTTTCATATAATAATGGATTTTACATTAAATTAAAACTATTATTCCAATTTCTTTATTCGTTTGACAGACATATTTTGAGGAAGCACTACACCACTCAATAGTGCAGGTGCTGGCAGAGTAGTCGTTGTTGTGAGTGGGCAGCCTCTGCCTTCATGCTGGTCCTTCATAGGAAACAGAGAGCTTCCCTTGTGAGATACATTACTATATTTCTTTGCAATAATATGCCCAGTGAGGAGCACAGATGCAAGAAACACAACCACTAGAGAAAAATATTATGTTTAGTGTTTACTACACATCAAGATTTAGCTAGGCTAATGTATGGAATTTATTCAGATATAAAAATAATTATTTTTATTTATTATCTAATACAATACAAATATGGTCCTTCCCAAGATATTTTCTGCATTTTTCCTTTTATTAGGAAATTTTTGGTTATGACCTCTTCTTAGCTATTCCCTAGCTATAGCTTTCTAAGTATTGAGACAGACTGGACGAGAAGGTTTCTGTGTTCCAAAGAAAGGGGCTACAGTGAACTCTGAAGTCCCCGGCAGAACTATGACGGCACTCCTGACAGCTGCATCAGATAAGTAAAGATCTTGATAATTTATGTGACTGAGTTTTTTTTTTAAGATTTATTTATTTATTATGTATACAACATTCCTTCCATGTATGCCAGAAGAGGGCACCAGATCTCATTATAGATGGCTGTGGGCCACCATGTGGTTGCTGGGAATTGAACTTAGGACCTCTGGAAGAGCAGTCAGTGCTCTTAACCTCTGAGCCATCTCTCCAGCCCCCCTGAGTTTGGTTATTTTTTAGTGGTTATAAGGTATACAGTATCCTAGTTTTCTTTTTTATTATTAAATTTTTTTGTTTATTTTACATACCAGCCACAGTTTCCCCTCCCCCCTCTCTTTCCATCCCTTCCCCCCACCTCCCAATCACCCTCCATCTGTTCAGAAAGGGGCAGGCCTCCCATGAGAGTCAACAAAGCACGGCATGTCAAGTTGAGGCAGGACCAAGTTCCTCCCCTGGCATCAAGACTGGGCAAGGCATCCCAGCATGGGGAACTTCCAAAAAGGCAGCTCATGTGCCATGGATAGGTCCCGATCCCTCTGCTAGGGGCCCCACAAATATACCAAGCTACTCAACTATCCTGGTTTTCTTATAGGAATATTTCAAGAGATGTAAGTAGATGATATAAGCTATTATCTTATTGCTGTTTTGAAGGATTCTCACCTGATGCACAGAGCAGTGAACTGAAGGTATGTTCTTTCTTAATTCCTTCGGGCTTGGACAAAAAGATAGAAAGTTCAGACATGAGAATTACTGAGTGTGTAAACACAAAGATGCTGGAGACATTGCTGTGTGTGTGCACATGTGTGTGTGTGCACGCGCGTGTGTGCGACTGTGTGAACAACTTCTTTACTTTAGGGGCTAGTGCTGAAATTAGATGGTCTAATTTTCCACCGTATCAGGAATGGCATAAACGTTTGAGGATGTGGGCATGCCAGATTAAAAAGAAGGTAATAAGGAGCGATAATAAAGACAAAAGGGATGGCATAATAGGAGCAGAGAAAGAGGTGGAGCTGGAGAAGATAACCCATCCCTCTGAGCTCCAGTCAAGGGAGTAGGAGGGGGAGGAAGGCAGAATCCAGTGATCTGAAAGCAGGAGCTTGCCGCTTGCTATGAGCTATCTCAAGGTCACGTGCTATCATCTTTTGTTTTTCATCTAAACACAATCAACACTGCTCCAGTCTCAGCACACTGCCAGTCAAGGGACATTACTCACCTCAACTATTAAGACTTTGACAACCGTGTCCTTTCTCCCAGTTTCAGGAACTGTGGCCACCTCGGAACCACAAGGCTCTGGGGACTGTCGCGCTTCCGCAGTCACGGAGAAGTTCACATTCCCTGAAACACACACAGAGCTGAGCTTAGTTGTGCCCGGAACTTGGCACCTTCCAAACCCCAAGAGCTGCAAAGCATCCTCAGGGCTATGAGCAGGTCGAGGGCTTGTCCTGTATTTAAGAAGGTGGTGAGCTTGGGGACCCCGTGAGAAGAAAGAAACTTAAGAACCTTTCCTGCGTTCACCATTTCTGCATGGAGTCCCCTTACGGAGTTCTTACTTACCTAATGATTTGGGAGTTACCAACCAGGAAGTGGTGTGCCTCCCATTGGCACAGAGACAGTGAGAATCTTGGTCTTTTGCCACTGGGACAGCTGTAAAATCGGGGGAGTCTTCCAGCAGCACACCCACCTGTGGGCCCACATGGGCAAAGAAAGAGCAAAGATGTCACCATAGAGGGACAACGTATTATGTGTGGGTGGAGGTAGGTGAAAGACTGCGGAGCGTGGTAGTGGAACACATGTGTCTAAAATGTCACATATGCTGACACAGAACGCTTGCATAGATTTCAGATGCACATATGTGATGAGCTATCATCTACACAAATAATTAGAGAGATAATTATATATATATCTCTATTCATATTTGTTTTATTTTGATGGCAAATATGTATTTACTGTACTAGATTTTTAACTATGATATTAAAGTACACATCTAGCTCTAGTGAACATATCCGCTGTAGAACAATACGCCATTTTATCCTGACAACAGCCTACTATAACTATGTGGACCGTATCTTTTGATTGTATCCAGAAGCCACATGGAATATCCAGTGTCAGTCTGTTGTCAGACTGTGTCTGTCAGTCTGTATGTACGTAGTGTCCAAATCACCTAATACACTTTATGTGGTGTCCATATTGTTAAACAACTCTTTGCTGTATATACGTAACTAGAATCTGAGAATTTTTTAAGTATTAGGAATCGGTGCTGATGGGTCTAATACAATCTCTTCCTCTCTTTATTTCTTCTTTCCATTTAATTCTTAGTTAAAACTCACACACACTCATTTCCCTCTTTCTCTCTGGTCATACTTAATTTGGAAAGGTCTTCACCCGGATGCACTTTTGGAGGTAGTTCAGCACGGTGGCCTTGAGCGTGAAGGCTTCTCCACGGACCACAGAGTAGGGCATCGTGAGCTCCACGAAGAAGGGCTGGAAGGCTTGGAAAGACACCACAGGAGAGAGGCCAAGTCCAGTGTCATTGGACAGGCAGAGGGCTCCGGCCTTCCACTCAGTGATGGTGTCAGGGACGGTCACTTCCAGGTCAGCTACTCCTGATGAGCTGGGAGGGTGAGAGTGAGCGTGTGAATTAGTTATTTCTGAGATGGCGCCCAACGAGTGTGACTCAACGCCATCACCAGTGAGTGTGAACCAAAGCCACCTCTTTGAGTCCTTCAAAGGAATGATGGGAAGAGCACAGCGTGTACAGGGACTCCACATGGAGAAATGAAATCTTTCTGTAGTCTTGTTTTCTCAGCTCAACTATTGGCTTCCTGACAGCTCAAAGTCTGGATGTTAGTGGAAATTTGAACACAGATTTGAAGTTGTCTCTGAACACCCATCTCAAAAATACCGTATAACAATTTTATGACCTAAGCCGGGCGGTGGTGGCGCACGCCTTTAATCCCAGCACTCGGGAGGCAGAGGCAGGCGGATCTCTGTGAGTTCGAGACCAGCCTGGTCTACAAGAGCTAGTTCCAGGACAGGCTCCAAAACCACAGAGAAACCCTGTCTCGAAAAACCAAAAAAAAAAAAAAAAAATTTTATGACCTATGTGGTCGTCTCCACATAGCCGTCTAGTAGTATACTCCATGTAGGACTGCCTTACTTACTACTCAGTATGTTCCTGAATGGTTTTAAGGATCAGAAAGGTACATGATAATTTTTATGTGATTTTTTTGGGAGTGATGGAAATGCGTATATTTTATAATTGATGGGTTGATATGCTATGATCTTCTAAATTAGTGATTTCCTTTGTTTATGAATGAGATTATTTAGGGAAATACTAGAAAATAAAGAAATATTTTTTTTATGCCCAGTACAAATCCTACAAATGGAAATCACTTACTTTACTGTGACTAAATCCCAGATCCAGGTTTCAGGAAAGTATTTTCGAATGGTCTCGGTAAGTGGATCTTCACGAGGTGGATCTTTGCGAGGTGGATCCTCACGAGGTGGATTTTTAAGTTTTGCCTTATGCTTGGGTTCTCTTGGGACAGCCACACTCTTATACATGGCAAGAGGCGCTATGAAGTTACAATGGAGGAGATGAACAAAGTACTGAGTACAGTGGGGTACAATGGGACACAGTGTGCAAGGTAAACATAGCTTTGTCAAAAGTGGAAACTCTGAAATCTTGGAGAAAACATCCTAGTGCAGTTGGAGTTGGAAGAAAGCACAGTGCATATTTTCTTGGGTTGGATAGTCAGGGAATGCTTACAAATATAATGTTCCCCCTAGGAGCAACGAAGAGCCATAAATACAAACTCCCAGGCAACAGATCCCATGGCTAGAATGAGAATCACTTCAGACCAGTGCTGAATGATAGCTACATTATCAACAAAGGCTTTCTTGGGATGCTTTTTTCCCCTCTAGATCCTAGATCCGTAGGATTAACCCATTATCTTAATAGGTTTTGATTTATATACAAACTGAGGGAGGTATAGGTATAAACTCTTGGATCAGAAATATACACAATGGAGCTGGGTGGTGATGGCACATCATGCCTTTAACCCCAGTACTCGGGAGGCAGAGGCAGGCTGATCTCTGTGAGTTCAAGGTCAGCCTGGTCTACAAGAGCTAGTTCCAGGACAGGCTCTAAAGCTGCAGTGAAACCCTGTCTCGAAAAAACAAAACAAAACAACAAAAAAAGAAGTATACACAATGGAAAAGTCCATATCAAGGTTGTGTGTGTGGGTGGGAAGAAATTGGCGATGCAAAGAAAGTTAATTATTCAAGAAACATAGCATTGGCTTGGGTTTACACTGGCAAGAAATGCAAGGTTTAAAGGTAGGGACAGAGGGTATGTGCTCTGCTTTTTCTAAGAACAAGTATACATGCAGATTCAGTTAAGACTTTACCTAAATATTTCCCAATGGAATCTCAGCATTGAAAATCTCTCTCATTTTTAAATAAATATACATACAGATAGCTTCATTTCTAAGGTCCTTCTCTGTGACGGCTACAACCTCTAACCTGTCTTTCTATTTGCCTTTAATTACTTAGGGATTTCTAGTATCTAAGTTCTTCACTCATTACCTTAAACATCTCCAGGGAGTTGCCCAAATTATCCAGTGTCTAGAGTAGTCCCAGTGCCTTAGGTCCTGTTACTTTTAGAAACTTTTAGAAAGAAAATTCAATTTCTTTTTGAATCAGCATAAGGAAAATTGATACCTTCCAGTCAGAATTATTTTTAATTTATGTTAACACACATGTAAAAATAAATTTTAGTATTTAGAATATAAATAATAATGAAGATGGAGATGTAAGATTTCAAGTTATATTGCAGAGGTATAGTAATAAAACCAGCATGGTACTGGTTTTGGATACTATACATGCTCTACAATTTTATTTTATCACAAATATAGACATGCAGATTAATGGAACAGAATACAAGATCCAAACATAAGTTGGTGTAATTACAGCCATCTGATAGTTGACATAGATGCCAAAACACACACAGAGGGAAGGTAGCATTTTTAACCACGATGCTGTGAAAAGTGGACGCTCACATATAGAAGAAAGAAAATAGACCTATGTCAATGACCCAGCACAAAAATTAACTCCAAATGGATCAAGGACCTCAACATGAAATCCGAAGCTGCTAGAGAAGAAACGTGAGCAGTAACCCTGTGAAACGGATGTGCAGGAAGGGGACTTTCACAGAGCATCCATCAATTAGAAGGTAAGGTCAATAACTGACGAACAGGACCTTACAAAGCTAAAACGTTTCTGCACAGCGAAGGAAACCATCAGCCAAGTGAAGCGGAAGCCCACGGAGTGGGAGCTTTACATTTGACACAAACAGCCCGATTTTAAAATGGAATGTGGATCTAAACACAGTTTTCAAAAGAAATAAAAGTGGCCAAGAAATAGCTTTGATAACGCTCATCATGTTAGTCATTAAGGAAATTGAGATTTTATCTCACCCTAGTCAGACTAGCCAACAGAACAACTGACACCGGAGAGGACATAGGGAAGCGGGGTAACTGTCATTGGCTGATGCTGGGAATGCAAAGCCTGTGCCGCCACTCTGGAGGTAACTCACAGGAGAGGGAGGGGAAGGGTTTGTAAGGGCTAGCCTTGGTTGAAGACAGGGGAGTGCGCATTTTGTGGCTTATGTGCTTTGGTTTTGCTGTCTTCACCCCTGTCGGCAGTGCCTGGTCTTTTCCTTCTCCTCTTCATCGGCAATACTTAGGAAATTCTCTTCACCTCTCATGAAATGTCTACAAAAGTTCTTCACACTTCACATAACGATTCTCTATTATAGTAACTATTGCATCTTGTCTTATCTGTCTCTTTAACAAGGAAGGAAGAACCCCGATTTTTAACTTCCCCCTAGCATCAGCATACATTTGGGCACATTTTGCACAGGTAAGTTTCGCTTCTTTCTCTCTTATTTGGATACTATAATGCTCTACAATTTTATCATCTTTGATAAATAATTCACATTTATTTTATTCTGAAAATACATGCTGACTTGTTATTTTACCTGCTGCCAACAGATGAGAATGTTTATGCTCAAAACATAATGTACGAGGTTTGATCTTCAAGTTGGTGAACGCCTTTAAGCCTATGTCCTGGAAAGAACATTATTAATCACATAAAATATCTCAAAATTCTGAAGACACTCTATGTGTATAAAAATTATAGTAACTAATTCAGATACAGGTTAATTTCTATTCAAATTGTGTTTTTTCATACTCTTTAGAGAGTGTGGTGAGAAACACAGAATTCATAGTGAGGCATATGTTCTGACCTTCTGTCTGATACCATGCCCTGTTATTTTAAAAAGTCATTCATAGCCATGTACAGCGGTACATGCTTTTAATCCTAGCACTTGGTGTAAACAGAGACTGCACATTCTTTTCTCAGCCACCCAGACCCAAATAATCACATAAAAACTGTATTAATTGCTGCACTGTTTGGCCAATGGCTTAGACATATTCCTAGCTAGCTCTTATATCTTAAAGTAACCCATTTTTATTAATCTGTATATTGCCACTAGGCTGTGGCTTACAGGTGCTGGCATGTTATTCCTTTGGTGCTTACATGGTATCTGCCTGACTCTACCTTCTGCTCAGATTTTCTGCTTTGCTATATTCTTCCCTGCTATAGGCCAAAGTGACTTCTTTATTAACCAATGGCAATAAAACATATCCATATAAGCATACGGAGGGGAATCCCACATCAACTTGGGATGCAGAGGCAGGTAGCTCTCTGCTGCGAGATATTTGATTAGATTGTGTAAAGATATGTCACTGTGATTGGTTTAATAAAAAGCTAACTAGTCAATAGCCAGGCAGGGAGAGAAAGTAGGAAGAGGAGCTTAGTTGTGGGGAGGGAGAAGAAAGAGAAAGAGATGCCAGGGGCCAGCCAGTTAGACACAGAGGAAGCAGAAAAGCAGAACATACAGAAAGAAAGAAATGTTAAAAAAAAAGTCTAAGGCAAATGTAGATAAATAGAAGCAAGTTAAATTAAGTTATAAGAGCTAGTGGGACAAGCCAAAGTTCAGACTGAGCATTCATAATAGTAAGTCTCTGTGTCTTTATTTGGGGACTCGTTACAGAACTCTGTGAGTCTGAGGCCAGCCTGGTCCACAGAGTGAGTGCCAGGACAGACAGAGCTACCTAGTGGCAGCTTATTTCAAAAATCCAGAATTTATTTAAAAAAAAGATGCCACTTATTCACTCTGTGCCTAGACTGGACACTTTCCAAGATGCAATTTTTGCAATGCTTGTATTGAATCCAAGAACCATAACACATAAGGTCTGCTAGTGATTTATATCCTTGATCTGACTTTGCAATTCTTTACTAGTTTAGCTCTTCATTAAAGCTAAAAATCATAGCTCAGCACGTGAGTGGGTAATACTGCTTACCTCCACGAATTTGTAGACACCCTTCTCCTGTCTGTTTAAGTATACGATGCTATGATTAACCTTATCACCTCCAGTCCACACACACGGTTCATCCAGTAGCTGATCCAAAGTTTGAGGGCGGTTGATTAACTTCATCTCTGGCAGACTGTATATCTGTAAGAAACAAGGGAGCCTCTTTCTTGGGCTTTCTTGAAAGATACTCACAAAGAGAAAAGAATCAGTATGATCACTGCAAATCACTTCTAGAATGTTAGATGATCTCTAAGTGAGGTTTTCTAAGTATTTTCTATTGAAGAGTGCTTTAATTCTGAAGGTGCTCACAATATTTAGGAAAAGACGAAAAATACTCCACATATTAAAAAAAGGTATGAACATAAATCCTGCATATTATATTTGAGAATGATATAATTTTAACATATTAATATAAGACATTAAACATTGAGAAATATGTTTATGCTACTTCAACCATTCAATACATATAAAATACCAAGGTTGTATATTTCAGTCTACTGGAATACTATAAAAGCAAACAAATAAGACAGAAGTTAAGTTAGTCAATATGTAAACAGCCTGAAGAGATCTGAATGGAGAATTTGCTACATATTTTTTTCCTAAAATTCAGGGGAAAAAATTCAAAATAAAGCAAACCCAAGCCACCTCCATCTTTGACAGAAGGATGCATTCAAGCCTTCAAACGGCACTTCACAGGATTAGAAAGAGGTCCAGGGGGCTGGAGAGATGGCTTAGAGGTTAGGAGTACTGGCTGTTCTTCCAGAGGTCCTGAGTTCAGTTCCTAGCAATCACATGGTAGCTCACAACTGTCTATAACAAGAGCTGGTGCCCTCTTCTGACAGGAGGCAGAACACTGTATACATAATAAATAAATAAATCTTTTTAAAAAAAGAGGCAGAGGGACTGCAGGTGATGTGTCTAAATGGAAGCGCATCACACGTTAGCAGTCATAGGAGATGCTGGAGACATATGGAAGCGTATTATTCATTTGCAGCCATAGGAGATGCTGAGGACATACAAACAAGTTTGCCAGACTTTGCCGGACCCAGCCTAAGCAGTGGAGGATGGGAGAAGTCAAGGCTAGGTGAATGTGTGTGAAGAAGACAGGAGACAAAGGCTTGCCAACCCAGTGTGCTCCGAACCTGTGTCTCTGAGACATGAACTTTTCTTGGGATGAGGTGGTGTCTGGGCAAACAAAGCTCACAAACTGACTTTTGTCTTTGGTGGCTCCCTTTGAAAGAACAGACTGGCTTGCTTATAAAGTAGCAGCACAGCCAGTCATGTGACAGATAGTGTCACCCAAGCCCAGACCACAGGACCAGCTTCAGTTCCCTATGAACACACTTTCAATTCTTCTGCAGATTTCCAGTGTTAATGACAGAAACCAATATGAGCAGAGATAAGAGAGTTGAGGAAAGAATAGTAATTAGAAATCAAATAATAAAACAAAATCCTCCAAAGTAAAAAGAAAGGAAGAAATAAACAAAAACTATCAAATTCTCACCAAGATATGATGCATTGCATCCATGGCGCAAACTCAAGACTATTTAAAATCTAGAGCAGGGAAAAATAGGTTTGGATATAAAGCTAATTTGCAACAAAATATTTAAAAATATGAAAGGTACATCTGAAGGAAATTGCTCAGAAAATAGAAAAACCCAAGGATAACCAGGGTAAAAGACGTTAGATGATTTACTTAAGACACCCACCATCTGTCTAAAAAGAACAATAGAATGACAGAAATTGATAAGAATTGAAGCAAATTAGTCTCTCCTTCCAGGTTTTAAACTTGGGATCACTATGATCTTAAGGGACTGAGAATTTAGAGGTCTGGATATATGTGCATGGATAATAAAATATGTTCATATCTTATTTTCTTAGGCATTTAACAGAAATTGCCTGACTTGTGAATCAATTAAACAGCCACACACGTGCACACACCTACTAGCAAGATTATGACTTTTGACCAGATGCAAGATGAGAGATGTTTTCACATTATATTCAGTTCAGCCAGGTAGTCTGAAGAGCTGTCTGCATCACCATTCATCAGGACTCGAGTGGATATTTAAAAAAGATGGCCAGCTTGATCCAAGTGACAGATCCCGGCAATAATTGTGCAACCGGTACTCAGGAGCCTTCAGCCTCCGAGTAGGGAACTCATATTTTTTAAGTTCAGAGGCCCCGGCTGAATGTAGGCTCCGGAGTTCTCTATCTACCCTTGGCTGACAGTCAGTGTGTGGGAGGATGTGAGTTAAGGCAGTCTACAGTAAAGCGGGAGTGTTCACGGCATCTCTGCTTCCACGCTTCTACGCTTTAACTTGTTCGATGATGATTTATATTGATATTGTGGCTTATGTGGACTGTTATTTCATAGAGGGTATATTTTTTGCAACTGTCATTTCTTGTCTCCTTACATGTTTTATCTCATGCATTTAAAACAGCACTGTCAGAAAAGACCCACAGGCTCACCAGGACACGGTGAGAACCCATGGTTCCTCATGCTCTCACATGCCAGTGAATATTCTGGAGATCAGATACAAATAAAAGACCTTAAAAGATTACAGAGAGAAAATAAATAAAATAAAAGATGCAGAATTAATGGTTTTGTGCATTTTAGCACTAGCTTAGGAAGATATAAATCCAGAGACCCAATGTCTCCCGAGTTCTTGGGGAACGTGATTTCTTAGCTGATGTTTTGCCCCATTTCAAAGTATTAATTAGTACTGTAAGTATAGATACTCAGAGCTGCAAAAGAAGTTCGTCTCTGATTCCCTCTTCTCAGAACAGTACCACCACATGCTTAATGCCCAAGGGAGTCAGAGACCGGAAAATAAATCATAGAAAGGTAGAAAACAGTGAACCAAATACAGGGAATTTTGAAGGCACTCCCCTGAATAGGGGTGAACATTTGTGTTACAGAAGTCATCCAGGAAGAGAGCAGCAGGGTGACAGAGAGCTCCAGTAGGGACAACAGAAGAATTGCCAGAGAATTGAAATCGAGTGAGGGGGAGGATGGCCCTAAAGCAAAAATGAAAAGGAATGATTATATGTCAGGACGTATGAATACAAATGAGGGGAAATATGGCCACAGCATACCATCTGACTTAATAACAAGCCATAATTTTTGGATATAGAAATGCAGACTTTCTAAGGATTTGATACAGTGATCATATAGTTCTGCAGGCAAGATGAAGATAGGAGGGGTCTGCCTTATCAGTTTTATCATGCTGCTTTATAGTAAGAAGAATGAACAGATACTGCTAAAAATGAAGGAAGGCCAAGACTTTCAAAGACTAACAGAGATGTGAAATAAAATATTTAAGAACTAGCTGTAATCATTGAAAGAATGAACAGCTGAAGCATGGATAGCTCAGGTGGAGACCAGCCCAAGGGAGGGGGAGCGACAATAAAGGTCAAGACCATGAAGGGGATAACCACAGAAACACCTAACCTGGGCTAGTGGGAGCTCACTGACTCCAAACTGATAGCAGGCAAATCTGCATAGGACCAAACTAGGCTATTGAATGTGGGTGACAACTTTGTGGCTTGGACAGTCTGTGAAACCACTGGCAGTGGAACCAGGATTTACCCCTAGTTCTTGGACTGGCTTTTTAGAGTCCTTTCCCTGTGGAGGGATACCTTGCTCAGTCCAGATACAGGGTGGAGGGCCTTGGTCCTGCCTCAAAGTGATGTGTCAGACTTTGTTGACTCCCCTTGGGAAGCCATGCATGCTTTTTTTTTTCCCAATTCCCAGTATTTGTCAGCTAAAGCAATTCCTTAAGAAGTCTTTTATTTAATAGACTTGGGGGAAAATTAGACTCTAACAGGAAAGCATTTTAGTCATATTCCTTCCTCAGCTGTTTTCTGCATGTGCGCCATAAAATTCCACCATTAAAATGAAAGTAAATGCTGGTTTACCTTGTGCGTTAATCGAAGACTGGTTACTTCCCAGCGTTGTCTGGACTAAAGGTTACGTATGCACCTTACATACATTTTAAAATAGGCTATTAGCCAGTGTCAATAATTTTTTTAAACTATTACATGATATGTAATTTTCCTTACTAAAGCCCATTTTTACTTCAATATGAAGAAGAATTTTGCTATGGTTATGGTTTGCACATCTGAGAATTTTCAGAGCAGATTGAGAACCTCCTTGTAGTGTTTTAAAATTTCAAAACATTATGTATTTTTCTTATTTGGGGAACTCTTGAGATGCCCAAGATTCCATCTGTGTAAATGGTTTTGTTTGGCTCCCACAGACAGCATCTCTCTGAAAAACTCCATCGGGAATGTGCTAGGGAGCCACTCCTGGGGTGGGAGAGGAGCAGTAAGGACACAGAGGACCTGGGCCACACACAGGCTTTACAGCCCACTGAGTGCTTTGCTTCAGGATTTGTCTAGAGTTTACTGACAGAAGTTTCTGAGCTGTTCTTTGGGGTTTTATAATGAAGAGCTCCCTTAGCGATGCCTTTAGCATTAAATGCGGTATTTTTACATTAAAGAGTCCTAGAGTCTGAATGATTACTGTTTTATCAGAACCAGCACCTGGAGCCTCACCTCTGGACTCTCTTGGACAGAGGATGATAAGGACTCACCAAGGAAGGGGAGAGCTCAGCTTCAGGCCTCTGGAGCAGCACACTTTGGTCCACGGCTCTCAGGCCACAGAGGGACTGAGGAGAAGCTGTGACCTGCAGATGGGCGTGTGAGGCGGGAAGACTTTGGGCTGGAGTGAAGCTCAGGTCCACCTGTGGGAAGGGAAATCAGGCTTAACCAGCTTCCTGCTCTAGCAACCCAGAAGCCTGCCACTTGAGTCATCCTCTAACTCTGCGTGCACATCTGCTTGCCAGATCATGACTGTCGGGAGATCAGCCGAGGCTCTTCGCTTCCTTTTTCATCACTGGGATTGATTTAGGGAGACAGGAGTTGTGTCAGTCAAACTCTGAAGCAATAAACGACTATTTTGGCTCCTTGAAATTCTTGCAACTAGCTCACTTTTGGTATGTGTGCACATGTATGTGAGTATGGTGTAATGCACACGTGTGTGCAGGTGCATGTACCCATGCACCAGGCAGAGGCCAGAGGAAGATGTGGGTGCCCTTCTCTCACTCTCTACCTTATAGACATAAACCTGGGCTAAACTGGCAGCTGTCAAGTTCCAGCAATTCTCCTGCCTCTGGCCTCCAGAGCACTGGGGCTATAGGAGTAACCAGTCATGCCTGGTTTGTCACATGAGTGTTGGGATCTATGATTTAATAGTGTCGTATCATAAAATTTAGTAATAGCAAGGTCCTATGTCTTTATCACACACATAAAAAAATCATAATGAAAAACTGGAGGAAAAGGAAGTACACTAACAATTGATAGGCCTGGATTCTATTACTGGTCTTGCACAACACTATGTGACATTAGGGCCTGTGAGATGGCTCACTGGGTAAAGGCACCTGCTGTTGAGCCTGATGTCCTGAATTTGATCTCCTGGACTCCTGTGGAAGGAGACAGGCATTGGAAAATTGTTCTCTTTCCTCCACACGTGTGCATTCATGTGCACATTGCATATGCAGATAAATACAGTAAAAATTTTAAGTTATCTGACTTTGAAGTAGTTAGCAAGCTATTAAAAGTGTTCAGTTCCCCTCTCTTGTTCCCCACTCCCTTCCTTTCTTTCTCGTCCGTCTCCAGCCATTTGGGGGTCTGTGGATTAAAATCTGGCACTCCAATACCATCTGTATCTTTGCACTGAGGCACACACCTGCTACTGGGTTTAGTTTATGAAATCTGTATCCTTAAGAGGTGGTTTTCTTTTTTAAGTAGAGATTTTAAAAATAAGTCACTCACTTTGTTGGGAAGACACTTTTCAATGTCAAAGTTTGCAGAATCTGCAATCATTTCTCCATCAGGCAAGATGGCATAGATGAGTATCTTAGCCACGGGCGCCATGCTCAACTCCACAGGGATCTCCAGGGCAAAGTCCCCTTTCACTGGAGCTGTGGGGAATGGGAAGAGGCAGGCATGGGTCAGAATACTGTCAGGAAAGCCCAAATAGCTAAACACAGGGATCTGGGGGACTATCTGTTTGTGGAAGACATTCTCACATCTGGTCTGGTCTGTGGTTAACTGTTCGCATGCTAATGATCTCAGGAGGGGGTGGGATGCTCACAGCATGCTATCTTCCACCAAGATGTTCACCATGGAAGGCTATAGTGCTTATTTATAGCTAATCATATACTAATCTCTTACCTCTTTTACCCCCTAACATCCCAAACAGCATCTGTTAGATACTCCTGTTATGAAAAAGGATGAAACAACACTTGCCTGATGTTTCATTTATTATTAAGATCAGAAGAAGAAGAATATAGATGACAACTCGATCTCAGAGGAGCAAGCTACATTTGGAAATAATAAGCATATCTTTGGAGTTAATGAAATGTTCACTGTATTTCCATTTCTTGAGAGAAGATTATGCAATTTTAGAAGTCTCTGTTATTGCTTCTGGTGCATCTGAGCAGATTCATAAACCATCTCAAGATGGGTATTATGACTCCTATTTAGTGTTCGTAGAAAAAGTAACTGGATATTTTATTAAATAGATAAATAGATTTTAGAGTTGGTCAGAGAGGGCTCAAAGGGGGATGGGACACATTGATTTCCCTGGAAAGGGGAAATAGAAGCGATCTCGTGGTGGACTGGGGACGGGTGGTGATGGGAACTTGAGGGATTGTGTTGGAGAGTGGATGGAGGGGGAGAGTACTGAAAGAGATGACTGGAAAGGGGGCACATTTTGGGGTCAGGTAGAAACCTGGGGCACGGGAAACTCCTAGGAATCCATAAGGATGACCCCAGCTAAGACTCCTAGTAATAGTGGATATGTATAGCCTAAACTGGCCATTTCCTGTCATCAGATTGGTGACTATCCCAACCGTCACCAGAGAATCTTCATCCAGTAACTGATGGAAACAGATGCAGAGACACACAACCAAATATTAGGCTGAGCTTGGGGAATCTCTCTGAAGAGAGGGAGGAAGAACTGTAGGAGTCAGAGGGTTCAAGGACACCACAAGAACACACTCACAAAATCAATTAACTTGGCTCATAGGAACTCAGAGTCTGGGCCAATAACCAGAGAGCCTGTGTGTTACTGACCTGGGCCCTCTACATATATGTGACAATTGTGTAGCTTGGTCTAGTTGTGGGACTCCTAACAATGGGAACAGGGGCTGTCCCTGATGCTTTGGATGACTTTTGGGAGCCCATTCCTCATGCTGGGTCACCTTGCCCAGACTTAGTACAAGGGATGTGCTTAGTCTTACCACAACTTGACGTGCCATGTCTTCCTGACGTCCATGTGAGGCCTGTTGGACAGAAACAGAGGAGGAGTGGATTTAGGGGGTGGGGGAGGGAATGGGAGGAGATGAGGGAGGGAAAACTTCAGTGAGAATATGAAATAAATAAATCAAAAATACATTGTATAAATATATGTAACCTTCAAAGAATAAATAAAATATCTTTAAAAATAAAAGCAAAGGACTGGAGGGATATCTCAGAAGTTTAAGATCACTTGATGCTCTTCTAGAGAACCCAAGTTTGATTCCCAGCGCCTACATCAGGCTGCTCAGAACTCTCTGTAACTCCAGCTTCAGGGGATCTGATGCCTCTGACTTTGAGGTCACCCACACTGATCTGCACATACTTACTCATAAGAGTGTGCGTACACACACACACATACAATTTAAAACAATAAAAATGAATCAAATGGATAAAACTGGTGCATCTTGACTGGCCTAAAGACAAAGGCTGGAACCCTCCAGATTTTGGGGGGTTGACACTAAGATAACACCTTTTGCCTTGGTGGTGATAATCTGTGTGTAAATGCATAGATTCCTCACTTGGGGTGTATCTTGGAGTACTTTGTATTTTCGGGGGTTACCTCTTCAGAATAGAAATTTCACCATGTTGAATGAGACCCACGTTAGGGGTCTGAGACTCGTCCATCCTGAAGAGATAAACTACTTGAGATGGCAGAACCTGGACTTCCGTCTGTGGAGGGTGTTTACCGTGACACACAAGCATCATGGAGTATGCTTAGCTGTTCAGTGCTGAGATCTCTCTGGTGATATTGTGGGGAACTCAGTGGAGACGTGCTACTGGGTGGGACTCACTCACATTCTCCTGGCTCCGTGTGGTGCGTGTGCTTTCCAGTCTGGATAATTCTGCCCTTGGCCATGACCTGAGATTAAAAAATGTTTTCCAAACTTACATTGAAATTTTACACGGCAGGAGGAGAGGCACAGTCAGGAGGTGAAATGACTCTTTGTATTTCTCAGCGTGGAGCTAGAACTCACCAGGTAATAAAAAGTGAGTTCTCTCAGCACTCTCAAGACTGGCCCCTTCAGAATAAAATGTGCCCGGATTGTCTTAGTCTGACTGCAGGGCAAGACGCCGCCCGCCTCTGTCTCCAGGTGGACGTAGCTCCAGCTGTAGGAGTAGATACTGTGCGCTACATGGTGCTCCTCTGCGTATTCGACTGCTGCGCAAGGGAAAAAATGACAAGGACTTTCCTCCCTGTGGTAGACCTGGAGAAACAACACATTTTGTCATTAATTGTTTTAAAAATTAGACTTATAAAACTACATAACATTTCATGTGCTTCAGTGGCTTTGAGGCCAGGTATTGGAAAACCAGGAGATTTGGGGCCCAGTATTGATAGTGTAGCAGAAGCCAGAGGCCTTGAACCAGACCAACGACTCATTGCAATGAACACTTATAAGATGTAGGGACTAAGGGTTTACTGTGTGACTCACTGGGGGCACACTACAGCTTCCACACCAAGATTTTTTTTGGTGTTTTTTTTCTTTTTTTATTTGTTTGTTTGTTTGTTATTTGTTTTACTTTTAAATTTTTTTTGAGGGGGGCATTGCAAGAACAGAGGGCAGAAGCAAGGGGGTGGGGAGATGAGTGGGGTTGGGATGCATGCTGTGAAATCCACAAGGAATCAATGGAAAGTTTTTAAAAACATGCAAAAAAATTAGAGATAAATTTCATTACTAAAGCAGTAGAAAGGGAGTCTGGGGAAAAAGAAAAAAGAAGCAAGATGAGAAAGAAAGGAGATGAGGCCCAAGCGTGAGAAAGAAGATCAAAGAGCAGCACAGTAGAAATCTGAAGTATGTGGTGTGGGTATGGAGAGCAGGCGACTGGAGGCAGAAGCGTGTGAGTGGGAGGTGGGGAGACGGAGAGGTAACTGGGGAGGAGGATCAAGCAACAAAATGTTTGAAAATACCATAGTGAAACCTGTTCTTTTCTATGCTAATTAAAAATAACACATTAATTAATCAATTTAGCTAATTAAAAGGTTATCTTAATAGACATGTTTATTAATTAAATGTGTAATTAAAAAATAGCACATATTTATATTTATAATGTGTGCACTTATTTCTGTCACCCTTTGCTTATGCTCTTATTACTTATCAGAAACCATTTGCGTTTTGTCCTAAAATGAGACAGCTTGGCGTGGGAATACTTCTTCCTTAAGCTGCACACTATTGAGTCCCAGCTGTTCCGAAGCTTCACCATGTGTCTCGTGCCCCCGTTTCTGACTCACTTTGATAGTGAGGGAATGTATGTCGACGTTGGTGATGTTGATGGAGAACTCTGCCAGGCCACGCTGATCTGTGGTAGTAACATGGGTGTAGCCAAGTTCCCGCGGTTTGATGAAGACTTGCTCATTTGGGATGGGGGCTCCTTTGGGATCCACTAGACGGACCTGAGTTGAACAAGGAAGAAAAGTATAGTGTAGGGATGATGATACTACACAGAGTATAAGAGAAAAACGTGTTTCAATATTATACAAAGATCTCAAAAGATGTACCAACTAACAGCATGCAAAAAATATTTTACAAACATCTAACACTTTAGTAGAACTGGATGTGCAATGAAAGCCAGGGGCTTTGGGGTTTAAGGTTTTCAAGGACAGTAGTTATAAATATAAATTTTGCCACATAAGCTTTAGATTTGGGATATCCTGATAACTTTTTTAAGTTTTCGGTTTAGCTCTGAGAATTGAACTCATGCACTTGACCATGTAAAGTACAAGCTCTACCAGCAAGCTAAATTCCTGTTTGGCAAGCAGTGAGGTCAGACAAGTCGAACACCGAGCAGAATGGCCTGGGTTGAGGAACCACAATACAGCCCAAGCATCTATGAATCCAAAAGTACTTTACTTTCACAACGAATGGAATCCCGTATTTAAAGTGTGAGTCCGCTTTCACGAATATGAGTTTGGTTGTGGTTCTTTCAATTTCAGTTCTCGTAGATCCAGTGAACTCGAATCCTGAAAAAGAAATTAGCAGCATCATTGAAAGCCCAAGCCAGTTAGAGAAGAATTATTTGTATTTTACGTCCTTTTTCAACACCATTTAAACCACTGTTGACGTGAACAGGTGTGAGTTTTCACAGCCTCCTTCTCCATATTCTCAGGTTACTCACGTACCTGTCCCTTCTTCTATAACCTTCGCGTCCACTTGAAGATGCTGGACTTTATAAAACCTTTGCTTTAATTCAAACATGCTGATGTTTCCTTCTTGTGTGGTGCAGCCATTGCTGTCCAGCTGATGTGAAAGATAAAAACAAGGTAAGAAGGCACAGTGTTCAGATCGATAGGCAACTCAAACCTACGCGTGAGGGCTTCATTGAGAAACATGGGTGCTCAGTGCTTCACAGCATGGCATTCCGGTCATAATAATAATAGTGATTGTCTTCGTAGACAATAAAAAACACTAAGTAAATTCACAATGAGAATGTAATCATACCACTTACTTGTATGTTATTAGGGCTTAATAATCACTTTGTATTATTTAAAACAGCAACTACAGGCTTGGGTGTAACTCAGTGGTACATTTTACTAGTAGGCGTGAAACTGTTGGCTTGATACCAACTACCAGTAAATAGATTTTTCTGGTTAAAAAAAAATTGAAATCTATTTCCAGATGTGTAATGGGGGCTTAGGTGTTGCCTCGGTGTGGCTCTGTGATTGAGAAAAGTCTTCAGAGGAGAAAGAACAGATATTATTCTGAAATGTGAAAGAGAAGGGTCGCTAGAATTATATTACTTTCCTTTCTGTTTGCTTGTTTGTTTCTCTGCAGCTTTGGAACCTGTTCTGGAACTCACTCTGTCGTCCAGGCTGGCCTTGAGCTCACAGAGCTCCACTTGTCTTTGCCTCCTGAGTGCTCAGATTAAAGGTATGAGACCACCATCCAGCTATTTTTTTTTATTTTTGTTTAGAGACAGGGTTTCTCTATGACTTTTGGTGCCTGTCCTGGACCTCGCTCTGTAGACCAGGCTGACCTCCAACTCACAGAGATCATCTGCCTCTGCCTCCCGAGTGCTCGGATTAAAAGCATGCCACCACCGCCCGGCTCTTAATTCAATTTTAACTTCACAGTTTACGTTGCCTTCCGTTTTCATTTCTACAGTGATTGCTGGCATATCACTGCACTTTATTTTATTTAAATTGTATCACTCGATTGTCTTTGGTTTCCTGGTGGTATAGCAGTTTGTTTTCTTGTCTCTGAACCGGCAGTTGGTACTGGGCTGTTGAGTGAAAACTGCTTATTTAGAAGACCCCCAAATAAAACTGGAGGAGATACGTATTATAGGAGATATGTAGATCGTGACGAAGAAACAGGAAACATGAAGCAAGGCAATATGACAACTACGAAAGAACACAACTCCTCACTAACTAAATTCCAGAACACTGAAACTGTCATAATGCTGGACCAATAATCTAATTGTCTAGCTTGGGAAATGGCGAGTGGCCTCAAAGAGGATTCAGACAAACAGATGGTGATGTTGTTATTATCAGCTCAGGACAAGAATGGGAAAGTCAGCAGCAGATGTGTTGGATAATAAAAGAGAAATAGCATGTGAACCAACCAGAACATCCAATAAAAATCATAGCAAATAAATAAATAAATAAATAAATATCAACAAACAAACTCAAATACAAATGATTTTAACTCTCTAAGAGACACAGGACAACTAGTTAGACTAAAACATGAAAGGATAGTATGATAGTTTGGATATAATTGGCCCCTTTAAACTCACAGGGAAAGGCACTATTGAGAGGTGTGGCTTTGTTGGGGTAGGTATGGCCTTGTTAGAGGATGTGTGTCACTGTGGAGGCAGACTTTGAGGTCTTTATATGCTCAAGCCATGCCCAGTACTGTAGAACACTTCCTGTTGCCTGTTCGAGTTGTAGAACTCTCAGCTACCTCTCTAGCACCATGTCTGTCTGCCTGCTGCCAGGTCCCACCATGAGGATAATGGACTGAACCTCTGAACTCTAAGCTACTTGATTAAATGTTTTCCTTTATAAGACTTGCTGTGGTCATGGTGTCTCTTCATAGCAATAGAAATCCTAACTAAGACAGAGAGAAAAGAATAGATAAGAAAATCCAAAGCTGATAAGAATCAGGAGTATCAATACTCATAAATGATAAAATAAACTTCAGTGCAAAATTAATTACAAGAAATAAAAACTCACTACCTATTAGTGAAATGAATACACTAAAAAGAGGATACTAAATAAACATGTCAATGCATCCAATTCCATAAAAGAAATACTACTAAGGAAAGGATAGATAGATCCAGACGCAATCATAATGGGTGACTTTAGTACTATACGCTCATTAATTGGCCATCTGGACAAAAAATAATAATTTCCAGAGTGTTGTATAGAAATTTCATCTGAGTTTAAACATTCTATCTGGAAGGAGGCTCACTAAGACCCAGGACATAAACAAGAATTACAAGGCTCAGGAAGTATACAACTCACAAGTCTCAAGAAGATCCTAAAACTGATAACACTGCAAAGTGAAAAACAGGCTAAAAGAATTAACATCCATCAAACCAGCCATACAGAGAATACTAGAAAGGAGGGTAATAAGCATAAGTAATAAGCTATTGAAAGGAAAAAATGAAACTATGATTATTATATCATGAAATAGGATTAAGCACAAATGGCAACAAATTAATAAAATGATAGCAATCAACAGATACCTTCCAGAGACAACTTTAAATATTAATGGCTTCAACTCTACAAACAAAAGACACAGGATAGTTGAATGGGTTAAGAAACAAAATCAGTCTTTTGTTGTTTACAAGAAGCTCATTTTATCTTCAAGGATAGAGAAGAAAAAAAGAGAAACATTTTATTCTTATCAAGGGAACAATTAATTGAGCTGACACTACAACTGTAAACATATATGAGCCAAACTCGAGCACACACACCTTAATAAAAACCATACTCTACTGGACTTCAAGACACAGACAAAACCCAGTTCAGTAGTTACAGTTGGTTTCTAAACCTCCATTAGGGCATCTGGACTAAAAATAAACATAGAATCATCAAAATTAAATGACATCATACATTAAATAAAGCTAACATATACTTATAGAATATTCCACCTAAATACCAAAGTGTACTTATTATTCTTTGAAGTAACAAATGGAAGTTCCTGTAAAATAGACTACACACTGGGACACAAAACAAATCTGAACAAATATAATTGTTGAAAATTGAAATAACCTAGTCCATCCTTTCTGACCACAATGCAATACAGCTTAGAACCAACAGCAAAAGAATTTCTGGAAGTTACACCAACTCATGGAAATGAAACAGCCCACTACTGAATAATGAGTAAATCAAAGAAGAAATAAAAAAAGAAAAATTTAAAAATCCTGAAATTAGGTGAAAATGAAAGCACAGCACAACAAACCTCTGGAACACATTCATAGCAGTCCTAAGAGGGACATTTGCAGGTCTGGAACACATTCATAGCA
>JABTXL010012322.1:5238227-5277587 GCA_025134845.1 Neodon shergylaensis | reverse complement strand
GAAGAGAAATCACACAAATAAATGATTTGATGATAGAAGTCAAGGATCTGAAAAAGAAAAATCAAACCAAACTCAATATTAATAAATGGGAAAAATTATAAAGACTAGGACAGAAATTAGTGGAACAGAAATAGAGAATACAAAGAATCAATGAGTCTATAAGATAGTTATTTAAGAAGATAAGATGAACAGACCTTTGGAACAATCAACCAAATGACAGAAAGAAATTACTCAAATTAACAGAGTCAGAAATATAGGGAAACATTACACAGATATTAAAGAGCTTTAGAAGATTATAAGGGAATACTTTAAAAACCTGTACTACATTATTTAGAAAACCTAAAACAAATGGACAAATTTCTACATTCATTGAAAATACAAATGTTTAACCAATAAGAAATGGACAACTTCAACAGTCACATAGACTCTGGGGGGTGGGGGGAAGCCACCACTGCCATTTTCCTAAACCAATATAGCTCCTTATTATATTCCAAAGACTTATCCTTATACTTACAGATGCTTGTAGATCTTACTCCTCATCAAATACTCTTGTTTTTCAATCTCTAGAGACATGATAGAGATCCACAACTCATCACAATGAAGAGAGCAAGTGCCTGAGATGTGCTCAGCCCACCTGATATATCTCCAACATAACCACGGCATTAAAGGACCAGGGAAAGTCATGGAACAAGCATCAGACAGAATGTAAAAATCCAGAAGGCAGTTGCAGCATAGAGGGACAGGGGAGCATGGTAGGGGAGTGGGGAGTGAGAAGGGGAGCAGGGAGAAGAACATGAGGGATCAGGAAGATCGAGCTGGGTGAAGGGCAGAGAGGGAGAGCAAAGAAAGAGATACCTTGAAAGAGGGAACCATTATGGGGTTAGCGAGAAACCAGGCACTAGGGTAATTTCCAGGAACCGACAAGGATGACTCCAGATAAGAATCTAAGTAATAGTGGAGAGAGTACATAAAATGCCCTTCCCCTCTAATCAGATCAATGACTAACTTAATTGTCATCACAGAACCTTTATCCAGTAACTGATGGAAACAGATGCAGAGATCCACAGCTAAGCACTGGGCCAAACTCCTGGAGTCCAGCCATAGAGAGGGAGGAGTGATATATGAGCAAAGGGGCCAAGAACATGACAGGGGAAACCCACAGAAACAGCTGACCTGAACTAGTGGAACTGACAGCAGGGGAACCCCCATGAGACCGAACTAGGCCCTGTGAATGTGACTGACAGCTGTGTGGCTTGGGCAGTTTGTGGGGCCACTAGCAGGGGAACCAGTATTTACCCCTAGTGCCTGAGCTGACTCTTTGAAGCCCATTCCCTATGGAGGGATACCTTGCTCAGCCTAGATACAGGGGGAGGGCCTTGGTCCTGCCTCAAGTGAGGTGACAGACTTTGTTGACTCCCCATGAGAGGCCTCACTCTCTCTGAGGAGTGGATATGGGGTGGGGTGGGGAGAAGATGGAGGAAGTGGGAGGACAGGAGGGAGAGAAAATAGGGATTGTTTTAAATAAGATTGTTTTAGAAAGAAAAGTAAAAAGACACACGTGAAACATTAAGCCGAGTTAAATAAACTTTCATGAACTTAAAAAAATTAACCCAACCCCATGTGTATGCAAACAAAGCTTAAAAGATGTTTACATTGAGACTCTTTACAAAGCACATGTGACCACTTCCATAAAGATGGGGTCTATTGACTGAAAAACAAGGCTCAGCTAAGGGTCTATGGAGAATGACTAAATGAATAAACTAATGAATAAACGTAAGAGTTTGTGGGAGTCCAGATGTCACCAAGTCTGTTGTAAAGTACACATGACAACTTCCATAAGGATGGGTTCTATAGACTGAGAAACAAAGCTCAAGATAAGGGTCTGGAAAGGAAGAGTCTGGGATAAACATATAGTCTGGGGGTTCAGGTGTGTCCTGCTCCTACAGATACCAGGATATTAACTACACCCATTCCATTGGGTGGAGGAGACGATCCTGCATGTTTAACCTACCTGGTTTCCCTAATGCTTATCTGTGAGCCCAAGGGCCTTGGGCTCTCTACACTTCATGCACTGTGGTCACGTGAGACTACAACCTAGTACAGCCACTTAACAAGTACGTATAGATGCTTCTCAGAAAACGCAAGGTCAACATACCACATGATCATCTATCAGGAATGTATAAAAGGAACCTATATCAGGATACCAAGAGCTGTGTTCATGTGCATGCTTGGCATTTATTGATTCACAAACAAGTGAGTCCATCAGTTGATGAGTGGATACTCAAAACTGGACCAGAGGATGGTACAGGCTTGGGGATTGTCACCTTTCACATAATATACCAGACTTAGACACACAGCAGTGTGTGCTTTCCACCGCATGAAAGGGGAAAACAAAAAAGACTGCGAAGTAGATGCTGTTCCATTAGGGAAGAAGATGAGTCGGACAGCAAGACGGATGGGGGAAGAGCGAAGGTAACGAAAGAGATAATCAAGTATGTGATACACGAGTAGGAATGTATTGGAAAGAAGCCTATTGTTTAGTACAATTTACTCACATTCTATATGTGCCAATTAAAGCATACTTTCAAAGAATAGTCTAAAAGGCATGAAAGTAGCAAGGACAACACAGGAAGAGGAGAACACAGGAGTAGAGGTGGCAATGGGACTAGGGAATATGGTGAAGATACAGAATCCTCATGTATGAAAATGTCATAAACCTATTACTTTTGTACAATGAATATATACTAAAAATTATTGGTGGCCAAGGTTAGCCCCCCAAAAAAATGCTGACCTATCTCTATAGTAATAGTGGGTCCCAGGACTATCAATATTGTCAATGAGGTGGTGGGGGTGCTGGAAATTGCACACCTGCCTGGCTAGTGTTCCACCACAGAGCCACACCCCAAGGTCCTGAGGTCCCAAGGTCCCAGAGCATCCTCTTTTAATATCTGGGTGTGCGTTTCTTCTCAGTCTTGCTGTCTGTGTTTCTGTTAGTTAACCCTGGATATTGAAAACAGGCCTTTGAACAGATTTACTCACCCGGCTCCTGACTTCTTTGCATCCAGTCTCTTTATTCTTGATATGCTCCTTATATTTATAACATATCTGTATCTTTGCATGTCCTGGCACAGGCTTCCCATAGGTATACCTGTCACAAAATAAATTCAGAGAGACCAGAGTCTTCCTAAAGTAGAGCCCTAAGTCCTCCCATCCATGTTCACTTGGTCCATCTGTAGCAGTAGACTGACTATATAGTTTCACAGTGACAGCAAATACGGTCCGTTAGTACCACATGACACTTCCTAACTAGACATATTAACAATTTAACCTCATTAAGAACCTCTTTGGGTGGGGGGGTGACAGGATTTTCTCCCCTTTGTAGTTCTGGAAAGATTAAATGACCAGATCAGGAACTTCAGCTGGCAAATGTGTGGGGGTGCGGAGGGGGGGGGGGGGGGGGGGGGGGGGGGGGGGTGCTGAGAGGACTGGGAAGCATGGTGAAAGGACTCAGAACTATTCTAGCAGACTTCCTCCATCTTTTGCCTTCTTTCTGTCAGTTTCCTTTTGAGCGTGTTTATTTTAATAACAAGCAATTGTGAGCTCGGGTGTGCCTCCTCTGTTTGATTCAGGCCCCTTTGCAAATTCCTTCCACCATGGTTTGGCTTACCGCGATTTCAGATTTAAAGAGCAATTTCGGTTGCTGTGGCCCAGGGTCCTTATTTATCAGGTACAGAAACGCAAACAGAAAAGTGAGCTGTTTAAAAGTTCAACTTGGGCGGCAGCGACAGGAAGTAGAGCCAGACTGGGAACTCTTGTTTCTCTGCTCTTTGTGTCCACCCGAAATAGGTCAGGAGGATGCCGAATTTAGTGCCTGTGTTCTTTTCACATGGGTCAGGGAATCTTTTTAGGTACCTTCCTGTCTCCAAAGGCAGGAACTCTCTACTGCCTCATACAGTTAATTTTATCATTGGTGTCATCAGAATTATCATCAACAACATACACAATGAACGGTCAAGCTGTGATGGATGCAGAGCAGTCAGGGATATGAAGAGGAAATGAACACCATGGGGGAACATTCTAGGAGGGAAGGCCACACAGCCTTAGCATTTGTAAATACTCTACTGTGAGGCCTTATCCCAGATATTTTTATGTTCAAGCATATTCTTAAGGCTAGAAGGTTAAACACAGTTGACTCACATCCCGCACACAGTCACGTTGAGCTTTTCATCTTGTATCGAGATGGCCTTTGGGACCTTTACTTGAACTTCAAATCTGGGAAGCACTATTGGGAGAGAGAGAGGGAGGAGAAACTCAGGTGGGAAATGACCTTTCTAGTTGCCTTACTGATCAGCCTCTGCCAAGAAATGGTGATTTCATATTATTGAGGTAACCGCCCCCTCTAAAGTTAGAAAGTTGAGCCTTCATAGGTTATATCCAGTTTGAAAAGCTCAGAGGTATCTACTTAAAGAGGAAAAAAAAAAAACAAAGAATTTGTTTCTGAAAATCCCAGAACTCTCTGGAAGCTCCACGTTGCTAGATGGGTAGATTAGCGAGAATCAGATGAAGCCCAGCCTTATGCACTGGAACTTAATGTCTCCGGAAGAACTCATCCCATGACAACCAGAAACTTAGGCCAGCCACTTTCCCTTGTCAGTCTTCCCAAGGCGTACCGAATTCCTCCACGGTGAAGGAGTGCTCTTTCTTATCTCCTGATTGCTTTAGTATCACTATCTTGTAGGACCCGAGAATGGGCTCTGAGGATAGGCTGAAGGACAGCTGCTTAAGCCCGGTCTCCGTGGTAACATCCCTCCACTGCATAATGCGGTTCCCTTTTGGATCCTGTGAAACAGGTTGCAGACTTTCTAAGTAGACAAAGTATTAGCTGCAGCCACACATCTGAGAGCACTGTGTGTGTGGCGGAGTATTTGGGAACTTGCTAATATTCCTTTTGGACAGGGAGGAATATAGGTAAAGTAGGGGATATGAACCAGTTATCTGGGGCGGTGGTGGAAGGCTGCTGAGCCATAGTACTGCTACAGCGTGCCAACGTCTAGTTACTGTCAGCGGACTGATTCTCTCGGAATAGGAGATAGTTGAGTTTCTTACCTCAATGTAAGCCAGAGGAAACTGGAACAAAGGGAAAACAGGGTTAGTTTAGAACAGTGTTCTCAGTCTAGGGGTCACGACCCCCTTGGCAAACCTCTCTCTTCAAAACTATTTACATTATGATTCATAGCAGTAACAAAATTATGGTTATGAGGTAGCAATAAAAACAACTGTATGGTTGGGGATCACCACATGAGGAACTGTATTAAAGGGTCACAGCATTAGGAATGTTGAGAACCACTGGTTTAGAAATTTCACACAGACAGCAAATTCAATAGAGTCACAGCATGGACCATATATGATGGGAGTTTCAGCCAGAATTCAGCGAATTTAATATCCAGTAACAAAGTTAATTGCAAACCAATTAACCACCATAGAGAAATTTTAAGTGTATGTTCTAGCACTCTCTGAGTCACACGAACCACTTAATGGATAGGAGCTGAGAAATGGAGCTTCGTGGGCCCTTATCAGCAAGGTGTCTCCAATGTGCTATGAGACCCACCCTGAGCCTTTGCAGTATGGAGATTACAGAATCTATTCAAATCAGGAACATTTTCAGTGTGAAGTGGGGTGACTAGTTTTAAATATATCCAGTTATAATGCTTAACTTGGGGTGTACTCCACGCAGGGCACTGGCTTCCCACGCCTCGTCTAACGAGCATGCGCACTCAATATTCGCCTCCTGGATGCAGTTCAGCAGAGCAAACCAGTGTCTAACCATTGCTCTAGGTCAAAGGAAGGATAATAAATGCACAGGAAGAATAAATAACCATAAATAAACAAGAGTAACTACAAAGGAAGAAAGGGCTCATAGCTGCTCTGTGTCTAAGGAGAGTTGCTGCTCAATAAGGCATGGCTGCATGTTCAGAGGTTTTGTGGGCGAAGTGTTTCTGATCGATGAGGTGAAGATCACACAATAAGGTAGGCAGTGACAAGGTCATTTAAGGTTCTGTAATAGCTGAGCTTCCTGAAACAGTAAACTTATTCTAGGTGAGCATCAACTTGCAGAAAACACGATCACTTCCAGCAGTTGAAGAGGGAGCAAGCAGGGGCAGTTGTAAGGGAATTTTAGTGATATAGAGCTTATTTCTGAAAGTCTGGAAGAATAAATCATGACAATGGCTGATGAAACTCTGGTGCACATGTACACAATGAAAGTTCATTCTGCTGCAAAAAACGAAATCACAAAATTTGCAGGCAAGTGGGTGAAACTCAAGAAATGATAATGGTAAGTTTGTGAGGGCCAGCCATGATAAGCTAAGTATGGGCAGGTCACCCAAAGGAAGTTCAATATTTCCAACCATTATCACCTGCCAGAGTAGAACTCGGCCCTCGATAAACTTAATAAGTCTGAGATTCAGTGGTTTACCCTGAGGCAATGCCTGGCTGCCAGAGGAACCACAAGCTGACTTACTGGACTCCAACCCAAGAAAAGACCATCCAAAGGAAATGCCTAGCATTCCAGGCGCTGTAGATAGGATCACCTGCCAGAACACATCCATCAGGACACCCCTAGACAAATGTCAGCCAATCAGGGGTTCTAAACCTCAGAAACCCCTCACCCCCACCTTTACTACTATAAAAACCCAATTCTAACTGAGCTCAGGGCTCTTCGGTTATTTTAATACATTGGACATGCAGAGAGACCTAGTTTGCAAACTTGATTAAAATAAAGGATCTTTGTTTTTACATATGGGACTCGGTCTCCTTGTTGGCTTTTGTGGGACTTCATGGATTTGGGCATAACAAGTTCAGAAAGATGATTGCTGTGTGTTCTTACATTTGGCGCCTCACTCCAAATAGAGCTACGTGTTTAATCTAGAGTCTTGTGCAAGCAAGGAAACTAGAAGAGGACCACTGGGGAGGGAAATCCCTCAAGGTAGGGGACAAAGCATGACATAGGTGATGCCAAAGCACAGGTGCACTTTTAGGGACAAAATATTTAAACAGGAATGAGTGTGTAGGATGGGAGAGACGATAGGGGAGGGTGGGAGGGTTAACCCAAAGAAGAATCCACGAAAAACCACATGGAAACTATTTTCTAAGTCAATTAAGAAGCATAAGTTGAAAGGAGTCAGAAGAACAATGCACTGCAAGTCTAGATAATGCTCCTGATGGCCCTGGGTCACCGCACAAATGTCCCAGTGGTAGGCATGAGACATCTCCTTAGGAGTTGCTGGCCAGGGAGACCCCCAAAGCAGTATAGGGTCTTGCACTCTTCTTGATTGCCCACACTAACTAGTTGCTGATATTCTGTTGTGGAAGACACCACTCACCGTGGTTGAAGGGTGCAGAGAAACCAATTAGGGAAGAAAGACCCCTTAAAGTTCCTCAAAGACCCCAGCCCTGGGGAGACAGAATTTTCCAATCCCCCTCTGCAGAGGGTCTTCCCGCCCATGCTCCTGCTGTGTGTGTGTTTCCTCACCTCTAATAAAAGCCTTTCTTTATTGGTGGATTTGACGTGTTGTGCTCAAGATTTTTCCTGCCTTTTAGTTCTTTAACTGGCAGAGAAAATGAACCCTACTGTGTACAGTAGTAGCAAGATCATTTTATAACTGGCACACAAAACCTATTGGAATTCAAGATAAGTCATTTTGACTAAGGAATTCAGTGAGATCAACATGATAAAAAGTAATGGGGTACATAGAAAAAGATCTTAATTGCATGAAAATGAAGGAAATGAATTATAAATTCTATCAACACCATTTATTAATGAAAACTGTGATTTGGGGGATAAGTCAATTAGGAAATTCAGTAGGCTTAAGAAGAACATTGCAAACCATTAGGAAATACATAGAAACATTTGTTATTAAATGATTAAAGGTGTTATTAAACACTCTTTTCAAATCAATATATACATTATTAATATTTCAATGACATTTCCAAGTCTAATTGTAGAACTGCAACCTGATAGTAAAATTTACACAAAACATCGAGGAGCAGTTGATGAAATTCTGAAGAAAGAATTAATCTGAGGACATAAATTTAACCTAAATAAAAATGAAGGTGCAGTAATGTTCATGAAGCCAGGAAGTGAAAGACGGGAGGGAGAGGCAGCTGGTAAATGCTAGCTGCTCAAGCAGAAGAACCTGGGAACCTGGGTTCCATCTACGGAGTCCACATGAAAAGCAGGGCCGGGTGCCTGCTGTCATCATAGCTGGGGAGCAGAGACAGCCAGCTCTCACAGGGTCCCTGGCCAGGCCACCTAGCCTGACCATCAAGCCCCAGGTGAGCCAGAGCCAGAGCCAAAACCCACAGTGTTCAGCACTCAAGAAATGAAAGCTAAGATTGCCTTATGGCTAGCACATACATGTGTACACACACACACACACACACACACAGAGAATGAACATGTATTACGCACAGACACATAAAGTCAACAGTCTATGCTGGGAATTTTATAGTGTCACAAGCCTACAGAGCTAGGTAGAGCGATTAAGAGAGTGTCCATACATATGCGTATATAATGAAGGATGGAGTTAGACTTACCTTGGTCTGTACTCTTAAAGAAAGCTGACCTCTCCCAGTAGCTATCAGTTAGCACCAGCGCCTCAGCTAGAGGTGGGATTTCATGAACATCTCTCCTCTCCATGCCAAGGTTTGGTCTGGCTTGATCTTGCACGTGCTTGTGCATGCTAACACAATTGTAAGTTCATATTTGTGGCCGCCATGTCGAGTCCAGAGGACTGTTCCCTTGTATTCATTCACTACCTCTGTCTCTTATGCTCTTTCCTTCCTCTCTGACACAGTAATCTATGGTCCTTGAGAAGAGAGGATGTTATTCATATGTTTAATTTGGGCCTTCACATTCCACAGTCAAGCTGCTGCTGATTGGAGCCATCATCCCTACCGTCTAACTTTCATGGAGCTGGAAGGTGCTATGCACACCACAGGGGGTGGGGGTAGGGGTGCAAGGGGGTGAGGAATCATCCATCTTACCCAGCTGTGAACCCTATAAACTATGAGAACCACTGGCCTGGCAAGACATGCCCACTGGGTGCAATAGTAACACAAATGTCATGGAAGTAACCAACCACTCTCTGACTAGATTTAAGTCCCATTATGCAAGATGAAACCCATGTTTGACAACACTGTCGGGCCAAGAACCTATGGCTAGATGTGTCATAGGCCCTAAAGGAGAATCTATTATTATTATGTTGCTAAAGGGCATGGTATCAAACCAACTGTTACCGATTGATCTTTATACTTAGAAAACATCTCTCAGTCCTTGTCAGAGAAGATTCTATTTGTAGCAGAGAATGGTTAGCACAGACAACCACAACTTGCTGAAGTACGGAGGATGAGAGACTGGTAAATGCTGTTTTATACTTAAGAGAGTCCATTTAGGGAAGGACCTAAGTGTTAAATACAAAGTTGCATATAGAAATACCCATTAGACTAGAAATGAATTCTTCAAGGATGGCATGACGTGACAGAAACTACAAAAACATCATGAAAAACATGATTAAACCGAAAGGTTCTGTACAGTAAAAGTCTCCATGAAGTATAAAGAAAGCCCAGAGGCTCTTAACCAGTAACAGACTGCAACATATAAGGAAAACATAGCAGGGCCAACAGTAACTGAGGAAGAGATATAAATAGGCAAATGAGCAGAATAGGAAGCAAGATCAACTCATACCTTAGCAAGGGGCTAGAAATGAGAATATTTCAGTAACATTGTGTCTTCATGAACCCACCAATAGCCACATGTAAAAGACTCACCAACTCACTCAGAGGGTGCAGATTTAAATCCATAGAGACAACCCGGAATTTGACTGGACAAAGAGAAAGAGAGAGAGGATTTCCTAGTGAGTTCCAGACCCAGGCCTTCTCTGTGCCATGTTGAGAAGGGCTTCTTACTTTTGTTGCCCATAATGGAGCTTCGCACCTGTCTGTCCTGGTTTGTACACGGGTTTGTCTGTCTGGACAAAGACGGCATTCACTTTGTTCCACACCAACATCATATTCTTCTTGCTGAATTCGTGTTTTGGTCCTTTAATGTGGACAGACAGGTACCCCCTCTCATAGGAAGACGAGACTCTGGGGAGCTGAGAACGAGAGGAACGCAAGACCCTTCACTATCTGACCCTTTGGAGGGCTGAGAGTCCCTCTGCTCCTTCCACACCATGGGAAGGAAGGGAGGCCCATCAGTTTTTGTTTAAGCATTTTGAGGAGGAGGGTACATCAGGAAAAAAGTAAGAAAAGAAAGCACAATGTTTCATATGAGTTGATGGAAGCAACAAAGACACAATCATTTATATGGAGTACGTGCTATCTTGACTGAGAATTAGATCTAACTCTGAAACCAAGGTAGAGCGAAAACTAATGTATTAATGGCAGTAGGAATTGTGTCTTGATGATAGGTCCAGAGAAGAAACCCAGAACTTTTCCAGGATATCAGTTACATAAAGGAGATGTAGTCCTGACTAGTTGGACTGCTATCTGAAGCTTATAATGTACTAGCAGGAAGTACTATGAAGCGGCAAAATCCTTTGTCCTCTGGGTGGTGGGATTTCTGAGAGACTTCAGTGGGAAAGGAGCGTATGCACAAGTATTGGCTCTTCCTATTTTGGGGTGGGATAATCTGTGTTATTTGTTTATTGGGTAAATATTCTGAGTTTCTATTGTTTTGAAGAAGTAGATGTGTTTCTAGATTAATCTTTTTCAGATTGATGTAAGTACATTAGATATCTGCACACATATGTACATAAATACAGAAAACAAGTTGGGACCAGTCCTCGTACTCACAGTGAAGGAGACACAGTGGAACAAGTCCTTGTCAACCACAAGCTCATTGAACAAACTTCTGCTTCCTGAGCGAAACTGCAAAGAGGCTCTGACAGTCACTGTCTCATTCAGGTCGTATAGATGGAAGCAGATTTTCTCAGGGGTCTCAGTGTAGAGCCGGGTAGGGACCAATGCCATATACTTCCTGTAAAGGAAAGAGTTTGGGTCAGCTGAGGACAGGTATCATTGTCTATGACCGGAGTTTCATTACACTAATTATCACCATCCTGTTTCTACAGCTGAGATGGCAGGTGACACCTGATACAGTAGAGAGGTCAGACTAGTATCAGTTTTTGTAATAACCCGGCTTCAACAGTGATATCCATCAAGACAGGTTCAAATGGCATGTACACCCTTCACTTAAACAGCTAGCATTCAAGTTCTAGGAGTTTTTAAGAATCTTTTAAAATGAAAACACGGAAAGAATAATTATTATTTTCATAAAAATTTATGAAGATTATTCTTAATTACCATATTTAATTATTGAAAAATAGTTCAGTGCCCTGTTTTTATTTCCAGGTACTCTTAAACCTAAGATTTATAATGTGACTGTGCAGTCCAGAGTTGCACGATTCATACATGTTACACTTGAGCAAGTGCCAAAGGCTATCTGTAGAAATCATCCTCTACCTTCTTCTTGTATCCGGGTTTTTTGTACCCAAACTTGCCCCAAATCTAGCCTGTCATTACTACATCATATAATGGAAAAAAAATTTTTAACAGGTTTCTTTGATTTTTACCACTTTAAATATACTTTTTTGATCAAAGATAATAAGAAAAGCCACTCAACAATATAATCCTGATAATGCAGCTATTTGGGCACCAACTAACAAGTTCTACTGGTAGATTAAAAATTAGTTAAAAAAAATTACATATAACAAAACAGGTATCAAGCAAGAATTACAATTATAACATTTATATCTACTTTATCTTTTATCATAACTAAGGAAAAATATCTATCTATTCTTCAACTTCACCAAAGACCCCTGAAGGATATAATATTACCTAAGTTAATAGGAAGTGCATTGTAAGCAACTTCCAAAACTTTAGAATTGACAGGGACATCTTGCTGCCTGGACAGTCACCCAAAGTTTTTCTGTAACATTGGGGCATCCATCTTCAGCCTACAGGCCCATAGTATCCAGTAGACTTTCCTATGAAGATCTTGGAAACCCAAAGATCTGTTCTGCATTGTAGTGGCAAAGTCCATCAGTTGCTTTCTTCTGTGTCCTGCAGAATGTCTGGCAGACTGTTTTATGAAGCAGGAACCTCAAAGGATAGTCTCACCTTTAGGCAAGTCCAGCAGTCATTTTTCTGTGGGTCTCTCCTATCTAGTTCATACAGTATAATATCAAGTAGTCTAGGCAAGAGAAGTTTTTTTTTTCCCGAATGGCCAACAAACTCCATCAGGAGCCTCTTTGATGACCATCATCCTCTTTAAATAGATTTATGCTGCCAGGAGCAGATGTGTCTCATTGTCATGAAAAGTCTTAAGTTAATAATTTAAACATTTTAAATGCCATATTCTGTAGGTCTTTAAAAGGTTTGAAGATTATCTATCTAACTGAAATATATCTCTATATGTCTAGAAAGCCTAACTAACAAGTTTTACTATTACAGATGACTATCTATTAACCTGTATTTCTTAATTATACATTATATTTTTAAATGAGCTGCACAAACATAGTACCTTAACCAAGAGTAATATATATATATGTATATATATATAATTGATCTTAAATTTGTACCAATAAACCAAGATCCATACCAATGTAAAGTATTGATCTCTATAGTATATCCCCCTTTAAATGTAAAGAAACATTTATAAACAATATTTGGAAATTTGGGAGTAGCTTTCTCCAAACTGCTTCCTGCTTTTTATTGGGCAAAGTAATTTTTGGGGGATGTTCATGGCAACCTTTTGGGGAATCTTGATCCATCAAACCACATTAATTTGGAAGGAATCCATAGGTTCTCATCTTCTGTGGAAACAAAAGAAGAACCTCTTTTCCAAAGCAACAAATCCTTAGACCCAAATTTTGAAGTCAAGATACCTTTAAAATATATATGTTATTTTAGCTTAGCATCCCATACAATGAAATGTTTCTCTGAACTTAGCTCATTTACAGTAAAAAAAATTCAAAGAAAACATAATAATATAAATAATCCAGACTCTTTGTGTATATTCCATTTTTACGTGACTTGTTTTTTCTTTACTCCTTTAATCAATGACTGTCTGTACTCTGTCTCTTTAAAAACTTTATTAAAATAACCATTTACTTCCTTTTATAACTGTCTATACTCTTTTTCTTCTCTCTACCAAGCCTATGTACATTTATCCAACACCATGTCCCATTTAGAGGTCTTTTTTTTTCCCTTCTGAATCCGTCTTTATTGTGTATCTGTAATTATTTTCGGACCATTTCTTAAAATACAAAGTAGATTGGCTAGGACTAAGGCTGCTTTGCCTTTTGGCTCCACCCATTCCAACATGGTGGCAGTCCATTCACTGCTTCTGAGACTGCTGGGTGGGAGCCATGCTCACAACCTCAACTCTTGGTGGTCCATGTTGCCACCAAGTAATTTGCAGCATGCTGCCCACAAGTCCCATTCAAGTGCTTGGCCTCCTGAAAGAGCCAGAGTTGATGCTGGCAAGAAGCCACCATTTTAAAACCATGCGGTTTTTTTCTTTTCTTTTTTTTTTTTTTTTTGCTGTTGCTGCTGAATCATGCCTCTTAAAGAAATTATGCCTTGCTTTCTTCTGGCAAGCAGAGCCCACCAGAGAAAATGATGCTACCAAAAAAGCCATGCTTAACTCTGTTCTTTTGTGTCTAGGACTCCTTTCCAAACTTTCTCAGGTTTTATGTGAATTTAGTCAGCCCCACATTGGTGTGCCAATTGTTGGGGAAGGCTTCTTGCTTGTTCCTAGCTGCCCAGACTCCCAAAATAATCATCCAGAAACTATATTACTTGTAATACTCTTTGGCCAATAGCTTAAGCATATTGCTAGTTAGCTCTTACATCTTAAATTAACCATTAAGAGGACCTTGGTGGTACTCACGGTTGTCCATAGAGTGAGGAAGCAGAAGTCAGGAAGGCAAGAAGAACTGAAATAAGACATTGCAGAGCCTGCCTGCCCTTCCACATGATGTAGGAAGAAAGGACAAGAGGATGGTACCTATGGTGTTCTCTTCCCTAATACCATTGCGGAGATTCCTTGAAACACAGTGGTCTATTTATGAGTGCTCTGTGCAAATAGGAAGCTCCACCCTAGGTGGCCAAACAGAGAAGTGGAATTTTGCAAGAGTTTTCTGTTAGTGTCACTGTATTCAGTGGTGGCCTCGAAACAACTCAAATAAATTACAACAGTCTCAGGAAAAGTGCCAGAGCAGCTGTGGATGGTGTTGGAAAAGAGTCAAGGTCATAGAATCTACCAGGTTTGAATTAGAGCAGATGTTCTCAGTGTTAATACTACTGAGCAATAAATCTTTGCAGTATGTGGCTGTTTCATGATTGTGTAGCATTTGCTACCTCACTGCTTCTAGTTACCTGGAATCTGAGCAGTATATTCCCTGGGACCGGACATCTCAGTTCCCCTCTTTCCTTGTTTGAGAGTCACTCGAGTAGTTCAGGTTGGAGATTTTCAGTTCTCCTTTCTCTGGTCATTCAAGTATCTACTTTTATGGGTCTTATGTGTAAAAGGGGGACTATGGATACTGAAAAAGCCCCGAAACTCACCTACTACAAGTTACTGTGCCTAACTCTTTTTAGTTAGAAGTTCACAGACCTCATCTAGAGGTACACTTGAGAAGTATTATCTCTACGGTCTAACAGGAAGCCCAATATAATCTGTGCAACTGAAGGCAATTGCTTTAAATGTTAAGGTGATCGATATTTGGGGTGCACCTCATTTCCTTTGGAAGGACACTAAGATATGAGCTGGAAAGCACATTAGCATTTCTATTCTAGATAATGGAACTGTTTATTTTTTACAAAGAACTTATGATATTGGCTTGAGGAAAAATTATAGCGTAAGGTAAATCAACTATAATCTTAAGACATTGAGTAAAAAGAAAGAACATGCTAAAAGGGGATGTAGGGCAAACATGTAAAGGTTGAAAGAGAAATTAAACTGATTGAAAGAAAAATTAAATTCATTGATTGACCTCTGAACCCCAATTAATCATCAATAGGAAGCTTCATCAACTCCTGAGCTGGTCCTTTTTCTCCAAATTCCACAGAAACTATAATTGCACTTTTTCATCTTCTCTCCCTGATCTTTATTTTGAGCATGACAATGAATGGCATTAAATTCCCATAAGATGATGCTCAAAGTGATGGATATATAAACATAAACAGGTGCTAACAGTGGGATAATATTTGGTGGCAGGGCAGGTCTAAGATGGCATAACTCAGACTCAGAACTCACAGGTGACTTCTTCTTAGAGAACAGACATGCTATAATGATTTACTTGAAGTTTTTCAGACAGAGGAAAAAAGCAGGGTACAGATCTGAGTCTTAATAAAGCATATGAGAAGGCTTAAAGACCAGGAAAGCATTGGCATGTCTGAAATGGAAATGTTTCATTGGAATAATGATACTCAATAAAGCTAAACTTACATATATGAGGGCCTATGGGAAGGAGTATAACCAAAAGTGAATTTAAATAATCAAAGAATATAAAAATTAGCATGATAGCTTCTGCAGTGCCTTGAGGGGATGACTAAAAGTCTTTAGACCCCACTGGATGACTAGTGTAGTTATCTAGATAAGCCGTGATGGTGTTCCAAGCTGAGAAGCTAGGAGTCAGGCAGACTCACTGGTAAGTAGACAGGGAGATGGGTTATGACTGGGTAATAAAGGTGGCAAACCTCCAAGATGATTGGCATTTTTCTTGCTGTGATAGTTGAATAAGAATGACCCCTATAGGGTTATCTATTTGGGTGCTTAGTCCCCAGGGAATTGACTGTTTAAAAGAATTAGAAAGTATGACTTTGTTGGAGAATATGTGCCACTGGGGGTGGGTTTGAGGTTTTGAAAGTCTATGCCACCAGAATCAACCACCCCTCTCTACCTATGGATCAGGATATAGCTCTCAACTATTCCTCCAACGCCATGCCTCATGCATGTGGTCATGTTACCTGCTATGATAATAATGGATAATAACCTCTGAAACCGTAAGCAAGAAACTGATACCAGGGGTTGGGATTTTTCTTGATGGGTCTGGCCACTTTGAGTTGGCGTAATGTGAACTTTGGCACTTTGAACTAGAGAAGTGGTTGAACACTTTAAGTGGCACTTACTGGGGTATCCTAGTAGGAACATGGACAGTGGTGCTGAGAGCAATGTGAATTACGGCAGCCTAGCTCAAGAAGCTTCAGAGTGGGAGACTATTAGTGAATGGCCTAGAGACCATTCTTGTGATATTTTGGAAAAGAGTAAGTCTGCTTTTTTTGCCCCATCTTAAAAATCTGCCTGAGGTTAAATTGAAGATTTTTTAATTAATGGCATTGGAAGAGGATATTTCAAGGCAGCCTAGTATTGATTCTGTCATGTGGTTATTAGTAATCACTGTTATGCAGACCAATCATGAAAAAGAGACAGCTGGACAAAGAGAAACACAAAATGTCATCTTTGAGGAGAAAAGAAGCACCAGGAAATGTAACAGAACAAAGTCCAGAGCTCAAGGAGATAAAACAAATTTAAAGAAAACCTGATTGAAGCACGATTAGTAAAAACTCAGAAACAGAAATTGGGGTTCAGCCTGAAGATCTGAAAAGCAAAACAGCCAACCACTGACTCTTACCTCTACCTTGGTCCAAAATGGCAATCTTGTCTCCAGGAATCTCAGAATGAGACTGTCTGAGAGCTGTCTCCTCCCGTTTTATAATCCTCTCTAGTGCTGGGATTAAAGGCATGCACCACCACCACCTGGTTTCCATGGCAAGTTAGTGTGGTTCCTGGGATTAAAGGTGTGTGTCATTGCTGCCTGGACTGTAAGGCTTGCCACTGATGCTAGATGGTATAAGGGGACTAGTGACTTCAGGGCCATACTCTGCCCAGTTAAGCTTCCAACTTGTGAAATGATATTAAAAGAAAACAAAAAGTAAAAACAAACAAACAAACAAAAACCTTAAGCAGTGAAAGAAGCAATCAGCAACAGAAAGCTGATGCAGACATAACTGAAGGAAGTGGCCCACGTTTTAGCCCCATCAACCAGCAGAATTTGGCAGCATCAGTTACGAAGTTTGATCTTTAGAGTCAAGAGTACAAGAAAGGTGTTGTGGAATCTTCCTCCATGGTTAAGGAGAGCCATTAAGGCTAAGCACGTGTCAGGGGTGTCCCTGCATGGAGGCCCAGAGAGACCATGTCTGAAGCTGTGAAGGTGAAGCCTGGGTTGCCTTGGAGATACCTGTGAGAGATTTCAAATACACTGGGAAAAGACCACAGACTTGCTTTAACTTATCATTAAATGAATTTATTAAATACTGCTAGCAGGCTGACAGCCTTAAAACCAAATTGAAGGCGTGTTATGCTGATCTGGCTAGAGGAAGAGTTTTTAAAAGTGGACACCACAACTGTCTCAATTGTGTGAAGTGTGAAGTGGGATGAGAAATGTCTTTTACTCCCCTCAACTTTAAAAAACTATTTCTATCCCTCCGTAAAGGAGCTGTCTCACTCTATGGTACACATCCAAAAGTGGGTTTTCAAAAACCAGAAAAATCAATTCATTATCTCATAAGAGTTTTACAAGGTTGGGGAGGGAGCAAGGAGTCAGAGTTGCTGGAAGCTCATCACTTAGAAATTTAGAATGGGTACCTAGCACAAAACGAAGTTTTTCTTTTTTAGGAATTTAGAATGCGTCCCTAGTGCAAAAGGAGTTTTCCTTACCCATCACAAACAAGGATGCGGGAGATGTCAGAGCCATGGGATACCCAGCATGGAGAGTTGCATACCTGGTGTAGAACCAGCCCAAGAGAGAGAAGTGTGTTATAGTCAAGAAAGTTGACAGGGGTTAGAGACCTGAAGAACACCTTGACATCAGACACAGAGATGCACAATTTGTACATCATCTTAAGGGTTATGGTTTTGCTTTGGTTGAGTATTTCCCCACTATGCTCCCTTTGATCCCTTTTGGAATAGTATTGTATATATTCTGTGCCACTGAATGTTGGAAGTAGGTGATCTGCTTTTTGATTTTGAGAAGATAACAGTCAAGATATTGCCTTGAATCTCAAAAGAGACTTTGAACTTTTAAATGGTGTTGAGACTGTGATAGATTATGGGGACTTTTGAAATTGCACTGACTGCATCTTTTGCATTATGACATGGCTACAAGTCTATAGAATGGAATGTGGTGTTTTAACAAGCATGGCCCCTAAAGTCCCATATACTGAACAATTAGTCTCCAGGCACTATTTGAAAGAATAAAAAGGAGTAGGAGGTGTGGCCTTGTGGGAGGAAGTGTGCCACTGGAGTGGGATTTGAGGTTTCAAAATCCCATGCCAGGCCCAGATGCCTCCCTCTCTCTGTGTCTGGGTCTCTCTGTGTATCTGTGTCTCTCTTTCTGCTTACATGTCAGGATGTAGCAATCATCTACTGCTCCAGCACCTGCCTGCATGCTGCCATGCTTCCCACCATGATGACAAGGCTGGCAAAAGCGGCATAAGTGGGCTCATTTTGGCTCACATTGAGGGCACAGTTTGTAAAGTTAGAATCCAACCCCAACTGCTGCAATTGACCTTCTCTTCTCACAGATATCACCAGGCCATCTATGAATCTCTAGCCAATAGATATCCAAGAGCCACAGTTTTTACGAGGGATGTGAGGTTTATATCACAGATGTTGCTGGCCACACCTCCTTCTCCCCACCCTGGTGCAGGAGAATTGTCTGTATTCTGTCAATCATATTTTAAATAAATGCTGATTGGCCAGGCAGGAAGTATAGGCGGGAAAACCAGACAGGAAATAGAAATGATGTAATGAGAACAGGAGAATTCTGGGAAGGAGGAAGTTGATTCCTCCCACTCTTGCCCAGATCACTGAAGCAGCAGGTGTGATCTGCCTCACTGAAAAAGGTACTGAGCTACATGGCTAACATAGATCAGAAAAATGGGTTAATTAAGATGTGAGAGTTAGCCAGTGAGAGGCTAGAGCTAATGGGCCAATCAGCTTATACTTTATGGAGACCTATGTGTGATTTTCTTTGGGGCTAACCAGTTGTGGGGTACGGGGAGGGGGACAAAAACAACAACAAACAGGACCCCTCACTCATGTTACACCACCCCTTCCCTGAATCCTGTCTTGGAATCAAAGATAAGAAGGGAGCCAGGCTCTGCTATGGAGGCCCTGATTCCATTCCTCCCTTCAGAACTCCCACCATGCTGTGTGTCTCTGGTGTTGGCTTTAACTCTCCTCAGAGCCTCTGCTGTGCTGTTTGTTGTCTGTCTGTCCGTCCATGGCATCAATAGCTCTTTTTACTAAACTTCTAACTACCCCACAATTATTCTAGTGAACTCCTTGAGTCTGCGTCTGAGAGTTTTCACAGTTTTTCATGGAAGGAGAGGCCTAGAGGCAGGAGTGAGAGGCCACACCACATTGTTTGTGTAGCCAGAGGAGGCAGACGGCAAAGATTGCTCATGCTCAGCTGTTTTTTTTTTATTCAGTCCAGGACTCCAGTCCATGTGTTGGTACCACAGCACATAAGCCTGAGACTTCCCACCATAGTGAAGCCAAATTAAAAACTTCTCCATGGTGAGTCCAGATCCTGAAGGCAGACACTATAGAGGTATTGATCTCTGACTTTCTTCTTTTCTGTGATGTCAAAACAACCAATACCCTCTTTCAGGGACATGCTGCAGTTCACAGAAACTAGTTTGTATCATCAAGATTCCCTGTGTTTGGTATTTTGACTGGAGACAAGTTCTTTTTGGAGCTCTAAGGTCCATAACTGTTTATGTTTCTAGGCTTTGAGAGTCCCAAGTATACAATGAGTGCCATCTTTGTTTCTCTTACAAGATAAAGGATCCTCAAATTTGTCACCGACCTGCCAATCACATAATGCAAATTCTATTGATTAAAAAAAAAAAACCAGACAAGAGCAACATAAGGGAAAAGTGACTTCGTTTGGCTCTCAGTTGCAGGGTGGGGAAGTCAAGCAAGCAGGAGCTAGAAGTGCCTGGGCACAGACACCCACAATCAGGAAGCAGGTTGAATGTGTGCATGCCTGCTCATCATGAAGAAGCAATGTGTGCTATAAATGCATCCGTGGACACACATGAGATAAAATGGAAAGGGATGTGTTGCATTAGCACACTTGTTACAGGTATTAATCTCTACACCTGTGGGATTAAACGAAGCAGCAAAGACGTTCAGGAGGAACTATCACTAACAGGCACTAACTGAACGTGGCCACAGACAAAAATGCAAGGAGGATGCAGGAAGCCAGGGCAGCCTCAGATTTTAATGTATAGATGTTCTACCTGGTGGAGTCAGGCCCACCCCACCCAGACCATCTCTTTTTGGGCTGTTCTGTAGGGAGATGATTAGGAAATTTACTTTGCAAATTCCTTTCACAGTGCCACCCAGGTTTGTGTTCAGTGTTGTGACTCCTGAGATGTTGAGCAGCCCACAAAGGACACTACTTTCCTCTGCTTCCCATTTGGGAATGGTCCTTGAAGCATGTCCTAGCAAGAAACAAACTAGGAAGGAAATTCTAGACTATGGTTCAGTGGAGCCATGGTGGCGTGCCAAGCACTAGCTTATGTGAAACATGCAGCTTTGATTAAATGTGGTTTTCTTTCCTTTTGGTTTTGCTCTTGACCTTTATTTGTGGGATCACACCATGGCATAGAGATGGAGATGAGGGGACAGCTTGAAGGAGTCAATTCTCTCCTTTCCTGTGGGTCCCAGATGTGGAATTTGCGTCATCAGCCTTCCTTGCTAGCACCATCTCACTGTTAGGTCCAATGTGGGGCCCCAACTCTCCAAATGACAGTCTGGGTTCAGGGCAGGCCGGACTCTGACCTGGCAAACACATGGATTGTTCGCGGATAAACAAAATCTAACATCGACTTTTCTTAGAAATGTGTGCAGAGAGTATCTGTATGCCGAGAAGAGTCATCAGTTCCCTTAGCTCCACATACGAGAGCAGATGCTAAGTCTAGAGCGTGAAGCCATGTCCACTACATATTAACTGGACACCATGGCTCCTCAGTATAATGGCACCTCAGCTCTTGATTTGCTGAGGCTCTCCTTGGGGTATCCAGGGAAAAAAAGCAAAGAACACAGCCTCCAAAGAATCAAGGCAGTGAACATACCTTGGGATCCTCTCAAATAAGCCACAGCCTGTGCGCAGACAAGAGAGTTAAGAGACAAAGAGAATGTCAACTTGTGGTTTCACAATTCCCAGAAATGCTTTTCTACAATTTGTTGAAGGAGCTGCGGGCTGCATTCCTGCCACCCGGCTCCTGGTCACCTGGCTAGCTTATGCCCCAAAATAACAACACACAAGCTGTATTCATAAAAACACTGCCTGGCCCATTATATCTAGCCTTTTCTGGCTAACTCTCATATCTTGCCTTAACCCATATCTAATAATCTGTATAGCACCAGTCTTACTGGGAAAGATTCAGCATGTCTGACCTGGCAGCTTGTTCCATCGCGTCTGCCCTGGAGAGGGGAGCGTGGCGTCTGAGCTCACTTCCTCTTCCTCCCAGCATTCTGTTCTGTTTACTCTGCCTACCTAATTTTCTGTCCTATCAGGGCCAAGGCAGTTTCTTTATTTAACCAATGACCTTCCTCCATCAACAATTTACTCTCAAATATTCATACGAAAATATGGGCTTTATCTAGTTACATACTTGAGAATTATTTAAGCATGATAGACAGTCAATCAATATGGATACATATAAAACAGGGAGGCAAGATGTTCATGCAAGATGAAGTAAATTAAGGAGACCAACGGCTAGTTACAAATGAATGACTCAATTAAATAGAGGGATGCAGGGGTATCACACAACCATTTGATTGCCTCCTTGAGCATAAAATGTATGTCTGGGACAGAGAGTAGCTTTCATGTTAAAATCCTGTAGCACACACATGATAGGGACCCAAACCATAGAGACATAAAACTACAGTTTTCACTACAGAATTCACTGGAGGCACAAGAAAGTTTGAACTGCACTTGCACTTCAGAATAGGGCACAGACTGGACCCGGACAGCCTAGCTTTAGGCATAGTGCCTCCACTTGCTAGTTGTGTCCTCTTAGATATTTTTTTTAAATGTATTAGTAGACTAGTAACCAGAGTCTCCGGATACACAATGGGTTCCCTGTCTGTATCTCCTTGGCCCCTACGAAAAGACCAAAGTCGAAAGCTCTTGCATTATTAGTTCTGTGTTTGCTTCGAAGTGTCCCTTTGCCCATGAGAAGGTTTCACCCCGTCAGAGTCAGCCTGTGTCCTGCCTACATTTCTTCATCTGGTATAAAAGGTTTCTTTTAAAGGATTGTTTTGTTTGTTGCCCTATATGACTTCATTTTACCAGCAGGTTTGGACTTCTCCTTGAGAAGAGAGGATGGACGTGTCCTGGGTGGAGACATAAACAAGACCATCTGTTGAGCATCATCCATGCTGACTGAGGAGTGCTTATCCCTGAAAGTTAAAAGTGTGCTCCCAGTGAGGTTGTCAGGGTCACTTGAGAAGAGGCCAATATAGTTTGAATGAGAATGTTCAGTCCTCAGCTGGTGGCCCTGTTTGGAGAGGCTTGAGAGGTGTGGCCTTGTTGGAGGAAGTGTGTTCACTGGAGCCAGGCTTCGAGAGTTTAAAGACTCAGGCCACATCCATCCCAAGCCCTTCCTGCTCTGCTTATGGTTCAAGTTGTGGACTCTCAGCCACTGCTCCAACAGTCTCTGCTCCACTCTCATGGACTTTTACCCCTCTGGGGCTGAAAACACCAACTCTTTCTTCTAGAAAACATCTTGATACAGTACTTTAGGAGAGCAACGAAAAAGTAACTGATGGCGGTTGTCTTGACACACATGGTTTCTAGTAGCTGAAAGAAGTCAAGAGAGTGACTAATAGAAAATCGATGAACAAATACCTCATTGAAAATTCTGATAAGCATAGTAAAATTACCATCAGCAAATAGGCAAGCTTAATTTAATGGGCATATATAAACTTCTGTGGTGGGCAGAGAAACAAGTGGACTGTGTACAGAACTGACTTCATGTTGGTTTGCAGAGCAAATCTCTCTCTCTCTCTCTCTCTCTCTCTCTCTCTCTCTCTCTGTGTGTGTGTGTGTGTGTGTGTGTTTTGAGACAGAGTTTCTCAGTAGCTATGGAGCCAGTCCTAGAACTCACTCTGTAGCCCAGGCTGGCCTCAAACTCACAAAGATCTTCCTGCCTTTGCCTTCAAAGTGCTGGGATTAAAGTCATGCGCCACCAGCGCCCAGCTTGCAGAGCAAATCATTAGTCTCAGAGATTCAATACCATATAAAACATGTTTAAATTTTTTATTACATCTATATTTTTAGTGCATGTGTGCATAGGCACATACACGCGTGTGTGTAAAAGGCAGAAGACAACTGTGGGATCATTTCTATGTTTCTATCATTAGGTTCTAAGATCAAACTAAGGTTTTCATCTGCAGCAGTAAGCACCTTTAACCATAGAAAAGTGTATGCTGGAGAAGCTTCATGCAGCTATGAGCCACTGGCTCTGGTCAGGGCACTAAGGGACCAACTCAGTCACATTTGGACTCTCAGTTCAGACTGTGTCTCTCCAGAGTCCCAACCTTATTCAGGGACCCAGCATGTCCTGCAGCTTTGTAGAATACACTCCCAAGACTCTATGTGTCCTTTCTTATTGTCAGCTTGATACAGGCAAGACTCACCTGGGAAGATGGAGTCTCACTGAAGGAGTGCCATGATCAGATTGGCCATGTCTTGGGGGATGGCCTTGATTGATGCTTGATGTGGGTGGGACCAAGGCACTATGGGTGTGACCACAGAGCCTCTTCCAGATGCTGCTGGGAAAAAGAGTACAGTCTATAAATTTGAAGGGACACTGAATTGACAACTGGGAGCCCTGGCTCCTGGGGTAGCATATGGTCCAGCCTGAATACCTCAGGCCACACCTATCATCCAGTTACCACAGGACTGTTGGGTAGGTCCTGTCACACACTCACTCACCCAGTCACCACAGGACTGTTGGGTAGGTCCTGTCACACACTCACTCACCCAGTCACCACAGGACTGTTGGGTAGGTCCTGTTACACAGTCACCCAGTCACCACAGGACTGTTGGGTAGGTCCTGTGACACCTGTCATCCAGTCACCACAGGACTATTGGGGTAGGTTGTATCATTTAATGTCTGACTCTGTAGCCAAGCTGACCTAGAGCTATGTATCTCAGACTGGTCTCCACTTCCAGTGAGGCCTCTAGATGGACCCTGTTTGGGTACCATCCAGAGGTCAGGAAAGGTGTCTGCTTCAGTCTGGCCTTCCCTTGCTCAACAAATCAGCCTTCTGGGGCATTCTTGTCAGGATGGGGCAGTATCACCTTGGGAGAGAGGAGACAGGACAGTCTTCCCCTCCCTTCATGGTTCACTCTGCTGTTTGACAGTACGCTTCCACCTCCTCCTTGGTGAAAATTGATAAAGCGACATGGGTCTTTTTGGTGGTTTGAAAGAAAATGGCCCCCAGAGTGGCACTACTAGAAGGTGTGGCTTTGTTGGAGTAGGTGTGGCCTTGGTTGAAGAAGAGTGTCACTGTGGGGGCAGGCTTTGAGGTCTCATATATGCTCAAGATACTGTCACTTAGTGTCTCAGTTCACTTCCTGCTGCCTGCTGATCAAGATGTGGGACTCTCAGCTCCAGCACCATGTCTGTCTCTATGTACTCATGTCCCACCATGATGAATAATGGACTGAACCTCTGTAAGCCACCATTAAATATTTTCCTTTATAAGAGCTGCTGTGGTCATGGTGTCTCTTCAGAGCAATAGAAACCCTAACTAAGACAGTCTTAACAAATAATCCTGGGACTGGAGAGATGCTTGACTCTGTAAGAGCAACAGCCACAAGCATGAGGACCTGAGTTGGGATCCCAGCATCCTCATAAAATATACAGTGAGACCTGTTCTTGGGTACACATCATGTGCCTGTGAGTAGGAAGTGCTCAGTCAACATATAGAAACCAAGGAAGAGATGATGGAATTGGGACTGTCCATCTGGAGTCCAGGGTCTGATATGAGCTGTGCTTCTTGCGTCTGCACCACAGGCCCTGAACACAGACTCAGTCACTGATCACTTCCAAGGAAGCAAGCAGCTGCCTGCGTTGCAAGAGGGGACTCGGGGAGTGTGCTGATGGACAATCTGATGGAGGGAATAGTTTAGGTGTCATTGTATTAAAGCACCCAAGGTATACCTTAGAAATAATATAATGTTTAAGTTAAAAGAAGAAGGGTTGTGTGGGTTGTGGGTTCCCTAGAATAACTGAAGGAAGGGAAGAGAGGGTAAAAAATTTGAAGAATAGGTAAAAAGTGCAAAGAGAAAGTGACCAGAAAAGGCAACATGGAGCGTGCTATTCACAGGGAGGAATTCACAAGGAGATAAAAACTCCCCAATAATTTACTCTCTGCTAAAACTACATGAATAAGGATCTTACTTATAAATGAGCTTAACGATGGGGTAGTAGTCATAGCTGAAAACAGAGATAGTGGAGATTAGAAAATTACTGATGAAATAAGTATTCTACTGATGAGACTAAACAAGAGGCTGCAGAGGAGAAAAGAACAGCTTAAAATGAAGACACACATAAGAGAGAGAGAGAGAGAGAGAGAGAGAGAGAGAGAGAGAGAGAGAGAATAACCATTAATACTAAGAAAACAATTAATCGAAACATGATCGAGAGGACAGAGGTAGTTTAGCACTGAGATAATATCGTCATAACACAGAATCCCCTCAGCACAGAAAATCCATCTGGATGTCTCACTGGAACTCTGGAACTGCAGGTCAGCCTGAGCTACATAGTCTGTGTATAGGGGTGGTACACAAGTGTACAAGTTTACCTGCATAGTGCAGCCACATCAGGCATGGCCATCTCCACTTCACCTGTCACCACCACTGAGAGGAAAGGCCCACCACACCAAGCGTACTTTTCACAAAAAAATTTGTTAATATTTCAACATTTATGTATCTGTTTGGGTATCTGAGTATATGTACACAAAGGCACCAAGTACATGCATGAACCCATGGATATCAGAAGAGGGCACTGGATATTCTGAAGCTGGCTTTACACGTATGATTATGAGTCAGAGTTCAGGTTTGAGACCCAAATGCAAGTCTTCTGCAAGAGCAGTAAGTGGTTTCACCACTAAGCTTTCACCAGAAACTGCATAAAGGGTCTTAGGAGAGAACATGCAACTAAAAGGCTCATCACATGATCCTGTGAGGGTGATGAGAGTGCACAAGTTGGTATGGATGAGCCCTACTCATGCACATACGTAAAACATACATGTAGTCTCATTCATACACACACACACATACGCATATACAAATGTAATCTGTCTCTCTCTCTTTTGCACACACACACATGCACATACACAAATGCATAAGCAAACAAAGGGGTGTCAATGTAGGGCAGTGGTAAACCCATGGAGAGATGGGCATCTGTTCTTCTTAACTCTCTGCAATTCAGAAGTTACTCAAGAGTTCAGTGACCATGCAAGACAGAGACAGTCTGAGTGTGGGAATAAACAGAATACACATTAAGATATATTGCTCATTTTAGCGTTTCAAGCTATGTGTGAGGATTCTAATATTTACATGAAACAAAAACAGCAGTGGAAAAGAAAATACATGAGGTAGTTTATTTGAACTTAAAAATATTGGTTATTTCTAAGGTATATAAATCAAGAAACATATTTCCCAAACATACAGAAAACAAACAAAAACTACCAGAAAAAAATAGAATACTGTGGTGTGATGATGAAAATTATGTTTAAAAGTTTAAAATTACGGTGCTCCAGAGAACTATAAAACAAAAATGCCTCTCATCTGTGAGTCCCACATGCCCAAGGACAGGTGACTTCCAGGAATGTTGTGGGCTGTCCTTATAATTACCCAATTTTGTTTACATAAGATAACAGACCACATTTTCACTTCTGCAAACAAGTTTGTTTGCCCCTCAGCACGTGGGAAGGATGTGTGCTTTCCTGAGTGTGGGTGGCATGTGTCCCTGACTGCACGTAGGCAGGAAGTGTGTCACTGTGGGATTTTGCTCCCAGTTGCATGAAGGCAGAAGCAACCAGCCTTGTGAGTTTTGCCATTATAAACCCCTTACAAATGTAATTTGGAGCATCTTGAGAAAGCCCTAGGGTACAGTCCTGGCACCATGAATATCCAGCATAAGTATCTGAATAAAGTCTCTTATTTGTTAAAATTTGTTCATGATCAGACTGGTGAATCTCTAAATGACCCCAGACCTGTAACGGTGGTGGTCAATTTCTGTGTCTAGTCTCGTGTGGATTTTGGGAACTGAGTATGTCTGTGACCAGAGCATTAGAAACGCTGGACTCAGAACTGCAGCTCAACTTTCAGTGTAGGGTCACCACCCAGACTACTGAGGGTCTGACAGGAGTTCAGGTTGAGGATGAACACTGCCATCTGGGTTGCATGGCCACTGAGGCTGCAATAGGAACCCTAACTAAGACAGAATCCTCCACTGGGACATGAAATTTGTATCAGTTTATGGAATCTTTGGACAGGGAAACAGCACTGTTGAGGCCTGGAGAAAGGAGGTTGTGAAGACCAAAGACAAAAGATGGTCTTTTATCCAGATCAGCCCAAGACTGGACAAAGCAGAAAGAGGAAGAGACTCCTAGGAATAACTGACTTCTCTTCTCTACTGTCCCACTCCGCCTGAGCACCCCAAGACTACAGCAGATTTCCTGGACAGCATCCAACTGGTACAACTTGGCATGAGTTGGAAGACATCAGAAAGACATTTTTCTCTTCCTGGCTACCAATACCCAGCACCCTCAACTCTCCTCTTCAGAGGGAAGAATACTCCTGCTCCTACGTGTTCATGGCCTCTGTCCCCACCTAGGCTGCTCATGGTTTTCCTCCCTGGAATCTCCTGTGGGCAGTGTCTTAGCTAGGGTTTCTATTGCTGCTGTGAAGAGACACCATAACCACCAGCAACTCTTATCAAGGAATATATTTAACTGGGCTGGCTTGCAGTTTCAGAGGTGAGAAGCACAGCAGCATGCAGGCAGACATGGTGCTGGAAAAGGTGTTGAGAGTTCTACATCTTGATCTGCAGGCAGCAGTGGGAGTCTGTGTCTATACACACTTGTTTCCCTTAAATAAATAACCCTTTATTATTCCTAATTCTGAATTGGTGTGGGATTATATTGTGACTTCCATCTTCAGGCGGTGACCAATGGGTTCAGTGTTTATGAGAAAGTCTTGTCAGCCAAGAAGTTTGATTTCTGTGGCCATGGGAGATGGAGCTATGCTGTCCTTGCCCTCCAACAAGTGCCTCAGTGTGCATCATTATTAAACTGTTAGAATCAGTTTATTGTTTTATTAGTAATAGTGGAATCAAGACCAAGCTATCAGGACATGAAGGGTGGAAGGGGGCTTCTTTCTCTCTCTGTTTCTCTGTTCTTGTCCCCAGCTGAACTTGGTTCTTTGTTTCTCCTACATTCTGTTCATTCTGTTATGTAGTACGAGGTCCTGTTTGTCAGGGTTTCTGTCCTGCCCAGTTCCCACAGTCAGTAAGCCCCAAAGAAATTACACAGAGAGTCTACATTAATGATAAACTGATTGGCCCATTAGCTCAGATTTCATATTAGCTTTTATAACTTATATTAACCCATTATTCTTATCGTGTTAGCCACATGGCTCAGTACCTTTTTCAGTGAGGCAGGTCATATCCTGCTTCTTCGGTGGTCTGGGAAGGACTGGGGAAAGAGCTTCCTTTTTCCCAGAATACTCCTGTTCTTATTCCCCACCTCCACTTCCTGTCTGGTTTTCCTGCCTATACTTCCTGCCTGGCTATCAGCCAATCAGTGTTTATTTAAAACATAATTGATAGATATAGAATTGTTCTCCTGCACCGTTACATGTTTTTTATTTTGTTTTTCCCCAAAGCACTGGGCCTGATCTGCCTCTCTGCCCTGCATAAAGACAAAACCATCTAAGTTGCAGGAAGATCATGAAATTGTTCTCTAGGAGATTCCCCACAAAGCTTTCAACTTGCCACCTGGTGTGTAATTTGAGAACTGACAGATGAAGAACTCCTGACTGTCCATAGGGCTACTTCTTGGTTTAGTCCCAGTCACTGGTGTGGCCCGATCCACTGCCACCTGCTTGTATTCCTCTTTGTTGGACTGGCCATCTGTCTACCTAGTCCTTCATCTGGGCCTTGTTTTTTCCTCTTGCCTCTGCAGCTGGGCTCAGAGCCAGGCTGCATCCTTGGCACCTCTGTAGCTTGGCTTCTGTCTCTTCTGTTATCACTACAGAGTCTTCTTACATTCCTATTCTCCCACTCCTAAAATCTGGAGTGTTCTGGGGCCTCTTCTGCCTTTAAAGTGATTGTGGAAACTATGGAGAGTTAGTCAGCAAGCAAGGAAGCATAAATAAATAAATAAATAAATAAATAAATAAATAAATAAATATAAGCAAATAAGATAGATTTAGTGTGCAATATGTGATTGGGTGCTAATACTACTAATTAAAATTGAATTAACCAAAGCTGTTCACCTCAACAGCGGTTAACAAAGAAAGTGGGAATGCCTGACACTTTCCTGCCTTTGAAACCTTGTGAATTTATTATTCAGTAAATCCTGACACTGTGAAAAGATACAAATGTTCCTTTGTGAAGGAGAACCCAAAGAAAAACATATAGGCATCCTCCTGAATATTAACCTTCATCAGGCGATGAAAGGAGACAGAGACAGAGACCCACATTGGAGCACTGGACTGAAATCTCAAGGTCCAAATCAGGAGCAGAAGGAGAGAGAGCACGAGCAAGGAACTCAGGACCGCGAGGGGTGCACCCACACACTGAGACAATGGGGATGTTCTATCGGGAACTCACCAAGGCCAGCTGGCCTGGGTCTGAAAAAGCCTGGGATAAAACTGGTCTCGCTGAACATAGCGGACAATGAGGACTACTGAGACCTCAAGAACAATGGCAATGGGTTTTTGATCCTACTGCACCTATTGGCTTTGTGGGAACCTAGGCAGTTTGGATGCTCACCTTACTAGACCTGGATGGAGGTGGGTGGTCCTTGGACTTCCCACAGGGCAGGGAACCCTGACTGCTCTTTGGGCTTACGAGGGAGGGGGACTTGATCGGGGGAGGGGGAGGGAAAGGGGAGGCAGAGGTGGGGAAGAGACAGAAATCGTTAATAAAAAAAAATGTTCCTTTGTGTTTGTGACACAGTGTGCTTAGGCCACACCCTCTCTTGGAGTAGATGAAGGGGTGGGAAGATGAGCTTCAACACAGATTCATAGACAGCAACTTCCTTTGTTTAGTTGTGCTACTGCGACAGAACACTTGACACAGGGTGATTCTGAGGAACAAAAATTTAATTCCTATTTCCAGAGACCTAAAGGTCCAACATCTAGGTACCAGGGGGTTCAACCTCAGGTACCAAAATGGCACAATTATCACATAATCTGGAGAAAAGAATTAGTGTGTTCTTTGTGTTAGAAGAACATCGAGAGAGAGAGAGAGAGAGAGAGAGAGAGAGAGAGAGAGAGAGATCATGTCTTTCTCACAGTAGCATTGATCTGTTCACAAAGGATCTAAATATCTCCATTAAATTTCCCCTATTATTTACTTATTATCTTTCTATTAAAATATGTCAGGAGCCATTTTCCCCAAAAAGTATTGCAGGGACCATTGTCCTGGGGATGTTTGCAGAGAGCCCCACACCCCAACTGTATTGAGAACTGTTTGTTGGCAGAGCCTACCCCACACCCAACTATCTTGAGAGCTATCTGTTAGCGAAACCCGCCCCACATTCCAACTATCTAGAGAACTAGGTGTGTCAACTTGTGACCTCCTGACCGAGGAATCGTGACCTGACCGATTGTGACCTCCTGCTCATGACCATCGCTGCAAGATCCCTTCCTGCCCTGGTCATGCCCCTGCCCCCATCCCAACCCAAATTCCTCATCCAGGGGCTATATAAGCGGCAACCATGACGCTAATAAAAGGAGGCTTTGACAACACCTTGCTTGGCCTTCTTCCTCTCTCCCGCACATGTCTTTTCAGATAGCGCCTCTCCGGGACCCTGGAAAAACTGACCTGCCAGGCGGGTTACAACCCTAGACTAACGGACCCGCCAGGGTGGTCTACATTAGACTTTATTCCCTCCAGTCACAGTAATTCTGTATTTGCTGTATGTAATGCCTTACCCATCTTACCAGCTTTATTTAATTTTTGGAATCCAGTAATATAGTCCACAATATATTCTTATAAAATTAGTTTCAGATCTTCATAGTTTGTATATATGAACAAATATTTTTTTTAAAGTACTAGCCATATATTCGGCAACCTTATCCAATTACTTAAGTGTTCTACAAGCATTTCTGCTAAACTCCTGAGACTGTCAGCATACACGAGTGTGCCATCTGTGAATACTTTTCCTTTCCATGCTGCATGCCCATTCTTTACTTCCTACCTTCCTACCTATGTCTTCTAATGAGAAATTGGGTGTGAGTGGAGAAAAAGATGTTTGTCTGTTCTCAGTCTTTGGGAGAAAGAATAACAGGGACCCAGACCTTAGTAGACCCTGAGACCTTAGCATAACTGACTCCATGATGGATGTACCATTCAGGCTGTAAAACTCAGTATGTAGACAATACCACTTGCTGAAAATAAAAACACACACCTAATCCATCAAAGTCCACAGTTACAAGAAAAATCTCTAAATGTACTAACCTTGCTTTTTGACTTTTATAGCTCCAGTTTTGGCTAACTGCTCTTGTCAGCTGAAGTATGTGAACTCAGGACATGGTTTTTGTACTCAGAAGCTCACTCTGAGAAAAGTCTGGTTCTACAATGGGATCCTAAACACCCAGTGTAGTTACTGACCAGCTAATAAAGATTTCTATTGGTTTAAACCCATGTCTAAGCAATCTTCTCTGGTGAATACTGCACATTTCTGGAGGTCCCACTGAGATCCCAGAGAATAGACCTCAAGACACCAGAGGCTTCTTAGAGGAAGAGGGTGGTGGTCAGTGGACTCCAAGGGTGTATACAACCTGAGCTCCCTTTGATCAATTGCTGCCTAATGTTTCAGAAGGGTCTGACATCTCCATCCCAAAAGGAAACAAATTAGAAAGTCTAATTTAGAATTAATTTAAATTAGAAGGTCTGTCACCTCCAGAGGTGAGTTCAGTCAAGACCCCTTCTGTTTGGACATGTGGGAGAGGTCAGCTGTGACTGCTGATCTGGTATCCGGGATCCATGTGAGACATCACTGAAGGACTCTTTAACAGGCACAAGCCTTGCCAACATGGTGCCTGCAGGTTCTGTCCTCTCCCTTTTCCTCCTCCTTGCTAAACCATTAGATTACATTCCTAAAACTAGCCACCAAGGCCTATTCCTGTATTTACCCAATTCTTTATGTCTAACTAAAACTCCAGGGTCCAACTATCAAAATGCCAAGGTGTAGCAGTCAAAACTCATTATTTAGCTACTCTGACTCACACGTCCAATCAGGGCTTACCATCTCATCCTAACACGGACTTCCCCTTTACTCCTTAACAACCACTCCTACAGAACACCTGCTGCTGGCTGTCTGCCTTTGCCTGATCCAGAGCTACCCTATGTCTCTGCCTGCCACCTCCACCACAAGCCTTCCCTTACACTTTGTATTCCCATCTCGTGTCCATCCAAACCTCCACTGCCGCTCTTGAGACCCTACAGCTCCTGGAGCTCCTCAAAGCTCACCACCACTGCTTTGGTCTCTGTTCCCTGCTGCCCTATTAAAACCCAAATCCCCCACCTTTGATAAGCTCTCACCAGAGCCTTCTAAATTGCCAAAAGCTCTTTAGTGTTGTCTACAGACCCCAGATATGCTTCCCATATCTTCCTAACACACTCAGCGATCTGGGAGGAACGAAGATTTCTAAAAGACAACTCAATCACTAACTCTTCATATTCCCCATAATCCCCAACCCAGGCCTCTCTGAACCAAGCCGCTCATCTGACTCTCCTAAGGTATACAGGGATCACTGGTTTCTGCGGGCTATTGTCACCCACCAAATTTAACTCCATGCTCTAAAGTCTGCCTTCTCAACTACTTCTCCCATCCATGTGCTCTACCCATTCTCTGTGACATAAATGTCTCTCCAGCTTCGAGAGCCTTCTAAACCCTCTCTAGAAGCCGGCTTGCACACTTCCCTAGCATCTCTCAACTCTGGCCTGCCACACCCATAGGGAGTCTGCAGTAAAGACGCCAGTTCCCCTTTCCCCTAGACACTCCCAATCTCTGGCCTCTTCAAAGACCCCATCCTTTTCCTTCTTTCCTTTTGCTTCTTCTGGCCAATCACCCTAAGCCTGCTCATTCTTTATAGCCTGGTCAGGTAGGGAGGGATTGATGCTCATACACATGTGGTTCTCAGGGCCCCAAGTTTTCACCTGCTTTATCCTTAACCTGCTTCTGGCCTCCCTTTTACCTTCCGAGATCGGCCTGGTCCATCTACTGTCACCCAGGTAAACAATCAGGCCAACATGTCTCTTTGCCAGGTTGCTCTTTTCCATCTTCCACCTCCCTCCACTTCCCAACTTAACCCTTTCCCTTCTCCCAAGGATCTGCAGTCCTGCCTGAGGCAGTCTAGGACTTTTTTTCTTGCTCCTGTCACCTCTCTATACTTTTTGGGGGGCTTCTATGATATTGAGAGACCATATTCTCTTGTCTCTCAGCTCCTGCCTGCAGTACCAAAGCTTCTGCTCTTAGATCCCTCCAAAAGTTCCCTCTTTCCCCTCAGAGCTACCTACTCTGCCTTTTCCTCTGAGGAGCTCCTCCTGCAACTTACAAAAAAAAAATGATGTTATATCTCCTATAGCTTGCTCTGTTCTGCACTTCTAAAAGTTTCTTATCTCCACGTGGAACTCAAACATCTTTTAACTACTAAAACTTATAAATTGTTATTTAATTCATTTAATGATAAACTGTATTTAACCTCCTGTATATGTTTTCAATATTAAGCTGAAAATCAGGTATGCTTAATAGATAGATGGTCCTCAGACTCTTTAGACATCTGCTAAATATGGCATTTAAAATGTTTAATAAAACAACTTCCCATAATAGACATACCAATTTTTACTGGAAATCCCAAGTTCTACAAAGAAGACAGATGGGGTCGATGACTTCACCTGGATTGTGGTAATGCTAACCACTGGCTGAAACTGCCCCATGCCTTGCCAGCTGCTAGGGCTCAAACTGTGTACACTGTTGGGTTGATTACCCCACTCTGCCTGGCCAAAGTAGCATCAGTTCTCCCAAGATCCTCTACAGGAAAAAAATCTCTCAGATCTGAGTCTGACCACCAAAGGCCAAAGATGCTCGGTGTGGCAGCTGAAGATTAAATGTTCTCCTATAAGACAGTTGAAGACCTACACCTACTTGTCTGCATGCTGATTAGGGGGAAAGGACCCACAGTGGTTTCTGAAAGGTTTAGGGGGCTCTTAAAGTCAGTACAGGGCTCAGAGCAGACAAGTAGGTTAAGAGAGGAGTGAATGCCACTTGTATATTTTCCATGCCCAGGAATGGTTTCTTACAATTTCCTCTCAAATGTTCATGTAGAAAACATAGACTTTATATAGATACTCACTTGAGAGTTATTTAAGTGTGATAGATGGGCATTCAAAATGGAGGCATATACAGTGACATGGAAAGATGTTCATATATAATACAATGAATTAAGGAGCCTCATAGCCAGTTGCAAATGAATAAATAAAGATTTAATTGCCTCCATGGGCATAAAATGTATTCTAGGACAAAAAGAAAAGGTAGGCTTTTCTCTGTTAAAATCTGCAATACATACCGCATAGGGAATCTAACTACCATGATTTGTAAACTGCAATTTGTTTGACATAGAACCTTCTAGAGAGGTGCAATCAGTGTGTGCTTGACAGTAAGGCATTTTTAGCTGTGCAGTAGGTGCTAATGAAGTTTGAACGATATGGACATTTCAGAACAGGCACAGGCTAGATCCAAACAGTCTAGCTTTAGATATAGACACAGTGTTAATTGTGTCCTCTTGGTAATTTTCTTAATATATTAATCGATTGATAACTACAGCCTCCAGAAATGCTGTGGGCTCCCTACTGTATCCCCTCGGCCCTCAGGATGAGTCCCCAGTGTCTGTCTTCTGTCCGGCTGTCTCTCTCTCTCTGTAGGAATCATAAGATGGCTTGCAGCTACTTCTCCAGCACCATGTCTGCTGCACTTTGTGATGCTCTCTACCTTGATGATAATGGGCTGAACCTCCAAAACTGTAAGCACACTCCCAATTAAATTCTTTCTTTTATAGGAGTTGCCTTGATCATGGTGTCTCTTCACAGCAATAGAACAGTGACTAAGACTTTTACCCACCTGCTCTGAGACAAAAGCCTAGCAGCTTAAAACAAAGACCTTGTAGGCTTTTGTCTCCCACCAGTAGATCCCCAGCTGAGGGACTGGCTCAACAAGTTCAAGGATGGATCAGGTTACACAACAGTTGTGAACCAATCAACCTTCCTACCGTCTTCCTACGTTTCGTCAAGCTGACCAATCCTAAATTAGGGGAGGAAGACTTTTCAGAGACTTAAGATCCTTTTCAGGCCTGTTTTTCTCTGTGTGTACTTCCTCACCCCCAATAAATACCTTTCTTTCACTGCTGGTTCTGTCTGCCGCTGTCCTTGGTGTTTGCGATTTCTCTGCTGCTACCTGTTGTACTCCAGATCTTCCCTGCCATTTAATTCTATAACTGGCACAGAAAACAAACCTGATCAAGACTGCATCAACACTTCAGCTGATAAAGTATTAGGATTGCTGAGAAGATAAAGAATTGATCATGTGGTTAGAAGAAAACTATGGTGACCATCTGGTGAATCATTTTATGTTCAAGACGGAAAGGGAGGAGAAACGTGTGTGTTGCCTTGCAGCTCTCTGCTTTGTTTTGATAGGCTGTGGTGTGTTTCCTGGCTGAAAGCAAATTCTGAGTGTAGTGTGGATGTGAGGTGACTGTGGAAGGCTGTGTTAGTTAGCATTTAGTTTCTGTGACAAAATACCTGAGAACTCGACTGCTGAGGAAAGAATATATGAGGATAGAAGTGTTTTTCCAGAGGTTTTAACTATAGTCTCTTTGGAGTTTGTAATGAGGTTCCACAACATGACGAAGGCTTTGGGTGAGAGAAAGTTTGTGGATTGTGGGAGGGGTGAGGGAGAGTTTCCAATATCCTGTTCCAAGCCATGGCTTCGATACCTCACATCCCTCCAACAGATCCCACTCCCAGAAGTTCCAGTACCTCTCATTTGCATCGCAGGTTGGTGACAAAACCTTGGACACATGGAGTCATGGCATCATGGAATTTGAGAGGCATTTCAGGTCAAAACTGTAACATCTACCACTGTGTTGTGCATGACAGAGTTAATCAAAATGAAGAAAGTTTGAAAACTATATGGAAAGCTACATTTCTTGTAACCCAATTAAAAAGATTTTAAGAGAAAATAATGGAAGACATGTAACGTGAATGAACCTAGTGGTGGCAAAGGTGGACACCAAGAGTTAATGTCTCCTTGAGACCTGGAACTCTTTCTAAGGTTTTTTTTTTATATCTTTCTTTTTATTCTGTCTTTATGCAAACTGTCTCACTCCATATATTCCTGTTTTCTACTTACTGTTAGGAATATTTCCTAAAATGAGCTTCTCCGCCAACATAAATAATCCAAATCAGGCCAAATCAGACCAAATTAAAAGATATCTAGGTTTAATTGGACATCTGCGCTCTTGGGTGGCCTGAGAGAGGGGCACGGAAAGCAGACACAACCACTGAAGAGAAAGAGGGAAAACCACATGTTTATTCTCTGGGAGGCAGTTTAAATAGTCTGTGGGAGTGGTCTTGACCTTTCCTGGGGAGGGGTCAAGGTTTGGTGGGCTCTCTTGACCCTCCCTGGGGAAGGGGTCAAGGTTTGATGGGCTCAGGGGAGGGGGCTTCCGAAGATAAATGCCGGAGGCTAGGATTACATTTCAAACTCCTTGTATAAGGGTAGGAAGCTGAGGTGATATTTATGACCAACATTTTATGCTCTCTTTGGATTTAGGGACATAGGCTCAAGTCTGTCTACTTCCTGTGGGCATGGGGTGGGGGAAGGGGAAAGGGAGAGCTGGGTGTTGGTGGTTTACTTTCAGTGAGAGGTGTGGCTGGAGAGGCCAGGCATCTGTTCCTTGAGGGAGATGAGAAGGCAGGTGACTAGGAGAAAATATATTGTTATTAATCATTTTGTTTGTATCAACAAAGATGAGTGTGCCAGGATGAGGAGCATGTAGGCCCTTCATTGTCGCATCTTGGAAAACTGGAGGGTGGAAGGTCCTAACTGCTGGACAGACCAAGTATCCTGAGTAGGTGCCTGCTTGAGCCTGGAGAGATGGTACCAGCATGGGTGTCCCAAGAGGTTGGCAGCCGCGGGGGTGGTAAGGATTACTGTGTGAGGTCCTGTCCATCGAGGTTCAAGAGACCTAGGAGCTAGCTATTTGAGGAGTACTCTACCCCCTAGGGAGAGTGGGGCAGTTTTAGGGGCATTAAGGTGCACTGGTGTGGGGTCATGGAGAAAACTGTCAGCATATGAATGGAGAAGGGACCTCAGAAGGAAGAGGTAGGGTGGTACCCCACCAGTGCAGGAGTTTGGGCTGGGAGGTGATGGTTAAGGAGAAAGGGCCTGCTGTAAAGGAGCTTGCAAGGGCTCAGGCCAGTAGGGGAACGTGGACTGGCCTTGGGCCGAGTAAGGGCAATGGGGAGAAGGGTGGGCCAAGATAACCTGAGTTCAATAGAGAGCTTGGTTAGCTGTTGTTTGATGAGTCCATTGGCCCTCTCCACCTTTCCCGAGGATTGTGGATGGTAGGGGGTGTGGAATTTCCAGGAGATATTGAGAGCTTCTGACACGAGTTTTATGACCCTGGAAGTGAAGGCTGGCCCATTTTCTGTTTGCATGGATCGTGGGACACCAAACTGAGGAATGATGTGGTCTAGGGGTACCTGAGCCACCACATCTGTGGTTTCCCTGGAGGGCAGAAACACTTCTATCCATCCTGTAAAGGTGTCAACAAGTATTAAGAGATAACAGAGTTTTTTATGAGTAGGCATATGAGTGAAATCAACCTGTCAATCTTCGCCTGGTTGGTGCCCACAAAGCTAGTGTAGAGACTGACATATGTGGAGAGCCTCCTGTGGACTGGCCTGGGCACACATCTGGCAGGAGGAGCAAACCTGTGAAATACCATCACAGAGATGGGTGGGGTCAAAGAGGGGCTCCAAGAAGTGGAACAAAGTTTGGGGCCTATGTGTAGGTCTGGTGGATGTCTGAAATGATCGACAATGCCTGGTCTTGAGGAAGGATGACATGGTTATTTAAATAGAACCACCCATCTTTGTTTTTGTGCCCCCCCCCCCTTTTTAGGAGCTCATCCTTCTCTTTTGGTTGGTAGCAGGGCTGATAGGAGGGAGTTAAGAACAAAACATGTTTTGTGAAATCAGAGGAGCTGGAGGCCAGCCCCCGGGCCACCGAGTCAGCCTTGGCATTGCCAAAGGCCACTGGGTTCTTAGAGGAATGGTGTCCCCCAGTGAATAATGGTTACTTCCGCAGGGAGCTGGAGGTCCTTCAAGAGGTTGGCTATAAGGGGTCTATTAACTGTGGGAGTGTCCTTGGTAGTAAGGAAGCCCCTTTCCTTCCAGAGTGCAGAATGAGTATGGGCTATTAAAAAGGTATACTTAGAGTCAGTATAGATATTAGCCCGTTGGCCCTTGGCCCTAGTCAAGGCAATTAATTTGGCCTTTTGTGAAGAGGTTCTCATTGGCAGGCTGGTTGCTTCAACTGTGTTAGTGGAAGTGACCATTGCGTATGCTGCCTAGAGGTTTTCTGATTTATCTATTTATTATTATTTATCTATTTATTCCATCAACAAACAGGGTGCGTTGGGGATCTATAAGTGGCTGATCTAGAAGACTTGGCCAGGGGTAGGTTAAAGCCTCTACAGCCTCTGGGCAAGAGTGAGAGGAGGTACCAGAGTGAGAGGGAACAGGAAGGAGAGTTGTGAGGTTTAAGGCAGGACTGGAAGCCAAAATAATTTGGGGGTTTTCTAGAAACAGTAAATGAAAAGCCTGGACTCATGAAGGCCCAAGGAAAGAGAGAGAGGAGAGAGAGAGAGAGAGAGAGAGAGAGAGAGAGAGAGAGAGAGAGAG
>JABTXL010012322.1:5182768-5238217 GCA_025134845.1 Neodon shergylaensis | reverse complement strand
GAGAGAGAGAGAGAGAGAGAGAGAGAGAGAGAGAGAGAGAGAGAGAGAGAGAAAGGTGTCTCAGAAGGTCTGAGAGGCAGTGGGTGGAATATACTGTGATTGGTCCAGACAAGGTGATCTTGTGGACCTTGTGGATCTTGTGCCTCCCAAGTGAGTGCAGCTGCTGCCACCAGGGCTCTCAGGCATGGTTAGCATCCAGAGATGGTGAGATCCAGCTGTTTGGATAAAAAGGCAATGGCCCGAGTCGAAGGCCCAGCCTGTTGGGTTAGAACTCGCTTGGTCACTCCTGACCTCTCATCTGTATAGAGATGGTAAGGTTTCATAGGGTTTGGAAGAGCAAGAGCAGGGGCTGTTAGAAGGGCATCTCGCAGGAGAGATGGCCGGGTGGGCGAGAGCTCTCTGGCTGCCTGGTACAGAGGCTTGGCTGTAATGGCAAAGTTAGGGATCCAATGGCGGAAGAACTCTAGCAGGCCCCAAAATGAGAGGATCTGAGCCCCTGTGATTGGGGACTATAAATCCCGCAGGGCCTGGAACCCTGTCAGAGGTGAGGGTCTTAGACCCTGGGCTAAGTTGAACACCCAAACATACCACTGTAGGAGAGCACAGCTGAGCCTTAGTTAGCCAAGACTTGATATTCCAGGGATCCAAAGAAGTTGAGAAGTGCAGAGGTGGCCTGTTGGGACAGGGACAATGTAGGACTGCAGAGAAGATCATCAATGTGTGTGCTAGGACCTGAGAGATCTTGAGCCAGAGCTTGGCCAAAGAAATGGGGGCTGTCCTGAAACCCTGAGGGATAACAGTCCACGTAAGCTGTCTGGAGAACCAGGAGTCAGGGTTCTCCCAGGTGAAGGCAAAGAGGAAGTATTGAGTCAGGGTGTAAAGGGACAGTAAAGAAGACATCTTTTAGGTCCAGAACAGTAAAGTAGGAGGTGGTAGGAGGGATGTTAGGAGATTATATGGGTTGTTAACCAGTGGGTGAATTGGAATAACTGCCTCATTTATGACGCGGAGGTATTGAATCAAGTGGTAAGCACCAGAGGACTTACGCACAGGAAGAATTGGAGTGTTGCAGGGTGAGTTGGTAGGAATTAAATGTCCTTGAGATAGGAGATATGTATAACAGGCTTAAGGCCTCTGCGCCTGTTATAGCTTCGTGGTGGGAGGACTCAGTTGTTTCTTCTTGGGCATTAAAAACTTTAAAGGCCATTTTCACCAATTCCTGTATGGGGGTTTGGAGACCTTCCTCAGCCTTTTTAAACTTTTTTTCTTATATCTAGTACTGACGAGAAATAAAATGGGTAGTCAGGACTGTGGCTCCCACTGGGGAGGCTGGGTCCAGGCTAGTATATTGGACCATAGTCCCTTGTAATCGGTTTTAAAAAATGGCTGGGTTTTGGTCAACTAGCTGTGTGATCTCTCGAAGTTTGTCAAAATTAGCTACTTTTTCTGATACCATCTCCATTCCCTGAAGGAGGCATGGGACCATGATGTCCACCTCTATTGGCTATTTTGGCCAAGTTGGTGATCCCAGTGTGGTTCTGTGACTGGCATGGCCACTTCCCCCACAGGGACTGTACTGTCTACTAGATGGGTCTCATCTGTATACTGTCTAGCTGCTGCCTGAATTCGACTTCACTCCTCAGGAGTGAGAGTAGAAGCCTGGATGACATAGAAATCATGCCAGGTTAGATCGTAGGCTGGGACAGACAGTGAAACTCCTTAATATAAACAGAAGTATTAGCAGAAAAGGAACCCAGCCGCTTTTCTATTTGAGAAAGATCTGGAAGAGAGAAGGAAACATGGATTTTAATAACGCCATCGGCTCCAGCTACCTCCTGGAGAGGGCAGAGAAGGGCAGGGTTATGGTGAGATCTGGTATGAGAGGAGATGGGAGGGTTTAGTCCAGTGTGTAAAGGGGGTCCAAGAAGTAGGTTGAGGTGTGTGTGGAGGGTAGGGAGATGCAGTAGGAGGGAGGGGAGGGGAGGAAGGTGGGTAAGGAGAAAGTTGACCTTGAACTTCCGGTTTGGCTGTGGAGGGGGTAGGTGGGGCCGGGTAAGGGAAGGAATGTGGGAAATGGTTTTCCACAGGAGGGGCTTGAGGAATAAGGATTTGAGGGAGTGGGAGGGGCCAGTGCCTCTTGCTGCATGGTCATGGTGGAGCTATCAGGGTCCCAATACCCAGATGGTCAGGAATCTGGAGGCGCTGTGACCCCAGCAACCAGAACCAGTGCCGCAAGACATTGGCTACTGAGGCAGGTTCAAGATGGACATATGAGAGTTCTGTCCATTTATTTCCATGCTGGCAAAAATTTTCTAGGTACCTGAGGACAGTAAACTCAAGAGTTCCCTCTGGTGGCCATTGCATCCCATTGTCAAGGTCATATTGAGGCCAAATCTTGGTGCAGAGAGAAATTGGCTTTCGGGACAGATTGTATCTCGCAGTCCTAATTTATAAAGATTTTGTAGGAGGCAGCCCGGGCGTGATAATGGATCTGGCTTCAAATTACAAGCACTCATTTTAAAAGTCTAAGCCCAATTATGGGGCTCAAGTCTGTTACAGTGTGTCCACTGGGACAACTCTTGAGCCAAAATGGGGCTGTGATGAAAATTGAATGGTAGGCGTGCCTGGCCACACAATCTTCACTTCAGCTAAGCTCGGCTTAGCCACTTGGATCAGGCTTTCATGGTGCGATTGCGACTTCAATGGAAAGCGCCAAAATCGACAAAATCGACATGAATGGATCCCCTACCATACTGGCATAGAGAAAAAAAAGGGGGGGGGACTCACTGAGATGAAGCCGATGTAGTCTGGAAGCTGATTGTTGTCCTGGAGGAGAGCATGGGCGATAAGGGTGTTTCTAAAACATGGCCTTGAACCCCTGGGAAAAACAGCCCTCTTGGTGAGACTTCCATAATGTTAGGAATATTTCCTAAAACGAGCCTCTCTGCTGATGCAAATAATCCCAATCAGACCAAATCAGGACAAATTAAAAGATATCCAGGTTTAGTTGGACTCCTGCCCTCTCAGGTGGCCCCAAGGGGGAAACTGAAAGCCTACAAGACTACAGAAGAGAAAGAGGGAAGACCACATGTTTATTTTCTGGGGAGCTGTTTAAATAGCCTGTGGGAATGGTCTTGACTTTTCCTGGGGAGAGGTCAAGGCTCAGGGGAGGGGCTTCCAAAGATGGATGCTGGAGCCTGGGATTATACTTACTTTTCTAAGATTTTCCCTATATATTATTATATCTAATAATAATCATTAATCTTTTGCTATTTCCAAACATGTATATTATAACTAATGTCTTGATGCATACCATATCCTATCATCATTCTTTTACTATCTAATATGATTAGAGCTGAAGTGGTGATTGCATATTCATAGCAAACGATACTTCAATAGTGATTGATTTTTGTATATAGTTTTCTTTTTTTTAAAATATTTATTTATTATATATACAATATTCTGTCTGTCTGTATGCCTGCAGGCCAGAAGAGGGCACCAGACCCCATTACAGATGGTTGTGAGCCACCATGTGGTTGCTGGGAATTGAACTCAGGACCTTTGGAAGAGCAGGCAATGCTCTTAACCTCTGAGCCATCTCTCCAGCCCCTATAGTTTTCTTTTTCACTAGTAAATTTTGCTCTTTCAGAATTTTACATGTATCTACACTGTGTTTTGGTCTTTTTCTCAGTTCCTTCCCACTCCTAACAGTTTCCCTCTACCTAAAAATCTCTTGCTTTTATTTACTAGATTTTTTTTCCTTGCTGTGTCTCACAGAGTTTGATCCTAACTGTCTGTGTGGTTCTAAATTTGGAAATAGGCATCGAAGCCTGGTAGGCCACCCTGAAAGCTCAGCTGGAGACCATGCTTCCCTCTTTTCCTAGGATTTGTTGATTGCCAATAGTGTAAGTGTTACAGCTCTGAAGGGCACTGTATCCTGGCTGTCAGAAGCAAGGTTGTATCTGTAACTGTGTTCCCGAGGGGGATGGTTTCCTTGCAGGAATGTAGCAATCCTGCTCCCCTCTGAGAGAGGTGCTACAGCTCAGTTCTACACTCTGCCAAGAGAGTTTCCCAGCAGAGATGTCCCTTGCTTCTCTGCTCTGCTCCACTAAGGGAGTTTCCCAGAAGAGATGTCCATTGCTTCTCTGCTTTACTCTGCTAAGGAGAAGACCCCTGCAGAAATGCAACAGTTTGCTCCCGAGCTGGTGAAAGTTGTTACTTTTCTGCTCCACTACACTCCCACAAAAACAGTTCTTTACCCAAAACTCATTCATTTATTTTATTTATTGGGAGGGAGGAATCCAGAAGAATGGCTACCTCTGCCAGGGTGGAAAAAGGCAGCTACCAACTAAACAGGTACAGGGGCTTGTATAGGGCTTCTTGGGGGTGGCGTTTTTCCAGAGTGAAGATTTTCAGGGTGGGAACTGTTTGAATTTCAATACCTGAGCTTGGACTGTTGTAGGAGGTGCAGGCTACATCCCACCACCTGGCTAGCTTAACCCCTGAAATAACCATACAGAAATTGTATTAATTTAATTACTGCCTGACCCATTATATCTAGCCTCTTCTTGGCCAACTCTCACATCCTTATCTAACCCTTTTCCGTTAATCTGTGTATCACCATGAGGTCATGGCTTACCAGGAAAGATTCAGCATCTCTGACCTGGCGACTTCATGGTAGCTCTTCCCTGTCTGCCTTCCTCCTCCCAGCATTCTGTTCTGTCTACTCCACCCACCTAAGGGCTGCACTATCAAAGACCAAAGCAGTCTCTTCATTCAACCAATGAAAGCAACACACAAACAGAAGAACCTCCTACACCATTGAACAAACTCAAAGACTGGCTAGATTTTGGGCTCAGGGATTGACTGGTTTCATGATCAGGTTTTCATACTGAGTTGGTCAGGGGCAGAATGTGTTTCTTTGGCTCTGGTTTAAGGGGCAAAATATGTTTCTTTCACTGGCTGTTTTTAACCTTTTGGCTATGGTTTCAGGGCCACAATGCATTTCTTTCACTGACTCAGGTTTTAGGGCCAGTATGTGGATTTGTTGCTGTTGGCTCTGGTTTTAGGGTTGTGGTATATTTCTTTGGCTGACCTCTTTTACTCTACAAATAAAGGAGCAATATGATGATGCAGGGATAGCTTTCACAGTGCCATAAGAATCTATGTAGGCCTCTGCAGGAGAATTAACCACTGGTGAACCCTGCATTCTACAGTTTTGACCTTCCAGGTAAGAGGTACCCACTGCTGCAATGGTGGTGCCACTGTTATGGGGGTAACCAGTTGTTTTCTGGTTGTGGTTGAAATTCATGTTTGGTGCTATAAACTGGTCAAAAGTATATGCCTAGGAGGATTATGGGGCCTAGAGTAAACCTGTTGTTTTTGCGGCCATGTAAAGTAAACCACAGGGCTCAGCAAACACACATAGGAGTTTATTAGGGAAGGGCAGGGATAAGGGGAAGGAAATGCAGTTGACCAGCAGTAGCTGAGGCTCTCCACTCCTGCCCCAGGGCCAGCCGTTGGCCATGGTCACCTCCTGAGAGCTCTGTGGTTGCTTGTAGATCCTGAGGAGCAGCAACAGTTCACTGCTGATCTGCCCCAGGGACTGTGTGTGAGTCTCCTCGGGGGACAGTGGCTGTGGAACTGGGTTGCCCTGTGCCATGTGCATCTTGCTACTGTGCCACGGGTAGCCATTGGGAAAGTGTCAGTGATTCTGAGTGTGCAGTGGTTCAATGTGCAGCCTCAATAGTGTGTGAGGCGGCTCCAGTGGAGGAGACAGGAGAGGGGACAGGTGGCAGGAAGGCTGAGGAAGGGGCTGTGGCAGGGCCACTATAATGCAGAATCCTAACAGAACCTACTACTGTTTGTTTTTTAATGGACACGTTGACAAAATGTCAATGTTTATACCCATAGATTATTGCTGCTGTTAACCTTTGCTGGAGAAGCTGCTTCTCCTCCTCCCCCTCCTTCTCCTCCTCCCTCTCCTCCTCTTCCTCCTCCTGTTCTTTGTTTTTTTGAGGCAAAATTTCTCTGTAGCTTTGGAGCCTGTCCTGGAACTAGCTCTTGTAGACCAGGCTGGCCCGGAACTCTCAGAGATTTACCTGCCTCTGTCTCCCAAGTGCTGGTAGTAAAGGCATGTGCCACCACTGCCCAGCTTTTATTTATTTATTTATTTATTTATTTATTTATTTATTTATTTATCTATATAGTAATCAGTGGTTATTGCAGAAACAGAAAGGTAGTGAAGATGTAATTGAATGAGGGGGCCATATTCTAGCCCCAGGAAACAGAAGCACTTGGCAGTTTCAGTCACATAGTTGTGGCTGTAGAGTCAAGGATGGAGGAAAGGGATTATGGGATCTTCCTCCATGACTAAGGAGAACTGCTTAGGCCAGGCATGTGTCAGGAGTGTCCCTGAATGGTGGTCTAGAGAGGCCAATGTGAGAAGCTGTGAAAGTGAAACCCGGATTGTTTTTGGATAACCCAAGATGTTAGAGATGCCAGAGTCCTGGGATACCTGCCATGGAAAACTGCTAACAGGGAGTGGAACCAGCTCAATAGAGAGAAGCGCGCTGCAGTCAACAAATCTGAAAGGAGTTGGAGATCTGAAGAGCATTGTGACATCAGTCAGACATGGAGATACAGAGTCTGGAGATTGCCCAGCTGGTTTTCTGTCTTGCTTTGATCCAGTATTTTCTCATTATCCTTCTTTCCCTCCATTTTGGAAAAGTAATGTATATCCTGTGTCATTATATGTTGGAAGTATGTGATCTGCTGTTTGGTTTTGATTTTACAGATTACAGTTAAGTGATTGCATGAATCTCAGAAGAGACTTTGAACTTTAGACTTTCAGATAAATTTGAGATGTTATAGACTATGGGGACTTTGGAAGTCGGACTGAATGCATTTTTGCATTATGATATGGTTACAAGTCTATGGGAGCCAGGGAGTAAAATGTGGGGGTTTAAAATAAAATGGCCTCTGTAAGGAGCGGCACTATTAGGATTATGACTCTACTGCACTAGGTATGGCCTTGTTGGAGGAAATGTGTCACCGTGGGGGTGGGCTTTGAGGCCTCCTATGCTCAAGCTATGCTCAGTATAACACACAGCTCACTTGCTCTTGCCTGTGGATCAAGATGTAGAACTCTCAGCTACTTCTCCAGCCCCATGCCTGACTGTATGTGGCTATGTTCCACCATAATGAGAATGGACTAAAGCTCTGAAACCATAAGCCAGCCCCAATTAAATGTTTTCCTTTGGAAGAATTTCTGTGGTCATGGTGTCTATTCACAGCAAAAGAAGCCCTAACTAAGGTAGGAGGAGTCCCAAGAAGTATTGTCTTCTATACATGACATACCCACTGCACTCATGAACCTATAGCCATTGTGATGATGTACACAAGAACTTCAAAAGATCAAGTTAGGCAACATTCCAGGATGGGTATGGGAGGAGCTTATGAGGCTCTACTCTACATAAGGCATTGGTAGTTGATGGCTATTGGGAATGAGGAGTCATTTTTCTTCAGGGATATAACCACTGCTCAGGTAGAAGCCTGAGGTAGATTGCCATTGCTCAGGTAGATGATTCCATACCTAAGTGCATACAGACAGTATTAATTGGATTCAGTGGCCATAAAAAATGAAGAGAATGTAGAGGTTGGGTAGAGATGTGCTGGAAAGATGGGAAGGGGAGTAAAAAATGAGAGTTGTAAGTGAATAGGATCAGAAACACTACACATATATGAAATTTCCAAAGAATAAATAAAAAACATTCTTAATAAAAAAAATAGTACTAGTTTCCTATTCTGCAGGTTTGTTTTTCTCTTGGACAAAGTTCAAAGTCTGTCTCCATGCCCTAGCTCCCCTGAATGGGCAGTGAAGGGAGGGGGACTGGACCTTCAACTCTAGAAATGCAGAGTTATTGAGTAGCAGTGACTTCTTCAAAAGGGCCTTCTGCAGCTGCTCTGGTTGGAGACAGAGAAGGGAGGAGTTTCCTTGCAGTTCTCTATGTTATAGGTACCCCAGAATCCCTGCTAGTATGCAAATCCACTCAGTGATGAGTTCAGTGTTCATGGTGTTTTCTTTCTTTGGTCTCTGCCCCCTTCTGTCTTGTTGCTTTTTTCCTCGAGATTAGCAGCAAGCTCTTTGCCTCCCCCTCCCTCCTCCTCTTTCCCTCCTTCCTTCTCTGTCTCTGAGTTCTTGCCATATGGCACAGACGGCCTGAGGTGTGTGGTCTCCCTTACTTCAGCCTTCTGACTGCAATAACAGCTAAATGAAACAAGGAAGACAATACAGTACATAAAAGAGTAGCAAAATTTAGAGGCAGAAATACTGGAAATAATAAAATTGAAATTTTGTATATGAACAACTGAGTAAATCAAACAAAAAGAAATCTTAATATGAAGCCTCATCGATAAAATGGCTTCAAAGAAGACAGAATATCACAGCAAGTCATGGGCAGAGAAGGAGAAAACTCCTCCTTCCCTCTGTGATATTTGCCTTTCCAAGTCTGGCTTTAAAACACATGCAGCTATGCTTACTGCAGAATAGGCTATGAAATAATCTCGTGCTTTGCAGATGTAAAGCAAACAGTTGGCATTTTGTACTGGGTGTGACAGCTAATGAATTGCCACAAGGACTCTCTGAAAACACGTTTTCCGTTATGAGTCCCTCACAGACAAAGAGAAAGGGACTAGAGCTGTGAGGTGCTCACAGGATAATTTACCACAAAACATGACTGCCCATTTCGTGTGTTTACCCAGGAAACAAAACTAAGGATTGATTACATTTCGAAGTCCTTCCATGGTGTCAGCTTACACCACCACCTCCTAACAGAGTAAACCCTGACACTTTCCTGCCAAATGGAGGCTAGGGTGGCCAGGATTGCCTCCAGTGTCTTCCCTCTGGATTCTTCTGTCTTCAATTTCCTTCTGCTTTCCTCTACAAATCTCAGGGATCTTCTGTGTACGCCATCACCTAAAGGGTGATTTTAAATATCGAATGCAAGAAAAATAAAATAAGGAAGGGAAGGAGTGGGTATGGGAGACTAGATCACGTGAGGGTTCTGCTTTCTGCGTCTAACACCCCCTCGATGCTGTCTGTCCTTTCACCCTGACTCGATGACCCAGGGGCTGCAGGCGCTCCAGCATATCACCCCTCTCCCCCCACTGTGCTTGAGTCACAGACAGTCTTCCTTCTGAGATACTCGCATCTGTACGGATCACAGCTTTAGTCTCAGAAGTCATCCACTGCGGAATCTGAGCATCAAAGTTAATGGCTGGGTCACTCTCACTACCCTTTGGCAGAATTTATCCTTTCATGGAACACATAAATCCCAAGCAGTGAGACTATTTTCCAATAAAGCATATACACTTTTGTATTTCCGATCAAGTGAATCTTTTATTAGCTCATAAAAATATACTCTTTGGCTCTTCCTTAAGGCATTCCCACAACCAAACATGGTTTACTTTCTCCTAGCTTTGACCCGATACTTTTTGTGCCATCCCCACCTCATGAAGCCTATTCAAACCAATGTCACTGTATCACTGTTCGGTATTCTGAATTCCTTCCATTCTTGATTTTTTTTATCAGTTTTTATTGCGTGTTAGATCTGGAAGCATGGAAATTTAAAAAAGGATGACTGAAAGAATGGTGACTAATAGATTTGAAAAATGTTTTATTTATCAAATATCTAGAAATACAAAACCACTGCTTTTCTTATGAAGTCCTAAGAACAGGGCCCCAGTAAAACATTTTTTATCCATGGATCCTCAGGCATTTTCATTACCTGTAACAGTAAAAAGAAAAGAAAATTAAGATGGGCTTGGGTTTCCATTAGCAAACTATGCCCCTGCCTGTAAGTACAAACAGCATAGTGTCCAAGACAGTGCAATGAATACAGTAGAAAATGAGATCCACTGTAGATAATTCCCCAACAGGCGATGTTGCAAACTAGCTGAGGGTTGAAGAGGCATTAGGCCTCTCCAACACACACGTTTTTCTATAATATTTGATATAAGCAAAATAATTCCTAAGAAGAAAGTTTACATAGAACTTTTTGGAGAATGAAATTTTGGAGACAATCCTGTAAAGGAGTGTGAACTAGTTACCTTTGATGCAAGGAGCACTGTACTGAGCGACTGCAAACTCATCTGAGAGAAAGGGAAAACGGAAACAAAAACCATTATGTGACGTCACGAAGAGCATCTGCGATTGCATCACAAGTGCCCGGGTCATTCCCCTGATGCCCTGCTTGCTGCCTGGAGCATCCTTCCGGGGACAGTGAGCCACAGTTTTCTTTTACTCCAGATTCTTGACAGGCCATTGTCGTTCATCCTTAAATCTCGTATTGCCCTACAATTGGTTTATCTGACAGAAAGTTAACTGTGCAGCTATTTTGCTTTGCTGGTTGATACACTTAAAATGTGTTTTCTCCCATAGAAGTAAGGAGATGAAAAGTCAAGTATCCAGCCTGATGGAGACAGCATTAAGTGATGAGATGCCAGTGCTAACGGGTCATGCAACGCCTTCCTAAGTTCTGTGATCGGGAGTTGGATGTCTGCTTGGGTCGTTCACACTCACCTTTCTCATAGTAATCGTAGACTTTTACTATGGCAGGCTTCAGGTCTTTTATTAGAATATCTTGCTGAACTGTGAACGACAAGTTTATGTTCTGATTTGACACCTGGAAATCAAAAAGAGATCAATAAATTTCCTGCATGGCTCTGTTTGTAGTGTGTACCCCTTTTCTGTTACATCATCTTTTAAATTTCAGAAGTTTAGTACAGTTTTGTCTTTCCATCCTATAAAAATGCAGATAGAGACCCAAAGAAGGATGAGCCACTGCTGCTTTGTCACCTGAAATTCCTATCAATAGAGGTCTGCATAGCTATGCTGTCACACCTGTCTTTTCAATTATTAGTCCGTGGGTGGACTGGTGTGTTGATGGAGAGAGGGTCCCTTTGCCCCGGCCGCCCAGCTAGCTTACACCCGAAATAACTACACAGAAATTGTATTCATTTAAACACTGCCTGACGCATTAGCTCTAACCTCCTATTGGCTAACTCTCACATCTTGATTTAACCCATTTCTATTAATCTGTGTTCACCACGAGGTCGTGGCTTACTGGAAAAGATTTAGCATGTCTGACCTGGCATCTCCATGGCGGCTCTCTCTGACCCTGCTTTCTTTCTCCCAGAATTTAGTTGTGTCTTCTCCGCCTACCTAAGTTCTGCCCTATCAGGCCAAGGCAGTTTCTTTATTCAACCAATGAAAGCAACACATAGACAGAAGGACCTCCTACACCACTGGTGTTTTACTATTGTGTGGTCCAAGTGCCAGCTGAGATTGATGGTATCTTCTCCTCTACTCTGTTGATGAAGATGATGATGACTGATTGATCACAATAACCACTTCCCTGCATTATTCAGCATCTCCAAGCTCACTGGCTGACATAATGAAAACTGTTATGGAGAATGTCTTACAGGTGCCTGGAAGTATTCATACCCCAGTAGTCTAGTGTGGCATTTCTACTCATAATCTCGGGTAAAATATCTCCAAGGAGAGGGCAGTAATGCTAGAAGTCACATGTCTCTAGCATTGAGGCGATGACTCTAAAATACAAATGCTCACTTTCCAGACAGTTCCTTCAGGGTTATTTTTCTATGTGTTTTGCATCAGTCAGGGCACTCACCTTATCCAAGTAAATCAAGACGTGGTTATTGCTGACTTCTGTCCGGCTCACATTCACAGAGCTCTCAACCTGAAGAAAATAGTGATGCCACAAATGTGAATAAATAGATGTAAGCCCTGGAGACTCCAGGGAAAATGAAATTGTTTTATCATCAAAATACCCTGAGGGTAGAAGTTCTTCAAAGGTCCCGTATAAACAAAAAAGTAAAAGTAAAAATGAAAGGTAACTTGGATGAAGGGCATGCTGTTAGTATGGCATATGGTGCACTTGTAGAGCTGATGTATCTGAAGAAAGGAGAGTTACTCATTTTTCAATGTTCAAGTAATATTCATAAAGGAGATTTTTTCCCTTGTTTTTTTTCCTTCTAGCCTCAAACAATTTCACAATTTCATTTTCACTAAACTTCTGTGAACACAGAAGCTTATGATCAGTCATTTTCTTATTATTTCACCGGCTGATCTTTTTTTTTTTTTTTTAACAAATCCACTTTTATTTATTTACTTTTCATTGGTTTAAATCCGGGATGGGTACAGCATCACACAGATTCTGTGTCCGATGGCTTTTGCAGGAAGGTTGCTTTGGAATTTGGCACGGACCATGCCACTGTTTCCATGGGCCCGAGTTACTTTCCCCCAGATCACTCTGGTTGTTTGGTTTGCCTTCAGGTGTCACTGTTTTGTTCTTTGCTTTATACACATAAGCACATCTCTTGCCCAAGTAAAATTCAGTTTCATCTCGGGCATAAATGCCTTCAATCTTAAGGAGAGCTGTGTGCTCTCTCTGGTTCCGGAGACCTCGCTTATAGCCAGCAAAAGTGGCCTTGCACCACAGCCTTCCAGACATACTGTCCTTTAGAAGTCCTGTTCCCAGCAGGCCTCCACAGGCTCCAAGATGGCCGAAAGAGCCGGCTGATCTTCTTAGGCTTTGTCCCCTTAAGATGCTAAGATCTATGCAATTAGACAACTGTTGAAAAGGACAATAGATCTTTCTCAGGGGTGAGCCCCATAACTGCTTATCTACCACATATAGACACACATATGCAAGGATAACAAAGAAAAAGAAGCCATGAATTTGAGAGAGAGTAAAGGAAATGTGGGGAGGTCGGAAGAAAGAAAGGGAAAGGAAAAAGACGTAACTATATTTGAATTAAAATAAAAAAACAAAGAGGGGAAAAAGATAACATGAATGCAAGTTTCCCTGGTAGCCATGATGTCTAAACACACACAACATGCATAAACACACTTCATTTGGAGAAGGCATAATTCTTTAAGACTTAATGTAATGGTATTTTAGTAAATATCATCTCGGTCTGCAGATGCAGGGCTTATTGTTAACATACCATCTCCGCTGTTGGTTTCAAGGGGACGAAACCAGACACCATCTTCACATCAACAATTGCCATGTTGGAGGCAGAACGGCTGCCAGTATAGCTGCAGATCCAGGGAAGGAAGACTTAGGTTTTCCTGTATTATTTAATATTCTTTTTCTATGTCTATATGTTGACTATTCCATGGTTCTACAAAGTATAATAAGATTTTCCAAGGACCCTGAAAAGCCTGCTGTGTGTTAGAATTTGTTTAGAACTTAGTAAATTCATAGAGACCAGGTCTGGAATCGGACTTCAAATTTGTGAACTCACCTGCCCTGTGTTTTAAGGAAGTTTGGCAGGTGACATGCCCTCGAGGCCCCAATCTACACTGGGATTTTGTTGTTCACACTTTACCTCCACAGTTCCCTAAGTAGAGCAGTCAGTCAACTCACAAGGGTCCTGTGGATAGTTTTTGTAAGTCCTGTGGCCACTTGACTATTGCTGTGGATATGTTTGCTGTTTTCCAAACATTATACTATATATGACTGGATTTACTTATTGACGGCAGAATTACAATGGAAGAGTCACTACTTCCTTTTGTTTAAATCTTCTAAGAATTTTTTTCTTCCGTGAAGACCAAGATTACTATAAAACTTCATCATATAGAAGGAATTCAAGTAATAGACAAAGGTGATATTGTTTGTTTATTATCAGGAGTAAGTAATTCTTTGAGGGAATTAACTTTGGAAGGTAGAGGACAGGCAACATAAGCTCCATTGCTGAGAAACTCAGTTTTACCAACTTAAAAGAATATCTTATTTTTAAAACAGATCCAAATATTTACTATTCAACAGTTCTTCTGAGTGAGACGTTCCACTGAGAAGATGGGCTGTTCCCCCTGACCTTGAATTATGAAAACGAGTCTTACCTGACGTTAAGTATGATCTGGAAGCTGGTGTAAACTTTGCAATCATCACTCGTCCGAGGTAGAGTCTGCACTCTTAAAGCGAACGGGGACTTCTTCTCTCCCGGGAGGACATTGTATTTCAAGGATGTCTACGGAACATTTAAGAAAGGAATCGGATTTTGTCCTTTTCTTGAAATTCCCCTCAGCTGCCTTGACTCTTTCTCTGACTTGATCATTTGCTTGCTGGGTTATGATTTTACAGGGAGAGCAATTCCAGGGACCCTTCTCTTCAGCCCAAGTCTCACCTGGAGGTACACACATCCTTCTCCTTTCATCGTTGCGGTGTAATCCCCAGGCACGGTTGGCAACTTGACCGTCTGCAGTAATAATTGGTTGTCATTGTTCACTTGGAATTTTGTAGAAAATAAATTTGAAGAAAAGATGGTCACTTGTGCATTTTTCTTAGCTCTTGTGAAAGTAGCTGCTCCATATTTGGACAAAGCATGGAGAGCTACCACTGTGTCCTGAAAGAGGAATGGCACCACTCACTCAAGGATTGTTATGGTTGGAAGTGATCTGTTGCTCCCAAGTCTGAAGCTTACTCCCCATAACGGTGCTATTGGAGGGGGACCAAAGCAAGTAGGAGGCTGTTCTGGTTTGAATGAAAATGTCCCACAGAGGCTCCCATATTTGAACATGTGTGTGTTCCTCTGTTGGTGACACTGTTTGGGGGGAATTTTACTGTTGGTGTGGCATTGTTGGAGGAAAGAATGCCACTGGGGTGGATTTTGAGAGTTAAAAGTCTTGCATTGTTACCACATTGTTCCCCGGTCCATGCTTGACATTAAGAGTGAGCTCTCAGTGTCAGGTTCCTGCCACCATGTCTGCCCCTTGCTGCAAGACTTCCTTACCATAACAGATTCTTATTCCTCTGGGACCATAAGCCAAATAAACCCTTCCTTCTCTCAGTCTCCTTGATAATAGTGCTATATCATAGCAACAGGATCATAACTAATACAGAGGACCTTAACGCACTGGCTGCATTGCTCCTGGGAGGGATTATGTTCTGGTGGGAATCCAAGGGAGTTCTTGCTAGTTCGTTGCTATAAAAAGAACAACTCTGACCTATACAGATCTCTGGCTTCCTGTTTTAAAACAGAGTATCATCTTCCCACATATGTTACCTCAACTGCAATTCTCCACAAGATGAGGAAGCAGGCAGGCAGGTGATGTAGGTGGGTCTTCTATCTATCTGTTGCTTTCATTGGTTAATTAATAAAGAAAACTGCTTGGCCTGATAGGGCAGAACTTAGATTGGCGGAGTAGACAGAACAGAATGCTGGGAGGAAGAAGGCAGTGAGATAGATGCTATAGCTCTCCTCTCTAAGATGGATGCAGGTTAAGATCCTTCCCAGTAGGCCACCACCTCGTGGTGCTACACAGATTAATAAATATGGGTTAAAGCAAGATGAGAGGCTGAAACTAATGGGCCAGGCAGTATTTAAAAGAATACAGTTTGTGTGTTGTTATTTTGGGTATAAAGCTAACTGTGCGGGGAGCCAGGCAGGAACGCAGCCCGCTGATCCTTCTACAGGCAGGGCAGCCTGCGCCAGAGCCTTATTTCATGTGTTTGCATGTCCTCTGGGCTTTCAGTATCAAAACCTGGAAGCTAAATCAGCCTTTTTCCTTTGTGGGATTACTCTCCGATATTTTGTTATGGAATGAAAGAAGCGCTAATATAGATAGGAAAACTCTGATTTCCCAAAGTTCTGTTAGCAGTCACAGGGGTTTAGGTTTCCTAGTTTTGTATTCTCTTCATTTAGTTAAGCTTTAAAGACTGATCACAACTCCCGGGTGGATAATGGGATAATAACATCACAACATGCCTTGGGTTGTGTGCCCTACAGTAAACTGATCTCTCTCTGTCTCCCTATATAAACGTGTGTGGTATGGGATGTAGAAAACATATGTAAATGGGAATGGAATGCTTTATTAGCATCACCTAATTACTTACGGAGGCCCTTTGGACCATTATGATCCTATCTGCTGTGCCCCTGTCAGAGCGTTGTCTGGTTACCTTTCCAAATTAAACTTCTCCTGTGCTGACGAGGAGCCAAAGTCTTTTATACCTGCTCAGAGTCAGGCCTCGGTTTCTCCAGAGGAAGCAGGGAGCTTAGGAACACCCCCCCCCCCCGTGGTGCTCTTCTTACTCGACTCTCCCTTTTTGTCAGAAACCTGTATTCACTTCCTCCTGGCCATGCTATATTCTCAATGCCATTGACTCTGGGCTGGGAGGGTACATTTAAGTGATGCATTTCTAAGAAATCAGTGAAAATGATTTTTAATCAAATAATTCTTTTCATTTTTGTGGGAAAAAATCTTATTTTTAATGGAATAGAAAAGGGCAAGATTATATTTCTCCACATCCTCTTTTCTCTGAGAGAAGATGTATGCTAACATCTGCTTTCTCTGAAAATGAAGCTTCTTGCTGGGTGTGTGCTGATGAATTGTTAGATACAGGAATACATAGTTTTGCTTGAGAGACTGGGTGAGTAAAGACAGTCCATTATGTTCCTAGTACACATATTTTTGTGTACCAAGAGGTGTCTGGGGAACATCAAAACTGTCTAGTTTAAACATAGACCTACCAATGGACATATCTGTAAGGAGAGAATGTTGAGTTAGGGTTCCCATTAACAGTTCAAAAGAGAGCCTGCAAGAAGAATGACAGGTAATTTTCCCTTCCTTCTCCTGGTGCCCTAGGACTGTAGTAGGCACATGGATTTGTTATTGAAACCAGGAGACTATGTGAATACAGGGACAGGGTGGGGTGCCGTTGGCTAAGAACACTTCTCTAGCTGTCTTTGAATTTCTCCCCATTATCTTTGTATATTATCGGCACTCTTTTGTTCTCATGTGTGTTTATAGTTAGCAAGTCTTTCGCCATTTAAAGGTGAAGTAAAAGGTTCTGACCAATATCTGACCTGAGTGGAGGAGAAGCCACCATGTGAATTCTGCTGCTTCGTGAGCCACTTGACAATGAGCGTCGCAGCAGTTAGGTCCTCTTGGGTGGGAGCAGGCTGGGCCGTGAGATAGGCCAGGAGCACGTAGGCACTCGTCTCTACCTCAGCAGAGGGAGCCTGAGCTTGGTACCAAATACCCTCTGGCACCATGGGTTTCTGAGGACTGGCCCAGTGGATGGAAATGTCTGGAGGTGAGAAAAAGATATCCATCAGTGACTAAATATTTATATTGTTGTTTGAAAGTAACCAGGGCAGGGCTGGAGAGATGGCTCAGTGGTTAAGAGCACTGGCTGCTCTTCCAGAGGTCCTGAGTTCAATTCCCAGCAACCACATGGTGGCTCACAACCATCTGTAATGAGATCTGGCGCCCTTCTCTGTCATGCGGGCATACATGGAGTCAGAATGTTGTATACATAATAAATAAATAAATCCAAAAAAAAAGAAAGAAAGTAACCAGGGCAGAGATAAAGTGAGATGTAATCTTTCAAACCTTAGAGAATTATGTTCCCTTTGGTATAAATGTGAACTGGACGTTTCCGTCCCATCAAGGCAGAGGCTGTTGGTAGAGTCACAGGACCCTTAACTACTGGTGATTTAAAACAGCCACTGCGGTTGAGCCCTGGGAGAAAGTTTTCTCACTGGCCGTGGGTAGTCTGTTTACGATGTGATCTTGAGCTTAGCTAGACTGTAGTGGATACCTAATAAAACCTTTCCCGAGAAGTCTCCTGTGAATGTCACAGAGCATATGAAATAACAGAAGCTTATACTCATTAGATTGCAAGAACTCTTTTCATCTTTAAAATACCCAAAGCGGACGTGCCTGTCTAAGGGATGGAACTGGCAGGATTGCTGTGGAAAGTGAGCTTATGCTGGCGAGCAACTGGGCAACATTCAGCAAAGCAAAAAGTGTCAGGTCTATAGTGAGTCATTACTGTTCTAGAAGGATAGCTTGGAGAAGCTGGTGTGTGCAGAGAGACAGGCACCCATGAAGTCACTGTGGTTGTTCAACAAGGGGTCTGACATAGCGGCACACATCTGTCACTCCAGGACTTGAGAGACAGAGGCAGGAGGATTGTGAGTTTGAGGCTAACTTAGGCTACCTAGCAAGATTTTGCCTCAAAAATAAATAGGAGTGACAATTAACAAGCTAAAGCCACAGGTGTTGATAGGGAGGTTTATTTGCATAATCTTAAACTTAAAAATTAGACAGAAAAGAAGCTGAAGAAATATCAACATATATGCTATGGCAGATGCAAAGATGAAAACTTTATAAAATTAATGGATTACTTATGGATAAATGCAACAAATACACTTGTATGTATTGTAATAATGAACTCAAGATAATGTTAACCTCTGAAGATGGAAATGAAACATGGAATTCTTTGTGTGCATTGGGAATACTTTATTTCTTATTCTGGGAATGAGTTTCTAACTGTTCTTTATGCTCTTTGCATTATCTGAAGTATTTCTCAACATATTAAGAACATTTCATAACACTATCAAAGAGGTCATGGTTAATGTTATTGAGTATGTGTATTGTATTTTCTTTTTCGTTAACTTCTCACATAAACTTTGATGTATGTAAACTATCGCATGAAAACAAAAAGATTGGTCAACATGACTGAATTCTGTAATGAGACAAAATGCCAGAACTTTCTCATGAGGTCACCAAGGAAGGGTCAGATGTGGATTGGGGACTGCAGTTTTAGTAATAAGTGATGGCAGCTGGTATTTCTATGACATTTACCACGTGCCACCCAGTCCACTAAGTGTTTACATTTATTATTCACTTAATGCAACAACCTGCAGGGCAAGCCTTATCCCTGTTTACAGAAGAAGCTCACCCAGCTTCACATAAATAGTTTCTTTGGAGTGAGTCTCCAAGGCTGAGCTTCAAACTCTTCTTATTCTTTGATGCTTCTTATTTTTTGATGTGTGATTTCATTTTTAAAATCATAGATTTTTTAAAAATTATATGGAATATGTAGGTAACTAGATGATAGACAGCAGGGAGCGGAGAGGACAGAGGTCACAAGACGCAGGGTAGAGACAATCTACCGTGCATTTTTTTGGTGCCCGGAATGTTGGCAGGAGAAAGATCTCAGACCTGCTCTCACCTTCTTTCACAGATTCCCCACTAAGTGATTTCAGAATCTCTGTCCTCATGGCCTGGTTCCCAGCAAGGGCAAATGCATAGGCCAACAGCGCCTTAGTGTAGACATAGCTGCCGTGGGCTCCTTCCTTTGCCGACTTCCAGGCTGTGTCCAGGCAAAAGAGGGCATTGCGGACAAGAGTATCCTGAGAAAAGCGGGCAGAAAGGAAACAGCTTTGTGAACAAAGGTGATGGCCTTCCCAGGGAAGCACATAAAATAGAACACGGCACTAGAGATAAAGACGTGTTTCCAGTTCATTCTTATACATATAAGGAATCGCACCTAACCCAGACTCAGGGCATCACACAAGAGGAGACAGAAAGGATGTCAGGGTAGGGAGGAGTGCTGTGAAATGCTCACTTCTGAATACGGCATGGCCAGCAGACTATGAGCTTCCAGTAGCTAGGGCTACCGACACAAGACCTACACATGATCAAGCCAGACAAAATTCTGGCATAGATGGGGTAGGTGCTCTCCAGATTACACCCCCTACTGAGGCATTCTTGGTACTTAGTAGTTTCTGGAGGGAGAGAGGATCATGCATTTTCAAGAGCCCAATCCCTGGTCAAAGTCCCATGCTTCGGGGATGGCCACACACTCATGAACACAGGAGTAGCACCAACTGGACTTAGTGGGGTGTATTTTTCAAAAAAGACATGAAGTTGGGAAGGGAGGGGTTGATGAAGAAATGGAGGGGACTTGGAGGGAGGAAATACAGGGGGGGTATGATTACATGTTACTGCATACATACATGAATTTCTCAAAAGGAAAGAAAAAGTAATCCATTATCAATCATTAGTCTGGTATCAATCATATCTTTAGGACTCTTTGGGAAGTGGAGATGGTCATGGGAGAGAAACAGCACAGAAGCCTCCCTGAGAAAATGTAAACCTTTCTTCTTTGATTGAGCAAGAGGATCTGTGGAACATTTGTACTGCATAGAAGGGAAGCTGACTTTGGTGATAGGAAGCTCAAGTCTCAGACAACGGGTCAGGGTTTTGCTGCATCCAGAGCCACCTTTTCACAGGGAATGAAGTGGTACCCACAGTGACAGGGAGAGACATCTCCAGGAGAGCAATGGTGATGTAGGCAGACAAGGTGACTTCATCATCTACTCCTCCCTGTGAATGGGCAAGAGAAAGAGATCAGAGTAGTTCTAAGAATTCTATTAATTAGTTATTCTTATGATGTTGTGTTGTGGAACTTATATCTTTTTAATACCCATCCCCCAGTCATTATGTCACATTAAGTGTGAACTCTATCCTCTCTTTCTTGGTAATGTCTAGGTCTTATTGTTCTCTGATGGATCTCTTGGTAATTTCTACCATATATCGTCTTCTCTCTGTCCTCACAGATCTTATAAGGAATAAATCAAAACTAGCTCTGGAATGACTCACCTTTATTGCATTGTTGAACAGGGACCCAGAGCTCCTGAAACAGCCATTGTCCTTCTGCTGATGGGAAAGCCAGAGGAGGGCTTGCGCCATATGTGTTTCATGGATGAAGATATATTTTCGAGCATGAACAAAACTCTTCAGCACAAAGGCTGTGAGCCTGGGTGAGGGGGAAGTGATTGTATATTTGCCCTTACCATGACGTTAGAAGCACTTCCCACCAGCATGCTTCATAAATTACCCCCTTACACGGAAGAAGTATCCAATCATGTGTGCACTGGAGATGCCCTCTCCTTTAGTCTCATGGAGAAGACTTTAGACCTAGAAATTGCCTTAGCCGTAAAGAATCTGTAGATTTCTAGCCCAATTGTTTTTCTTAGTTCTTTGAGGAAGGCCCCTTTAAAAGGCAAAAGGTGTATATGGTCTGAAGAGAAAACAGCATGAGATGGTCCTAGACCCTTCTCTTGGAAGGTGTCTTCCTAGAGATGGCAGAATCCTCTCATGCCCCACCCTCCTATGCAGTAACATTAAGTCTGTTTTTCCTTAGGAATGTAAAAAATAAGATTTTGCACCATTCTTAATTCTTTTCCCCCAATGAATTCATCCTCTCTCGTGGTAAGAGAATTCATCCTTTCTCATGACCTGAGAAAGATGATAGAAGCTGAAGTTGATATGGCTTATGTAGAAGTCAAGTGATATGCTCACGATATCTCTTTGTGGGTTAGGCGAGCTGGTTTAGAAGAGACTATGTTGGTATAACATGGCCAGTATGGCTTTTGGGAACATATTTAGCATGCATGCCCTTGGATATCAGATTAAACTCGTTAATACTGGTGCATTTGTGTAGCATAATTCACTCTAGATCTAACAACGTATGACTTGACAGAGTCGCTGTTACTATAGCTGGAGTACATATAAAGTGCTGGTTCAAAACAAGAGCTCAGGAAACTGGCTTCTTACCAGGTACTGGCACCGTTAGTGCCAGATTTCTCTCCAAAGGTGCTGTAGGAGCCATCCTGGTGCTTGTAGTTTAACTGTCTTTGGTGCCCTGCAATAGTGAAACAACATGGCAGGTTGAATGCCCATGGAAGCCAGAAAGACGATTAAAATGTTTGCCATTCCTTCTGACTTTTCTTAATTTTTTTTTGTCCGTATATAGTATGTTCCGAGTTTGGAATGCTTTATTGGAGCTTGGAAAGTAGATAGTTCCTTTGAAATAAATCACGTTAATGTTTTCTATTATGGTAGCCATGATGGTGGGATAATACGTGATCGTAAAGATAATTAACTCAATCCAACTGACGCTATGCTGCCGACTTTCAGTCCCTCATCCAGTACTCACCCATATTGAGATAATCAATGGCCTTGTCCTTGACCTTCTGGGTCAGCTGCTGGGTTTCATTCAGATAATCCAGGACATAGATATTAGGAGCAAACAGAACCATATTCTGTTCTCCACAGCCATAGGGCATCCTAAGGAGATCCTGTGTGTTTTGCATGGCAGAACCCAATATATCTCCTAGAGAATGGCAGAGATGGGAAATAATGAAATTTAAAATTAGATCTGAAATACTGAAAAGAAATGAGTAATTAGCCAAGTTAAAAAATGAGTAATTTTGCAAAGGGTGCATTTCAGGGACAGAAGAATTACTAGAAACAACAAACAATTCAAAGAGGAGAAGACATTGAAAGTTACATTTTCATGTATGTATGTATGTATGTATGTATGTATGTATGTATGTATGTATGATGTATTTAAGACAAAGCATTGCTGTGAAACCCAGGCTGGCCACAAATTCTCTATCTCTCTGCTTCGAGCTCTCAAGTGTTGGCATTGTAGGTATGTCTTACCACATTGTTGTTGTTGTTTTTGTTTGTTTCAAAAAAGTATTTATAGAAAGTAACACTGTATAGGCTAAGCAGTTGTTTTAATATATTTATGAGTGTGTGTGTGTGTGTGTGTAAAATAACAATTTTTTTAAGGGATAATAATTTAGAAGAGAGTGCAAGGGGGTACCTGAGAGGGGTTGAAAGGGACAAAGGAAAAAATGATGTAAATATATTTTAATTTAAAAAGTCAAAAATTATAAAGTACAACAATTTTGCTGGGTAAATACAAATAACTTCTGCTTCTATCTTCCTATCTATCATCTATCTATCTATCTATCTATCTATCTATCTATCTATCATCTATCTATCTATCTATCTATCTATCTATCATCTGTCTGTCTGTCTGTCTATTTATCTATCTATCTATCTATCTATCATCTATTTCATCTATCTATCATCTATCTATCTATCTACTATCTATCTATCTATCTATCTATCTATCTATCTATCTATCTATCATCTATTTCATCTATCTATCTATCTATCTATCTATCTATCTATCATCTATCTCTACTATCTCTCTCTCTGTCTCTCTCTGTCTCTCTCTCTCTCTCTCTGTCTCTCTGTCTCTCTCCATATCATCTATCTATGTATATATTAATGAAAAAGAAATTCAGCAGAAGTTAACATACAAATTCCCTAAGGAGTGAACTCACCCAAAACAGTGATAGAGGCTCGGGCAGAGTCCTTGACTACATCTGGTGGCAGCTTCAGGGTTATCTGTTCAGACACCTCAGCACCTAGGGCAAGAAGCACATCATCACCAGGAAAGTCCATTCCACACTGCGTCTTTCAGTGACGTCGATGGCTGGGAAACTAGAATTGTGCCTTGCACATAAGCTACTTCGGAAGAATTGCTCCTTTTTAAAAATGAAACAAGTTTTTGTTTTGATATTAGGGGTTTCTGGAATTTGGAGATTGTCATAATTCATCCCAAACCATCTGTTCTCCCCCAATGTGAAGTAGCATTTTCAAAGAAGGCGCCTGGTCAGTGAAGCTGAAGCAGAGGCTCCGTTGCAGTCACCCCACAGCCTACACAGTGTGCTCAGGACAACAGGACCTATTGTAGTGCACACCTTCACAACTCTCTCTCAACAATCACAAGAGGGGCCGGGCAGTGGTGGCGCACGCCTTTAATCCCAGCACTCAGGAGGCAGAGGCAGGCAGATCTCTGGGAGTTCAAGGCCAGCCTGGTCTACAAAGGTCTACAAGAGCTAGTTCTGGGACGGGCACCAAAGCTACAGAGAAACCCTGCCTAGAAAAACCAAAAAAAAAAAAAAAATTACAAGAGGGGAAAATCCGGCAAAGATTCGTGTGTACAAATAAGCAAAGAAAAACTCCCTAAATAGTCCTAAATTCTACAAGTCATGTTCTTTCTTTTAGATATGAATATAGTATATTTTAATGGAAGACTTCTAAATAGGAGTAAGAAAATGAATAGTACCTGACTCATTAAAAATAAAATAAAATAAAATAGAAAAGTGTAATAGTTATTTCCTATGTATCATTTTCATAAAGCTATTATCAAAATTTTTGCAAGAAAACAAATACTCTAAGCAAACATAAAAGTAACCAAGTGGAAGAAAATACTTTGACTTGCTTAAAATAAAGTAATAACAATTAAAAGATTTTGATTTGCTTGAAATAGAGCAATAATAATTGATGGTTAAATATATGCTGTCACTTTAATCTTGAGGAATATATGAAAAGGCAAATGAAAGAATTGTGGTATTTATCATCCCTTTCTCATAAAATTAATGTTGAGTTACATAAGGAGTCAGATGCCATAGGTAAGGTTGAAAGAAAACCCAGAGTGTTCCTCAAATAATCAGCGTTACTCAACTCAGGTCAAACAAGACAAAATACTCAAACACATGTGGTCAAATGATACGTCAGGATTTTATAAACAAGCCCTAAACAAACAAACAAGCAAACAGACAAAGAAAAAACAAAGAAAAAAACAAGTTCAATTTCACTTGTGATGAATCAAGACAACTCCACGATGATTTTAATCCAAAAATCTGGCAACATTTGTAAACAATGGAGATAAATAATGATGCAGAACATACATTCTGGAAATGTATACTGGTGTCCCCCATCTTCCTATCTAGAATTCCTCTCATTAAACTATGTGCTTATCTGTGTTTGTATGTGTGCATATACACGCATTACTGATGTTTGCTAGAAGAAATGTACACAGCCATAGTAAGGAGGTACTTTTTCTACTAAAACTAAGACTAGAGAGAAATATGATGAAATGGGAAACACCAAACCTCATTATTTCCCTTGCAAGGCTCAGCCAGCACTAGAGTCTGTTTGGAAACTCTCATACATAAACAATTTTAGACACCTGGAGGGGCCGGCCCACAACCGAAGGGAACCTACCCCAGCACAGTAGGGACGGCGCCATTTTAAACATCCCACTTCTTCTTTCCCTATGTTAACACAACACTTGACAGAGATCTCCCCATGCCCACAGCTTGTACAAGGAAAAAGACAACCAGACAGTCATCCATCCCATTTGGCATTCCAAGGGAGCTGTTTTCCAGGGAACCCACCATGGTCCCAAGTCACAGAAAACCTCAGGGCACCATCACAGCTAGATAACACAGATTCAGATGAAGATGCCTTGAGATAGATTGTTCTAAGAAAGATGCTCTAAGCTTTATGGCATCTAAAAAGAAAAATTTTAGTAGAAACACAAATCAAAACTAAAAAAGGGTTAAAAACAACACTCTAGAAAAACACCAGACCCAAAAGAAGACAGTGAGATGGGCAGAATGGAAGCCTCCACACAACCAGGACATGTTACCGTTTGGAAACAGCCTTGCCTGTCAGGAATGCCTTGAATGAAATAGGATCGATGTCTCCCATATAAAGACAGAGAGCAAATGAACGGATGAAGACAAGACCTAACTATGTGGTGCTACAACACAATCCTCTTCTCATGTCAACAGAAAAAGAATGGGGACAATGACACTTCTTTCAGGTTAAATCAATTTTAATTAAAATATGTGAGAAGAATCAAAGATATCATTTAGAGACTCATTCTTTAAGAGAAAACAACAATTGTCAATATACACATACCTCCAAATCAGAGTGCATAGATCAAGCAAAATTAAAGGATCTGAAGCAATACAGCTTGTAATACAACGATGGGATCCGTGCTGTAATGCAGTAATGGAGGGGGACCTCAGTACCCCACTTTACAGAGACCTAACAGATGACTGCAGAACATTCCATAGAGAGCCAGAACACCTTTCTTCTTTATGGAGTGGGGCAATGCTTAGAAATTATAGTTATGTGGTCAAGATATGAGGGCTTTGATTACAAAATGGACTATATTTCTCAGATTTTCTTAGCTAAACTTTTCTTTATTCCTTGCTGTACCCCATGTTCCTGTCTAGAATTCCCCTCATTAAATTGTGTGTGTGTGCATGTGTGTGTGCCCACGTGTATGTATGTACATTTGCTAGTTTTTAAAAAAATTAGTTGAGCGCTTCATACAACATATTTTGGCCATATTCACACACTCCTGACTCTAACTTGGAGCCTTCCTCCAACCCCTGCCCCTTCAATATCAATTTGTTCTGTCCAAATATTTTTGCACCTGTGTCTTCCACTAGAATGTGGTTGACTTTCTGGAGGCTAGACTCTAGAGAAAACTGTCTCTCTCTCTCTCAACAGCTAAAACCTGCCATTTGCTTGATGGCTAGGGGTGAACTCACGTGCTGACACCCTTTCCCATGCTGGGCTTTGTTCTGGCGTGGACTTACACAGGTTTTGTGTCTGTTGTGAGTTCTTACATGCAGGTGGCCTGCTTTGTCCTCTGCTCTGCCATGACACTGTTTCCGTGTAGTCATCCGCCACCTCTGTCACTTACACTTTTTCTGTCCCCTCTTCCACAATGATCTCAGAGATTCTGGGGGGTGGTGAACTATATATGTTTCCTTTAGGGATGAGTATTCTGCAGTCTCTTATTCCCTGCACACTGACCTGTTATGGGTCTTTGTGTTAATCGCCATCTACTGCAAATAGAATCTTCTCTGATGAGGGTTGAGGAATACATTGATCTATGGCCACAACAATAAGTGAGATTTTATCTCACCTGACTTAGAACACTAAGATTAAAAAAAAAAATGAACAAACGCTGAAAAGGATGTGGAGAAAGGATAATATTTATGCACTGCCATTAGAAAGGCAAATTGGTCCAACCACTATGGAAATCACCGTGGATGGTCCTCAAAAAGCTAAAACTAGGTCTTTCATATGACCCAGCTATACCAATCTTGTTTATATACTGAAAAGACTCCATAGAGTCCTACTCTAGAGATACTTGCTCATCCATGTTCACTGATGCTCTGATATCCAGGAAATGGAAACAGCCTAGATATCCAACTGAAGAGCGGATAATGAAATGTGGTACATGTTCACAGTGCAACCGTATTGAACTGTTTGAGATGAAATCATGAAATCCTGAAGTTAGGTGCCCGGAGTTGGAAACAGTCACTCCGAGTGAGGCCATCAAGATCCAGCAAGACAAATGACACATATTTCCTCTCATCTGAAGACATTAGCTTTCAATCTTCATAATATATGTTTCATTTGGAATAACCATAGACATCAAGAAATGACCAAGGGGCCCTGAGGAGGGCTGTCCAAGGGAGGGGAGACAGGCTGCACTGGTAAGGGTAAAGGGGAATAGCAGAAGAGAAAGGGTTAAACTGGGTCAGAAGTGCATGGTAGGATAGAGTGTGGAGTACAGGAGAGGTAAATAACACTAAAGATCTTTCAAAAACAACCATTCCTGCGGCTCACATCGGGGAAGCTGCAGAAAGGGAAACTCGAACACCTGCAGGAGCCTAGGCAGCTGAAGGAGGAGCTAGGGCTTGTTCTGAGGAGACCTAGCTCTTTCTGACCGCCCATTCTTCAGAAGCACATGAAATGTTATTCGGGGTAGATCATACATTTGACCACAGGATCAAATATGAAATCACCTTCTGTCAGTATATTATGAAATAACAACAGGGAGAATCTCAGAAAAAAATCATGAACATGTGGAAATTATGTAGCCAGCACCCGAAGAACCAGTGTATCAATGAAGAAATTGAGATCCAATTAAAAACATCATGGGACAAATGAAAAGGGAAACACAAAATATCCAAACCTACAGGCCACAGATAAAGTAGTTCTAAGAGATAAAATGTATTAAGTGTCCAAACCCAAAGAGCAGGAAGATCTCAAGTCAAGGACTAATATTCTTCATTAGCAATCAGAACTAGATAAGCTGGTAGAAAAGATATAATTATGCAATAACAAATAGATTATTTAGAAGGAATGGGCACATTTCTGGAGATCTGCAATCAATCAATACTTCATCAAAAAGAAATAGGAAATCATGGCAGACCAAAAATGAATCAGAATACTGACTTGGTATTAAAATCTCCATTAAAGAAAAATCTAGAACCTAACGACTGTACTGTTGAATTCAATGAAATAGCTAAAGAAATAACACCAATCTCTCTGAGTCTTTCAGAAACATTAAAGAAGGAATATTTCCAAATAATTTTTGTGAGATTAGCCTTGCCTGGCAAAGGCACTACAAGAAAAGAAAATTGCAGGCCAGTGTCTTTACAAACACAGATGTAACAATAACCAGCAATGTGACAGCAAGCTAAATTCAATGCCGCATGTAATGCGTCATACACCATCATCAACTGGGATCGGCCCTCTGGATACAAGAGTGATTCACCACAGGCCAGTCACTGTCACATACCACGGTGACAAAATGAGGGATGAAAAGCATTACTGCTTCATTGCATGGAGAAAAACAATTGGACAAAATTCAAAACACTGTCCTGATAAAATCCCTCACCAAATTAGGTACAGAGGAATATATCTTAACACACCAAAGGCAACACTTACTCAACAGAGAAAACTTGAAAACCTTTTCTCTACGATCTGGAACAAGATAGGACACCCTACTTTTTCCACTTGTACTTACAGGGCTGGAATTGCCAGGAGCAATCAGACAGAAGAAGATGTGATGATTGCAGGAAACCTCCACTCTAAAGTCATTGCAAGCAGTAAATAAACAGGGCACAAAATCAACACACAAAAATCTGTAAAAGAAGTACTTTTAGCCTGTCCTGTTGTAAGCGAGCCAAGCACCTCCAGCCTGGGTGCTCCTGGCTGCCGTGTGCTCTCCTGGACCCCGCCCTGCCTGCCATTTCTTCCTTTTGTCCCCTGAGCTGCGGCCCTGTGGAACTCCTTCTGGACGGGTGAGTGTGTGTGATCCAGGGGCGGTCTGTCCCAGGGGAGAGCACAACCCCCCTTCCCCCTGCTCCTCCTGCAGGGCCTTCTTTCTTACTCACGACTCAGCCCCCCAGCACCCTCCCCCCAACCCTGCCCTGGTGTAAGCTAGGACCAATGCTCAAGAACAATTTTAAGCTCCTACACTAAGGCTTGGGCCACCAGGCGGCCAGGTTTAGGTGCTGAGTAGTTCCATCTGGACGGCCTGCCTGCAGCAAGCAAGGCAGGCCCTTTGTTTACGAGCTACCCAAGCAGCACGGAGAACGAATCTGGGCACCAGGAGAGTCATCACTGGGGCACTAGGAGAGCCATTACTGGGGAGCGACATCATTGGGAAGGTACAACAGTGGGCAAGGAGACCTGATCCTGTAAAAGAAGATCCATAGAGGAGCATTCGGAGGAAGAGATGGGCAGGCGCCAATGCAAGAATTCACCCAGCAATCTGAAGAACAACATGAAACCACCAGAACCCAGCGACCTCACATCAGGAGCACAGGAACACCTTAACCAAGAAGAAGCAGAAAAATTTGACTTTATGAAAGTGATTGACGCCCTTAAACAGCATGTAAAAAATGCCCTGGTAGAAATGGATGAGAAGTATAACAGAAAGTTTGAAGAATTGAATAAATCAGTGAATGATACCCTAGGAAACCAAGGAAAAACAATCAAACAGATAATGGAAACAGTTCAAGACTTGAAAACTGAAATGGAAGCAAAGAAGAAAACACAATCAGAGGGCCCGCTGGACATGGAAAATTTAGGTAAACGAATAGAGACTACAGAAACAAGCATAACCAGCAGAATACAAGAGATAGAAGAAAGAATCTCAGATGCTGAAGATAACATAGAGAAAATAAACGCACTGATCAAAGAAAACAGCAAGTCCAACAAGTTCTCATCGCAAAACATTCAGGAAATATGGGACACAATAAAAAGACCAAACCTAAGAATAATTGGAGTAGAAGAAGGAGAAGAAGTGCAACTCAACGGTCCAGAAAATATATTTAATAAAATTATAGAAGAAAACTTTCCCAACCTAAAGAAGGAGGTACCTATGAGGGTCCAAGAAGCATACAGAACACCAAATAGGCTGGATCAAAAAAAAAATCTCCTCGCCATATAATAATCAAAACACAAAGCATTCAGAATAAAGAAAGAATATTAAGAGCCGCAAAGGAAAAAGGCCAAGTTACTTATAAAGGCAAACCTATCAGACTTACACCGGACTTCTCTATGGAAACCATGAAAGCCAGAAGGTCCTGGATAGATGTACTACAAAAACTAAGAGATCACGGATGCAAGCCCAGACTACTATACCCAGCCAAGCTTTCGTTCACTATAAATGGAGAAAACAAAATTTTCCAGGATAAAAACAAATTTAAACAATACGTAGCCACAAATCCAGCTCTACAGAAAGTAATAGAAGGAAAATCACTAACCAAGGAGTCCAACAATGACCACAATAACTCAGACATCTAGAGACCCTTCACCAGCACAACTCAAAGAAGGGAAACACACAAACTCTACTACTAAAAAAATGACCGGAGTTAACAACAACTGGTCATTAATATCACTTAATGTCAATGGGCTCAACTCACCTATAAAAAGGCACAGGCTAAGAGATTGGATACGAAAACAGGATCCAACACTCTGCTGTTTACAAGAAACACATATCAAACACAAAGACAGGCACCTACTCAGAGTAAAGGGCTGGGAAAAGGCTTATCAAGCAAATGGACCTAAGAAACAAGCAGGTGTGGCCATACTAATTTCTAACAAAGTTGACTTCAAACTTAAATCAATCAGAAGAGATGGAGAGGGACATTTTATACTCATAACAGGAACAATTCAACAGGATGAAGTCTCAATCCTAAATATCTATGCCCCTAATTTAAAAGCACCCACGTACGTAAAAGAAACATTACTAAAACTCAAAGCAGCCATCAAACCGCACACACTAATAGTAGGAGACTTCAACACTCCTCTCTCACCAATGGACAGGTCAATCAGACAGAAACCTAACAGAGAAATTAGAGAATTAAAGGAGGTAATGAATCAATTGGACTTAACAGACATCTATAGAATATTCCACCCAAATAGGAAAGAATATACCTTCTTCTCTGCAGCTCATGGAACCTTCTCGAAAATTGACCACATACTCGGTAACAAAGCAAACTTCCACAGATACAAAAAAATATTGGTAACCACATGTGTCTTATCAGATCACCATGGATTAAAGTTAGAGTTCAACAACAATGCTACCCTCAGAAAGCCTACAAACTCATGGAAACTGAACAGTCAACTATTGAACCACACCTGGATCAAGGAAGAAATAAAGAGAGAAATTAAAGTCTTCCTTGAATTCAATGAAAATAAAGAAACAACATACTCAAACTTATGGGACACTATGAAAGCAGTCCTGAGAGGAAAGTTCATAGCACTAAGTGCCCACTTAAGGAAAACAGAGAAAGCACACATTGGAGACTTAACAGCCCACCTGAAAGCTCTAGAAAAAAAAGAAGCAGACTCACCTAGGAGGAGTAGAAGACTGGAAATAATCAAACTAAGGGCTGAAATCAACAAAATAGAAACGCAGAAAACAATCCAAAGAATCAATGAAACAAAAAGCTGGTTCCTGGAGAAAATCAACAAGATTGATAAACCCCTATCCAAACTAATTAAACGGCAGAGAGAGAATATACTAATTAATAAGATCAGAAATGAAAAGGGGGACATAACCACAGACACAGAGGAAATTCAGAGAATCATTAGATCCTACTACAAAAGCCTGTATGCCACAAAACTGGAAAATGTAAAAGAAATGGACACTTTTTTAGATAAATACCATTTACCAAAGTTAAACCAGGACCAGGTGAACAATCTAAATAGACCTGTTAGTCGCGAAGAATTAGAATCTGTTATCAGAAACCTCCCTACCAAAAAGAGCCCAGGACCAGACGGCTTCAATGCGGAATTCTACCAGAACTTCCAAGAAGACCTAATACCTATACTCCTTAATGTATTTCACAATATAGAAGCAGAAGAGTCATTACCAAATTCCTTTTATGAAGCTACAGTTACTCTGATACCAAAACCACACAAAGACCCTACCAGGAAAGAGAATTACAGGCCAATCTCACTCATGAACATTGACGCAAAAATCCTCAACAAAATACTGGCAAACCGAATCCAAGAACACATTAAAAAAATTATCCACTATGATCAAGTAGGCTTTATCCCAGAGATGCAGGGCTGGTTCAACATACGAAAATCTATCAATGTAATTCATCATATAAATAAACTGAAAGAAAAAAACCATATGATCATTTCATTAGATGCTGAAAAAGCATTTGACAAAATTCAACATCCCTTTATGATAAAAGTCTTGGAGAGATTAGGGATACAAGGGTCATACCTAAATATAATAAAAGCTATATACAGCAAGCCGACAGCTAACATCAAATTAAACGGAGAGAAACTCAAAGCCATCCCACTAAACTCAGGAACACGACAAGGCTGCCCACTCTCGCCATATCTCTTCAATATAGTGCTTGAAGTTCTAGCAATAGCAATAAGACAACATAAGGGGATCAAGGGGATTCAAATTGGAAAAGAAGAAGTTAAACTTTCGTTATTTGCAGATGATATGATAGTGTACATAAGTGACCCCCAAAACTACACCAAAGAACTCCTACAGCTGATAAACACCTTTAGTAATGTGGCAGGATACAAGATCAACTCCAAAAAATCAGTCGCCCTCATATATACGAAGGATATGGAAGCAGAGAGGGAAATTAGAGAAACTTCACCTTTCACAATAGCCACAAACAGCATAAACTATCTTGGGGTAACTCTAACCAAGGAAGTGAAAGACCTATTTGACAAGAACTTTAAGGCATTGAAGAAAGAAATTGAAGAGAATACCAGAAAATGGAAGGACGTCCCTTGCTCTTGGATTGGGAGGATCAACATAGTAAAAATGGCAATTCTACCAAAGGCAATTTATAGATTCAATGCAATCCCCATCAAGATCCCAGCAAAATTCTTCACAGATCTTGAAAGGACAATAATCAACTTCATATGGAAAAACAAAAAACCCAGGGTAGCTAAAACAATCCTATACAATAAAGGATCTTCTGGAGGCATTATCATCCCTGACTTCAAACTCTATTACAGAGCTACAGTAATGAAAACAGTGTGGTACTGGCATAAAAACAGAGAAGTCGATCAATGGAATCGCATAGAAGACCCAAATTTTAACCCACAAACCTATGATCACCTCATTTTCGATAAAGGAGCTAAAAGTATACAATGGAGGAAAGAAAGCATCTTCAACAAATGGTGCTGGCACAACTGGATATCAACCTGTAGAAGATTGAAAATAGACCCATATCTATCACCTTGCACAAAACTCAAGTCCAAATGGATCAAAGACCTCAATATCAGTCCGAACACACTGAACCTGATAGAAGAGAAAGTGGGAACCACCCTACAACAAATGGGCACAGGAGATCGCTTTCTATGTATAACCCCAGCAGCACAGACATTAAAGGCAGCATTGAATAAATGGGACCTACTAAAACTGAGAAGCTTCTGTAAAGCAAAAGACACTGTCACTAAGACAGAAAGACAACCTACTGACTGGGAGAAGATCTTCACCAACCCTGCAACAGACAAAGGCCTGATCTCCAAAATTTATAGAGAACTCAAGAAACTAGACTTCAAAATGCTAATTAACCCAATTAAAAAATGGGGCACTGAACTGAACAGAGAATTCTCAACAGAAGAAGTTCAAATGGCCAAAAGACACTTAAGGTCATGCTCAACCTCCTTAGTGATTAGGGAGATGCAAATCAAAACAACTTTGAGATATCATCTTACACCTGTGAGAATGGCTAAAATCAAAAACACCAATGATATCCTTTGCTGGAGAGGCTGTGGAGGAAGGGGTACCCTCATACATTGCTGGTGGGAATGCAATCTTTTGCAACCACTTTGGAAATCAGTGTTTCGGTTTCTCAGGAAATTCGGGATCAACCTACCCCTGGACCCAGCAATACCACTCTTGGGAATATACCCAAGAGATGCCCTATCACATGACAAAAGCATCTGTTCAACTATGTTCATAGCAGCATTATTTGTAATAGCCAGAACCTGGAAACAACCTAGATGCCCTTCAGTGGAAGAATGGATGAAGAAAGTGTGGAATATATACACATTAGAGTACTACGCTGCGGTAAAAAACAATGACTTCTCGAATTTTGCATGCAAATGGATGGAAATAGAAAACACTATCCTGAGTGAGGTATCCCAGACCCAAAAAGATGAACATGGGATGTACTCACTCATAATTGGTTTCTAGCCATAAATAATGGTCACGGAGTATATAATTGGTGAACCTAAAGAAGCTAAATTAGAAGGTGAACCCAAGGAAAAACATATAATTATTCTCTTGACTAAGGGAAGTAGACAAAATTGCCGGGGAGAAATTTTGGGATCTTGGGGGGGGGGATGGGAGTATCGGGGGAAGGGGAGAGAAAAAGTGAGAAGGGGAGGATGAGGGAAACTTGGGGAAACAGGAGGATTGGGATAAAGGAAGGTTGGATAGGGGAGCACAGAAGCACAATTTTTAGTTAAGGGAGTCACCTTAGGGTTGGCAAGAGACTTGAACCTAGAGTGGCTCCCAGGAGCCCAAGGCGAGGTCCCCAGTTAGTTCCTTGGGCAGCTGAGGATAGGGAACCTGAAATGACTCTATCCTATAGCCATACTAATGATTATCTTGCATATCACCATAGAACCTTCATCAGGTGATGGATGGAGATAGTCACAGAGACCCACACAGGAGCACCGGACTGAGCTCCCAAGTTCCCAATGAGGAGCGGAAGGAGGGAGAACATGAGCAAGGAAGTCAGGACCACGAGGGGTGCACCCAACCACTGAGACTGTGTGGCTGATCTATTGGGAGCTCACCAAGGCCAGCTGGACTGTGACAGAAGAAGCATGGGATAAAACAGGACTCTCTGAACATGGCGAACAATGGGGGCTGATGAGAAGCCAAGGACAATGGCCCTGGGTTTTGATCCTACTTCAAGTTCTGGCTTTGTGGGAGCCTAGCCAGTTTGGATGTTCACCTTCCTAGACATGGACGGAGGGGGGAGGACCTTGGACTTTCCACAGGGAAGGGAACCCTGACTAATCTTTGGACTGGAGAGGGAGGGTGAGAGGAATGGGGGGAGGGGGAGAAGGGTGGGAGGAGGGGGAGGGAAATGGGAGGCTGGGGGGAGGCGGAAACTTTTTTCTTTTTCTCAATAAAAAAAAAAAATAAAAAAAAATAAAAAAAAAAAGAAGTACTTTTACTTTTGCAGATTACTGTTACTGTAAGAGAAATTGAATCAGGGACTGGGGAGATGACTACATAAAATCAAAATAGGTCTCAGGATCTAAAAGAAATCTAGATAACAATCCCGTTTGTAGTTGCTTTTGGGAAAAATGTGTAGGAATAAATTCAACTAAGATAAGAGATTTTAAAAAAGACATGCTGGGAAGTATGAAACGTTGAAAGAAATTAAAAATGAAACAGATTAATAGAAAGATACCCCATGTTCATCGATTAGAAAAATATTGTGAAAATGCTTGTACAACCCAAATCAAACTATAAATTAAATACAACTCTTTCAAAATTTCATGATCATTTTTCATAGAAATTGAAAAGACAACCTTAAAATAGATGTGGGAGCAGAAAAAAATAGCAAAGGTAATCACGGGCAAAAAGAACAGAACTCAAGGCGTTACCCCGTATGTAAGTACATTACGAAACTGACGTTATTAAAATCATATGATATTTGCATTAAAATATACATAGACCGCTGTAAAAGTATAGAGACATGAGAAGTGAATCCACTGTGTATAGACAACTTTCAATGAAGAGCAAAGAATAGAGTGAGGAAAGGAGAGTCTTCAAAAATGAGTGCCAAGAGAACCAGATAGTAGTCTGAACACAAGAACTGCCTCCTTGTCTTTTAGGAAGCATTCTTTGTTTAGGATGGGTGTTTTTGTTTGTTTTGGATTCCCTGCCTTGGCATCCCAAGTGCTGGGATTATGGGCACGCACCAACGCACCCTGACCTCTTTAGGAACTACTTTCTAGCTCATCTGTCACAGTACTGATGGCACTTTAGGTTTTATCCCATGGGAAATGTGAAAAAAATCTTTGAATTTCCAATGTTATACAAGTCTTAGTCAAAGTGAGTTTAGCTATAGTGGTTGAGGCTTTACCGGTTGGACAATGCAAACTGTTGAATGCCACTTCATTCTCTAGACCTTCAGGCTGTAGATAAAAAAAAAAGTTAAGATAAAATGCATTGATCTTAGGGGTCCATGTGTTGTTTCAGGACAGAGATCCTTATAGTTAAGGGAAGGATTTATGCATTATATACATACATAAATAAATAAATACAAATGAGTGAAGATTAATGCAATTAATTAAAGAGAGAAAATTATGATGATAGATGATAAGTAGACAGACAGATAGATGGATGAATGGGTGATGAATAGAGAGATGAAAATATTGTGAAACATACATATATTAATGTTATTACAGTAGCTACATATTTATGCTATTATGAACTGTTCTTATTATGCATTGTGCATTATTTAACATTAGAAGAAGAAATTGAAGAGTTGAAGAGTTGAAACCCTAAAAATAGTCAGACCCCTAACTGATTCCACTCTCCTGTGACTCAATGTGTTCTCTCAGGGAGGCAGGTTTGCTTACTTCAACCAACAGGGACTTGATGATTGTGTCTTTCTTTCCACGTTCAGGGACCACTGGTACCTCATTCCCACAACGCTTCTGAGAGTTGAGAGCCTCTGCACTCACAGTGAAATTCACATTTCCTTGCAGGAAAAAAAAAGCCAAGTAGAGATGAGTACATTCCCCCTTCCTCCATGCTATCAAGCTCAGAATTTGCAAGGGTTTCTTCAGATTAGTAAAAACACAGCACCTGAAATGCTGAAATGGAAGCAACATTTACTAGAGGCCAGTGACACTAGAGATAGAGGTGAGGAACTGAGGGTCCCTTACACCCTTATATTACAAGAAAAGACTTCTTTTTGCTGTGGTTGGTGTTTTTTTTTATTTGTGGTGTGGGCAAGACTGGCCTTGAACTCATGATTGACCCTGACTGGCCTTGAAGTCATGAATGACCCTGACTGTCTTTAAACTCCTGATTGACCCTGGTTGGCCTGAACTCATGGTTGACCCTGTCTCAGCCTTCTTAAGGGCTGGCCTGAAGGTGTGCACCAGTAAACCTGGCAGTGTTTGGAATTCTGGAATGCAAGTCAAAGAAAATCAGTCCTCCTGCCTGGGGGTCTTTGTCTGGGAAAAGGAACACGACTTCCCCTGTGACTCCTGATCCTCTGGGACTCCTCGGCTCACCTAATGACTTTGGAGTTATTACCCAGGACACAGTGTGACGCTCATTCAAACAGATGCAGTGAGACTTTTGCTCCTTCTCCATCGGGGCAGTTAGGAAATCAGGAGATGCCTCCAGCTGCACAGCAACCTGGAAACACACAAGAAGCAAAATTAAAGATAGGGAGACCAAGTTTAAACCGAAGCATAATTGAAGATGGTTAGACTTCATGTCGCCTGACGTCAACGAGGCAGATAGACACAGGGCTGTGCTGCCTTCATTAGCACCTCACAGATGAACCTCAGCCCTTGGAGGATTGCTTGTTCTTATAAGTGGTGGAGCCAGAAGAAAGATAACGAAGGGCTATTGCCTGGGGGAGCGCTCTTTCTGGGACTCCTGCGTGACTACTCCCCAGCTCAGTCACTACATAGAAGTCTTTAAGTAGTTCTGGTTTGGGCTGAGGCAAGATGTACAAAACAGCTTTTTAAATGAAATTATGTATAATGAGCACACTAAGAACTAACATGTAAGAAGACAGAAGCTGAGTGCACAAACTCTAAAACACAAGACGGGGTAGGGCGATGCTTGCTGGGGTCAGAAATCTTTCTATTGTACAAATGACTTGACCTTAAAGGATTGTGATCAATGTCAGAAACTTGTCTTTGTCGGTTGACTCTTAGAGATATTCATTTTCATAACCTCTGAATATGTGCATAATAGTTTTTTTCTATTGACCATATTTGTAGACAGGACATAGGTTTACTTTTTTTTTTGAAACTTTTTGGTATTTCTAAGAATACAACTTTCAGCCAGGTGGTGCATGCCTTTAATCCCAGCACTTGGGAGGCAGAGGCAGGTGGATCTCTGTGAGTTCAAAGCCAACCTAGTTTACAGAGCAAATTCCAGGACAGGCACCAAAGGGCACAGTGAAACCCTGTCTCAAAACACAAAACAAAAACAAACAAAAGCAAAGCAAAACAAAACAAAAGAATGTAACTTTCTTTTAATCTGCTTGTGCTTAATTGAGAAAATAAATCTCTACCCGGATGCACTTTTGGAGGTAGTTCAGCACGGTGGCCTTGAGCGTGAAGGCTTCTCCACGAATCACAGAGTAGGGCATCGTGAGCTCCACAAAGAAGGGCTGGAAGGCTTGGAAAGACACCACAGGAGAGAGGCCAAGTCCAGTGTCATTAGACAGGCAGAGGGCTTCGGCCTTCCACTCAGTGATGGTGTCAGGCACCGTCAGCTCCTTTTCAGTTCTTCCTGTTGAGCTGCAGGAGGGGGGGGGATGTGAAGGAGGTGAGCAGCTAAATAAATCCTTTTTAGACAGAGAGCCCTGTAAATGATTCTGTGGCTATAACTTACATGCGCTCAATAGAAATATTGGTAATTGAAGAGCAAAGCCTAGACTTCCTGTGGGGAAAATGGTGAGATTGTCTTCTGTCTTAAATTAAGTCCATTTTACAATTATCTCCTGATAGCTAGATCTAATCTCTTACAGAAAAACATAGTTATAAACTGTGTGCATGGAAGTGATATTTTTCTCAATTTCTGTTACAAAACCTGATCCCACTCAGGTGGGTCTACAGATCTCACTTCTGCCACTACTGTTTGGCCAGAAATATTCTAAGCTTGACTTTTCTTGCTTATCAGTAAAGGAGCAGATTGATTTTAATATGTACGGTACTTGCTTACATTTGATTTTTATGCTCATATTTTTAGAATCTTATAATTTAAATCTTCTAGAAAGTCTTACTTCTGACTTGAAAGATATAGGTAACACGGTAACTTCTCCCAAAAACAGGGATGGAACTTACAGGTGGTAATTGAAAAATGAGGTAAGAGTTTTTAGTTTCTCCTAGAAGAGACTCATTTAGCCTCACTGCTCTCTGAGAGTTGGACTCATTAGCCCACTGTAGAGAAGGGGAGGTCTCCCAGAAGACTGAGAAAAGCCTGGATAGAAAGGTGGGCATTTCCTACCACTCTACCCCAGGCTTTTGCTTCGGTGACAAAATTAGTTCCCGGCTTCTCCTGGAAGGAGTTTGTCCATGCATCAGGCATCTTAGCTTTTGTAGTTCTCTCCACAGGTCTGGTCTGCCTCCTAAATCACCCATCTCGGGAAAGGAATGGTGCTTGCATTCTCAAGATCTCTGACTCCATGGAGAACAAAGAGAAAATGTGCCATGGATGTGTGCTTTTGACCAGTGCCTTTCTCCCAGGGCTCAGCACAAAGAGAGCAGGTGACAAGCATCCAGCTCCTAGTTGTGGCCTGGAATAACTTTAGCCATACTCATTGACATTGTTTTCTCCAAGGGTCAGGCCTTTAATGAACTCGTAGTCTTCTGGGAACCCAAACAGCTGCATGGGCCTTTTCTACTGCTCCTTCTGCTGTTCTGGATGGCTCCAGACATAGAGCAAAGTGTCCCAAACAGCTCACCTGTCTCTGAAAGCAAGAGGACAAGGTTGGCCCCTGGACATAGAGACTGAACGGATGAACAGAAACATGTGCAATACGAACAAGAGTGGAGCCATTGTCACATACCCTCTCCCCGGCTTTGCATGGTGTGAACCCAGTTCCTGGACTCTCCAAGAGGAACAAAGGATTTGGATAAACAGTTAACATGCAAACGATTTCTAACCATGTCTCAGCGGGTCAGTTTCCATCTCATCTGTCTCGAGGAGCTGAGAGATCTTGGCAACTGCTAAGTTTCTGGTGACCACAATGACAAGTAGGTGGTGCAAACAAGCACAAAGATCCGAGAAGCATCTAGAATCTCTAGCTTGGCTAACTGTGAGGTGCCACTTAAATACTGGGAGATCCCAATATTTCACGTTCAGCTAAATGTGCAGACAGATCCCATGAAGCAATAATAAACTTAAAAAACAATCAACCAAACAGACCTATCTAGAACTTTCAGGGACAATAACCGGCACACAGTGGGTACTCTCCAGGGTAGGTCACAGGCTGGGTCAAGAAACAAGTCTCAACAATGTTAAAAAGCACAAAATAATTTTGTGTATCTTTTTCTGACGAGATTGCTTTATTTCTCAATTGCCCTAATATAAGGAAGAATTAATATCAGCCTTTTAAAGACATTCAAAAATGGCAATAGAGACCAACCTCAATCAGATAGCCAAGCTGGATGAGACCCCCACAAGAAAATCGTTCTGTAAGCCAATATCTTAAATAAACCAAGACACAATCGTTTATATTTTTTTTAAATGCTTCAAGATCCCAGACAGCAATAGGCAGCAGAAATGCTGTAGGTCCCAAATGGTGGTAGTGGGCCATATGGCAGCAGACAATGGGCCCTGCAAGCAGCCAGTCCCAGGCAGAGACGGCTGCTAGTCCCCGAGCAGTGGCTGGTCCCAGGCAGGGAGACATATGGCTGGCGGGAAGAAGACAGAGACATGGATAGACATGACTTGCAGAATGAGGTTGAATGTTTATTCAAAGGGTTATGAAGGGGGAAGGGAGAAGGAGGGGGGAGAGAGAGAGAGAGAGAGAAGAGGAGAAAGAGACAGAGACAGAGAAGGGGGAAGCAGAGAAGTGGGGAGAGAGGCAGAAGCAAAGCTGCCTCTCGGAGAGGAAGATGGAAAAGAGAGCAAGCTCAGGCCGGAAGCTGAAGATCAGCCTGCCTCAGAGGATGGGGGAGGGAGTGGGCGTGGCTTGTCTCTTAAAGAGACAGAAAACCATAACACAATCCCTAATAGAATAATAGCTGACTGAGCCCGATGGGACATTAAAGAGATGATGCGGTGAACACTGAATGAGAAACAGTGCTATCAGTGCTGCACACCACATTAGCTGATGAGAGAGTAGAACTCATGTGATTATCTTAACAGGTACAGAGCAAAAAGCCAGCATCCCTTCCTGATGGTCCAGAAGGAAATTCTCTCCAGGTAACACAGACTGCTTCTGAGAGCTCCGGACACTGTACCCAGTGGAACAAATCTGAAAGTTCTGCCTATAATACCCAGCACAAGACCAGGAGCCCATTCCCACTCTTGGTCAACCGAGCACTGTCGAGAATAATCCATTAGAGGGGGAAGAGAAGTCAAGAGTATCCAAGCTGGAGAGGATGAAGATCATTCCTGTTTACAGATTAGCTTGTCCCAAATGAAGAAAATATCAAATGTTCATTAAAAAATCAAAACAAACAAAACTAATCAATAAACTCAATGATGCTGTTCGGTACAAAATCAATATATGAAAGTATGTTTGCACTTCTAGACCAGTAACAAGCTATCTGGAAAATAAATAAAGACAATGATCCCATTTATGATAAAATAAATACTTAGAAATCAATTTAACCTAGGAGGCTTCTACATCACTCAACTGTAGGGATGCCGCCACAGTGAAAGTGAGACACGTGTTACACAATCCTCAATAGATACATTAAGAAGGGAAAACCCACTACAGTTGAAAAACTGTCATGGATCTATATTTCTGCATAGTACATAAAAAATAAGTTACTTACTCCAAGACCACCAAGTCCCAGATCCATGTCTCAGGGAAGTATTTCCGTATAATCTCCTTGGGAGACTCAGAAGCCTTTAGGAAATCCTCCTTGGGGCTTTGGCTTGAGAGTTGGTATGCAACTGGTCCTGTGGTAGGAGAGGAGACAGGGGCAATAAATGCCAAGAGTGAGGTCAGGAGATGTTGTGTTACCAAGGCGCCTCCACAGAAAGATCGGGAAGGACACATGGACAATCAGGAGGGCTTCTCAGAGGAAGTGGCATTTCATCTGAATTCTGAGGCATTAGAACAAACTGAACCAGGGGAAGAAAATCCCAAGCATGGAATAAAAGCAGCACGGCAGAAAGCCTTGGATTGTATACAAAAGGGAGGGAGGGCCTTGTGCAATCCCAGGAAGCTACTGCCCATTGTGCCCCATGAAGAGACCTAGGGTGCTGGGGGGGGCGTAGGGAGGGCAGAAGCCTAGGTTGCCGTTATCATGTTCATCTGTGGGAGCAAATTAAAAAGATATGGTAGCGGTTTTGAGAAAGAGTTTACAGCAATGGAGGAAGCAGGGCTAGAAAAGCTCTGTACTCCATAATGAGTCCGAATGTCAGTCAGCTCTCCCATACCGTGAACATTTGACAGCCACTCCCTTTAGGGAAATGTACGCAGATGGACATACTGATAGACAGTAGATACACGGGCAGATCATACATCAATATTGCCTATAAATCCTAATAATAACGGAGTCTACAATTCATAAATAAAGACATCTGATTCTCTGTAGTAAACGTCACACAGAAAAGGAATTCTCACGGAATGTTTCCCTAGACTTTTCCTTTTCTCCATACTTAACACGGCCAGTCACTAGTTAGCAATTTAACACTAAACCCATGCTTTCCACTGTGACTCAGCAAAGACCCAGCTGGCATCCCCCAGCACGGTGAAGAGTCTTCACTGATACTTTAGGGCCATTGAGCAACGTCTTTGCTTGACTGGGAGAAGGCAGCCTGCTTGTTGAGCTCCTGGGCACCATCCCTTTTCCTTCCTCCCCCTCATCTCTATCGGCAAAGACAGACAGATTTCCTGGCTCCTCAGAGCCCTTCCTTTCTTTACTGTGTGCTTGCGTTGGATCTGCACTTCTCTTAGGCCACTGGCGACAGTCGGCCTCCCGTGCTCTGCACTTGGCAGAGGGGTGACAGTATCAGACTTGAGCTAATATCGTCGAACATTATGCAATGGACTTCAACATTCCGAGTCAAGTCTTGTGTTAATTTTGATCACGTTTTGTTTTTAAAAAATTATGTCGTTTGGTTCAGTGTTTTCGGCACTAACCTCCTCTGCTGTTTCCGGACCATCCACAGACCTTGGGTTTACGGATATCTGAGTTGGTGAATACCTTCAACCCCATGTCCTACAAAGGAGATGATCAACTGATCAGTGCACAGCCATACACACGTCCTTCCATCTGAAGTAAACTTCCCGTGTGTGTATTTAAAGCAGAGACATTAGCACGCTAGTGGTGTTAATGTTGTCCCTTAAACTCCCCCGACAGTCATGATTTTATACATGATACTTAGAAATATCACAAAACAATAAATTTCAATAAAAGAAAACATTATTAGTCATTAAAAATTGGTCCTGAAGTCGCTGCATTCGGCAGATCTGCTCCTGCTGGTGAGCTCGGAGATGTCACTTGGTTCCAACAGTGACAAGACACTTTTCCACACAGGATACTTTCAGAGCCTTCAGAGCTGTCTCTAAGGTAAGGAGCTTACCTTTAGGAAGCCATACATATCCTCCTCATTAGTATTCTGCACCGGGGAATATAGGATGCCATTAATGTAGACATTGCTATGCTTGATACAGTCTTTGCTGTCTTTTTCCTCCAGATTTGCACCCTCAGGGTAGCCAGTGAGGTCTTTCACTGGGAGCAGATCATAAATCTGCAGAAACGCAAGCAGGTAGGGCTAGCTTGATGTGGCTTTTTATTAAAACAAAACACAGAACCAAGAGCATCAGTACCAACTTTCCCTGGGGCACTGAGATATGCCTTAATGATGGAGAGACACAGTTGTGCTGTGGGTGGCACTACATTTTGGGAAGAAGGAATGAAGTGACATTTCTGCCGCCACCTGGCAGTTAGCAACAGACTCTGCATAGAACGAAGGGCTCCTGTCTCAGACAGAGCAAGTACTGTAGACATCCTCCATGTGGGAGGGAACAGAGACAAAATGCTCCAGGTCATCATGCAGTCCCTACAGGCTGACCTCTGACCTTCTGGGGCTGACCTCTGACCTTCTGGACACAACGCCTTCAATGCATTCAGGGGAACGGAGTAAAATAGACACCCAGTGCTGAGAGAAGCACGGATATGCTTTCAAGGAGAAGAGACCGTGGCCAGGAAAGACTGGACCGGGAGTGTGTGGTGATCCTCACAAGCCCCGGCCCTAGCCCCGCCCCCAAAACTTTCCGCCCCTGCTTTGATTTTCTCCCAAACATAGATGGTCCATTTCAGTTATGAGAATGTAAATTCTGTAGGATACAAATATCTGACTTTTCATAGCTCCCAGCCAGGTCCCCGCACTTATACAGCCCGAGAACACAGGTGTTAAGAGCATGCTCAGTGGAGGACCACCAGGTGAAACTGTTTTATTAGTAAAATACTAACAAAGGCTTGAAAGGAGCTCACGTCCTGTTACAAAGGCCCAAACGCTCCCTCTTCACGACTATAGGAGCACTAGCTGTCTACTCTGTGTCCATCAGTGCTGCTGTCCTTTCAGAGCTATGACAAGCATAAAAATCACATCACACATACACAAACCAGGGCTATTGTTCTGCTTATTGACATGCACTTAACATGTCCTTTTTTTTTTTTCGAGACAGGGTTTCTCTGTGGCTTTGGAGCCTGTCCTGGAACTAGCTCTTGTAGACCAGGCTGGTCTCGAACTCACAGAGATCCGCCTGCCTCTGCCTCTGCCTCCCGAGTGCTGGGATTAAAGGCGTGCACCACCACCGCCCGGCTTAACATGTCCTTTAAATATGTATTTTAACATTTTCTATTAAAATACCACTTGAAAAGACCAAGCAGCATGGACTGATGAGATGGTTCAGCGGGTGTGTCTGCCACGCAAGCCCCAGGGCCCGAGTTCAGTCCCCAGAGCACACTGCACAAGGGCAGAGTTGACACTTGAAAGTTGTTCTCAACCTGTGATCTACTCTGTAGCATTCACACATGCACACACGTCATAAACATACAGCAATGACATAAAGTAAAAATTAAAGACCAAGAAGTTATATTTTCTTCTACTTCTACTTCCTCTTTAAAATCTTGTTTGCTTGCTTGTTTGTTTGGGACAGGGTCTCTCTATGTAGTCTTTGTTGTCCCAGAATTTGCTGTGTAGACCAGGCTGACCTTGAACTCACAGAGATCCTCCTGGCTCTGTCTCCTGAGTGCTGAGATTAAAGGTCCTTTTAAAAGTGTGTGTGTGTGTGTGTGTGTCTGTGTTTGTCGGTGTCTGTATCTGTGTCAGCGAGGACAGCAGAGAGCAGCCTGTAGGCGTGATTCTGTCCTTCCACCATGTGGGCTTGGGGATTGAACACAAATTGTCAGACCCGGCAGCAAGTTCCTTTACTCACTGGTCCTTCTCAACACTATACTTACATTATTATTGAAGTAAAAATCTATTCTTTTCTTTTGTAAGCTTCCATAAATACTTTAGCAAGAACATATTCCTGTAGAGCCAACTACAGCTGGACACTCCGGTGAGTGGCTCTAGACAATGGTGCACCCTTTCGTTACATCCTGCTTTCAAGTATTTTTATTTCTCAATGTCTCTTATCATCCAATGATTTATATTCTCTTTTTTATTCATCAATACATATTTTTCAATAATGATGTTCACTTTGTGACATCCCTTATTTTAGTGAACACCATCCGTATGAAAACAGAAATCTGAAATATTATTGCGGTTATGCAGCCTCAGTGTAGGCACATAGACCATCCAGACCCGCCTCATGAGGTAATGATCTTCATTCAGCTTCCCACAGTGCTAAAACTAGTTTGAAAACAAATATCATTGATTTGGCAGAGATGGGTTCCCGGCACTCGGCTCTCTTTTTACACAAATATACTTTATCATGACCTTCCTGGTTCTACAGTCAGAAGTAATCCATTTTTAGTTTACACATCTGTAGCTCTCTTGTAGAACTTTTGCAGCCTGTTTTGTATGCTCCCCAGCAATGCTAAGTGCAGAGGCTCAACACAGTCCTAGCTGGGTTCACATGGCCGTGTGATCTGGAGCAAGCCATGATAATGATTCTTGATACTTGAATCTTGAGTCTTTCTGGCTAATTTGCATTGTATCTTTACATTTTTGAAACACTGGTTTTCTGGTTGAATATACAGGGCAAAACACTTGCATTGTTTTGTTGTTTGTTTTTTGTTTTTTGGTCCACTCGCAGAAGCTGGGAGTGTGATGAGGAAACAGGAAGTAGGAGAGATTGTGTGCAAGCATCTTCCTCACTGAGCAAGGGGCCTGTCAAAGACTTCAAAACTATTAACCTATAGGGAACTATAGTTGTCTTTATGTTTTTATTTACTCTTTGAGACTTCCCTGTAATAGATTTTGGTCGTATTCTTTCCCTTCCTTCTGCCTCACCATAGTTTCAGTAGGTCTTACATTGCTCGGGCATTTCCCCTTGCTTCAAGGCCCTCACACCACACAGTTGTCATTCATCTACAAGGCTTACAAGGACTCACCAAGGATGCGGAGAGCTCAGCCTCGGGTTTCACGAGCAGCACACTTTGGTCCACAGCTCGTAGAGCACAGAGGGACTGAGGAGAAGCTTTGACTTTGAGGAGGGTACGAGAGGCCGGAAGGCCATCCTTTGGACTAAAGCTCAAATCCACCTGGCATAGAGGAAAGAAAGTTCAGGAAAACCAATTTCTGTATATTCCACCCGGGGTCACTTACATTTCCCAGGTGTTCCTCGCCTCCAGCATGTAACAACTTTGCTTGCTTTCCCGGTGGTTGGTGTTACCTTACGTGAGAAAGGCTTTGTCGTGCCTTGGAATTTGCTCTGATTCTCAAGATTGATTAGACCATCGTGATGGTCTCTACAAATTCTTCTAAACGGTTAGGTTTGAAGTGTCAGTCTTGTATCTCAGATATACAATGAAAGCTCATGAACTCTGGATTTGTGGCCTGCAAAACGCTCTAAGCGTTTTTGTTCGGGTTTCATGTGGCTTTTAGACTTGCTCGCGTGCTTCCTCATATCCCATCACAGAGAGAGGAAGAAGGTACTGAGAGCCAGGCCATACACACAGAGAATTTTGAAAAGGAGGCAAGAACACGATTTCTTAATGTGACTCTGCTGTGACCTCGTAGGATGTCGCTGGGACAATCCACACATGTATAAAAGAGCGGCTCGCAACAGGGACTGTGAGTCCTAAATGTAGAAATTTGATTATAGGAAGCACCCACCTTATTGACCAGACAGTTTCCAATCTCATATTTGACAGTATCTGCAACGACTTCGCCACCAGGCAGAATGATATAAAGGAGCAATCGAGCTATAGGAGCCAGGTCTGACTCCACTGGGATTAGTATGGAGAAATGGCCTTTCTCTGGAGCAGAGAGAATGAGAGGCGGCAACCATGGGTTAGACACATGCAGAGTGAAAATGACAGTCACTTCATTGCACAGAGCTGGTCCGAGCCCCTGACCTAGCCAATGACAGCTCCGATGAGTGGACATGACCAACAGTCCACATGACAAATGCATGGCTGCCTTGTAGAACCCTGGCTCTGGAGAAGGAGTTCCATGAAATCCGCTCTCCTGTATAAATCATATATATTTTTTCTTATCACTTTTGAGCTTTAGCTGGCAGACCCTAGCCTCAAATGCTACCTAAGGGAGCGGAGGTATCAACTTCACCATCATTTATTCTTGTTTCCTCCTGTTAGGAGAGAAAGGAAGTCACGAGGCCCGAAGCTGAGAGGTTAACACACTGTATTTATACTTATGTCCTCTTTCCCTCTGTGAAACATATAGTGGTGTCCTTTTCTCCGGCGGAGGAAGCCTACACTCCCGCAAAAGCTGGCTTTGATGCCTTTGGATGCATTAAATGTTCTTGCGTCAGTTGCAGTGCCTCCATTTTGGCACCAAAAGAGGAAAAGGTGCTTGCTCATAGTTTTCTAGTAAATCAGCGTTTAGACCCCATCAGAACAGGGGAGCCTTCAGATGTTTCTTATTCTATTTTTCCTGAGCAGAGTCCGATTGCATGCTAGAAATGCCCAATTAAACTTTGGTAAACTAAGTTCAGGGAGAAACACACACACACATACACACATACACACACACGGCGGGGAGGGAGGGAGGCAGAGAAAGAGGTGTGTGGAGGTCTGAGAGAGAGAGAGAGAGAGAGAGAGAGAGAGAGAGAGAGAGAGAAAGAGAGTTTAGCACAAAGCCTGCTAAGTAGAAAGCACTCGAAGTTTATACAACTCTCGAATGTCCTTCACATTGAAGTAGCAGCCCACAAATAATTCTGGCTGGAAATTCTGAAACAACTACAATATGCTCATGACCCTATCAACAGCTTAAGGAACCCAAGCAAAATATACTGGGGAAAAAAAAAGAAACTATTTGATAAAGAATGACAAACAGTACATTGCCTTTCTCCCCGACTTCCTCTTTGTTGTGACTTGATCGGGGAGAGACCCTTTGGGAGCATCCCTGACAGGCAGTGAGGCCGGGTGGTCAGCATGGAGCGGAAGTGTGGAGATAATACCATACTCACTGTCTCCCTGGTCCGTGGGCAGTGTGTGAGTCCCCGATCGAGCAATGCCTCCCTTTGCCATTATCTGCAAAACAGAAAATTAACATTTTTTTTCCAACAGAGACCTTAACCTAGCTTCCAATGTACAGGCTTGTCTTATTGAGCCCCCGCTGAAAGTAATTAGCCCCACGAGAAGTCAGGCTTTAGAAAGAAACAAGAGTAAGAAGCCAGGGGCTGGAAAGACGGCTCAGCAGTCAAAAGCTGTGCGGCTTCTTCTAAAGGACCCAGATTCCACTCCCAGTACCACGCTGGGCAGCTCGCTACCGCCTGTAACTCCAGCTGTAGGGGACTGGATGTTCTTTTCTGGCCTCCACAGGCACCCACACACATGCATACAGTCACGGGTACACATATACATGAAAACAATAAGCTTCCAAAGGCAGGGAAAGGCGTGATGTCCACAGAGGGCTTCGTCTGTCGGCAGTAACGCGGTAACCTCCCTTCTCACCAGGTAACAGAAGACCAGCTCCTTCAGCTCCTGCACGCCCTCTCCATTGAGGGTGTAATGCGCCTGGACCTTCAGTGTTTGCTCGCAGGACAGTTTACCAGGCGCCGATCCCACGTGTACAAAGCTTTTGCTCGGCGAGAAAACTGCGTTGGCCGTGTGCCACGCCTCCACATGCTCTCCTGCCAACCATCGGGATCCATAGCACACGAGGCTGTCCTTGTACTTGGCCTAGTGAATTAGAGAAACAATGGTATACCACCAGATGGTATGCCATGGTCCTCACCATGCTCTGGAAGTTTGCTACCCTCCTTAACCGTAGCTAGAACCTGCCTGTGTACAGAGGCACGGGTGTGCCTTTCCACCACAGAACACCCTGAGATTGGTATTTATGTATCGGAAGAGAGTACCGAGAGCTGTGTGTCTTGCGACTAGCTGGCTTGCAGGTCCCTTTGCTGCTTTGCCATGCGGGACTGACCCTGGAGCTACAAAACCTCACCAGGGAGAGTAAACACCAGTAGCTGTTTCTCAAAGTCGTCTCATCTTTGGAATCAGTGCCAACTGGGTTTATGAGTAAATGAAATAGCGTAACTTTAGGGATTTGAGAGACGTGATTGCAAAAAGCACTGGCTAGAGCTGAGTTGGAGAGTTAGCTGATATCCTTCCCAGGCCTATCCAGGTGTGTGATGAGTGCATTCTATAGTTCTGAATTTCATAGCATCTAATTCAGATTGAATATCCTATTTGTTGACATAAACATTAAAAAATATTTAAAAGAAAGCTGAGTGGTGGTGGTGCACACTTCTAAACCAGCACACAGGAGGCAGAGGCAGGTGAATCTCTGTGAGTTTGAGGCCAGCCTGCTCGACAGAGTGAGTTCCAGGATAGCCAGGACTACACAATAGAAAAAAAACATTTTATTATTTTTTTATGGTAAAAACATTAAAATATTTTCTTTTAGCTTTTTGAAATATGCATTACATTATCATTAGCTATGGTCGTCCAACTGGGCAGCAGGGCGAACAAAAATGTACATAATAGTGAGATTGCTAAATTTTATAGATACCCCAGTTGTTTTTATTTTAATGTACACTTTTTTTTAGAAACCAGAATAATATTTTTCCACAGTGTATGCACCATCTGACAAAGCAGAGCACCCATACTTAATCATAGTTTTCTAATTAAAGCTATTACAACTTGTTCTTAAATTGTCTGCCAGTTATAAGGCTGTTTTCGCCCCACAGTTTGGAGAGTTCATCTCTTTAGGTTGCACTTTTGTTGTCAAAACTCAGGCATGCCATTAGCAACCCCTTTCCCACACTCACCCTGATAGAGAGGGAGGTTCCCAGGATGTCATCGGTGTTGATGGAGAACCGCGCCAGGCCATTCTTATCAGTGGTAGCATTTGAGTGATGGTTAGCTTCATTTGCCTCAATGAAGACCACTTCAGAAGGAAGAGGGGTGCCTTTCCCATCTACCAAGAGCACCTGCAGATTCAAAGCAAATGTCTATCCTTAGGTGTCACATGCACACAGTCCCAGGGTTGTGGATGTCATCAAGGGGCGACAAGGGGGTAAAAGAGACAGATGCTAGGTAAATACACCACTAATGTATACTTGGGGGAGCAGTAATTAACCCCAGGAAGCAAAGTGAAAGTCTGAGGAGAGATGAAGCAACAAGGAGAAACAGGAGTGGCTTAGCAGATGTGTTGTGGCTCATTCGCAAAGTATGTGCCACATAACACACAGGGAGCTCTAGAAGGCAAGCTTTACATGTGGTAGAAAATTTAGTCCAGTAGTCAAGTAATTTGAGCCTCAGATACCCATTCTGTAAAGGACAGGATAACTCCCTATGGTTTAGTGCCACAGCGTGTCATTGTGTATGCAAGCAAAGAATCCTAATACAGGTCCCGAGTGCTTCTCCAGTTGACTTACATATGCCCCTGTTTCTCATCCTAGATGGTCAGCCTTCTGGAAAATAGGCAGACACGAGGGTGTGCTTCCATAGGACAAAAAGTAAAACGGAGGAGGTACACTTGGCAGTAAATCAGGTTTTAAAACCTAGCTGTTGTTAATACTGAACTCAGAAAAATAGATGAAAGATGATAGATAGATAGATAGATAGATAGATATAGATAGATATAGATAGATAGATAGATATAGATAGATAGATGATAGATAGAAAAGACAGATAGATAGATAGATAGAGATAGATGATAGATAGACAAGACAGATAGATATATAGACAAGACAGATAGATAGAAAGATAGATGATAGATAGATAAAAGAAACAACCCAGTCCATATTATAAAGTTGACTTCTTTTAAACTATAAGCTACTTTGAGTTTTTTGTTGCTGTTGTGAGCCTAGCTTTTAACAACTGAACTGTCTCTCCAGCCTTACTTTGAAATGTTTTTTATTTTTAATTAACACATAGTATCTATTTATAAAATCCAATGTGAAATTTCAATACATATGCAAACAGTGTATACTGATGAGATCAAGGCAATGGGCATATCACTTGCCTCATACATTTGGTAGCAGAAAACAAAACAGGCTGGCATGTATCAGTATTCCTAATTACCAGTAAAATCCAGGTTTATCAAGAAGCTGTAGCTTCATGTGCAAGCACAAGAAAGGCACCCAACTTTACTATTCTGTCATTTGCTAAGGGGTCCTGTGATGGATAGCAATTTCCCAGCATTAAATTAGGAACACTGCACTAGACCTTGGAGAAGTTGTAAATGGACTACACTTTGATTTTAAGAAATGGTTACAGTTTCTGAATATGCTCTGCACAATACACAGTACACACTGAGCTGGGCACAACGGTCTCCTCAGACTTCTGGAGTCACGAAGGTCATTTGTACATCTGCTTACACTAGAAAACTCGTAACAGAAAGTTGTCACAGGTCTGCAAGAAGGGCCATTGCGAAAGGGTAGAAGCCTCAAACAACGCTTTATCTCTATATTTAGGGCTGTCTAAAATTATGTAGTTGCCCCCCAGCTGAAGAATGGATACAGAAGATGTGGTACATTTATACAATGGAGTACTATACAGTGGGAAAAATGACATCTTGAAATTTGTGGGCAAATGGATGGATCTAGAAAGCATCATATTCAGTGAGGTAACTCAGATCCAGAAAAATAAATATAATATTACTCATAAGTGGCTTTTAGACATACAGCAAATAAAAATCAGCCTACAATTCACAATCACAGAGAACCTAGACAACAAAAAGGACTCTAAGAAAGACATATGTGAATCTAATCTACATGGGAAGTAGGAAAAAAAATCAAGATTTCCTGAGTAAGTTGAGAGTGTGGGGATCATGGAGGAAGGCAGAAGAAGGAGAGGAGAGGAAGGGAGGGGAATAGAGAAAAATATATAACTCAATAAAAACAATTTAAAAAAGTGATAGTGCCCGAGGAAGAATAATATCTCTGCCTCCTCTGACATACAAACACAGAGAGAGAGAGACAGACAGAGAGAGAGAGAGAGAAGAGAGAGAGAGGAGAGAGGAGAGAGAGAAAAGACAAAAGAAAAATATGTATTTGTTCTTATAGAAAACTAATGATAAGATAATATTTATGAAAAACCCTAGGCACAAAGGAAAAACAACCTCTATATCCATTTTTACATGGAGTCGATGTTAGAAGGGTAATGTAACTTGTCATTATGAATTTTGACAGGGTTAGGGGATAACATTATAAAATCTGCTAAGTAGACCATGAAAAGACTCACTGATTTGAAACAACGCTGTTCTAAAAATGATAAAAAAAAAACTTACCAACTTGATAAGCTTTTAGATAATTTTAGAGACTTCAGATTCAACTTTAAGTCAAAAGCATGTATTTTTATACATCATAACTTTTGGTAATAGACATTTGGTTATATGTTCCCCCTTTGGCTACATCGACTGAGAGCACCAGCAAGGCACAGTTTTAGCAGACATTGTACCCGCGATGTGAATTTTGATAGCACACGGCTTGATGAATGGAAAGGTACTCCACCTGTCCAGCAAATGGGATCCCTTGTCTGAAGTATGAGTTCACGTTCACAAAAGACAGGCTGCTCAAGGTTCTCGTGACTTTTACGGTCCCTTTTCCATTTCCTTCCACATCTGCAACAGAGGGGAGATGTTCTGCGACGGCTGGTGGCCGATGGTCATGAATTTCTTACATCATTACCTCTTTCTTATAGTTCCTAATTTGGCCCAGGCAAGAAATCCATGCCCCTTTCTTCTCCCACGCCCATGTGACACACAACCTGTTCCTTGCTCTCGGATCTTGGCGTTCACTTCAAGCTGCATCTCATACTCTTCCCTCTTTAGCTGGAAAGCCTTGGTTTTCAATACGTGCGAGAAGCAGCCCTGGTTGTCTAGCTAATAAGCAAGAAAACAAAACACAAAAACATATTGCAGATTATACTGGATGGATCAGCTAATCGGTCAGAATTTAGGGGGAATGATAAAGCAGTCTAGGCATACTATATCATATTATGACACATTATGCACTATCCAGGGACTACTTATGGGTAATTTTATAATGATATCTTGTGTATAATTGACAGATAAAATTCCTCGCTGCCTGCTATTCGCTAGAAAGAATAACTGAGAAATATGCTAATCGTTTAGGTTATCTAACTGCAACAGAGCTAACACTTCTCTGAATGCTGGGTCCCCGCCCCCACGGCAGACAGCTTGGAACTGGTCACCTATCTGATGACTACCTCACCTCCCTGGCATCTAGATAGGGCACTGTAATAGGTTCTTGCTTCTAGAAAGAAAACAGAACAGACACAGTTTAGAATCAAAGTGATTTAAAAGATGTGTGGCGTGTCTTCTTCTCTTACACAAGATACCTGAGACGGCTTTGGATGGTTCGACTTGTTGTTCTGGAACATGTACATTGGACAATCGCAAAAGACAAGTAATTATTTTTTAGCTAAGTCATTTATTTTTGAAGTTTCTTAAAGGCATTATAGACGGTCCCCCAGCTTAACATCATGTTACTGCTAACAAACAACGAGTCTGTTGGTAGCTCCCAGAAGGCGCAGCTCTGAGCCTACCTGTTCACTGAAATTCTCACAGAAAGCCAATGACTCGTCGCCAAAGCAGTTAGAAGGATGACTATAATTCCTGCAAATCCTCACAGCCACATGTCCCGGAACTGGCTTCCCGTAGGTGTATCTGCCATGAGAACGTAGCCACGTGATTCAAAGCAGCACTGGACACCCCCGTTGCTCTCTTCCACGATCCCCTTCAGCTACAGCACATCGATCCACAGTGTTTCCTTCTGCCTTGTGCTGAGGTCACTCATTTCACACCGGAAGCTGACAAACCTACTGGACTCAGAAAATCCTCCATGGCACGTGCTGGAACTCACCTCATTCTTCTTTTTTCAGGTGTTTTGTTAATCTTGTTTTTTTTTATTATAAGTTAATTTATTTTGAGACAGCTTTAGAGCCTGGGGTAGCCTTGAACTCACCATCCTCCTGCCTTGGCTTCCGTTGTGTTGAGATGACAGGCATATGCCACCATATTCAGTTTTTAACTTTTAAATCTCAGTATAATCTAAATAGTGGTGCTTGTTACAAAGGCTAAATAGATTGTTTTATCAAAAAAATTAAATTAGGACTCACAGTATTAGGTTTCTTTATGACATTTTCAAAAGCATTTTTTTTACTCTCCCCCAACTCTTCTTGCCCAGTCCCTTTATCTCCCTTCTCCACTTTGGGGCCACACAGACTACCTTTCTTTTCTCTTCCCTTCCTATGGTCTCCTGATCTCACAGAATGTACCCATATCCACCCCTACTTGTACGTACTCATAAGAGCATTACAAGCTAGGGTCCATAGGTGAGAGAGGATGTGTGACTTCACATTCTTAAAAGAACAGTAATACCTACAGACACAAAATATACTTAATAGAAACAGCAAATATTTTCAAAATGACTCAAGAGTCCAATCTACCAAAATGTGTTCTCGGTGTACATCTCTATGTATATGTTTGTTTACTTTTTATAAAAGAAGTAGAGTTATGGCATTAATGTCACATGTGATTGCTTTGTTTCCTTCCCGGTTTGAAAATCTGAAGTATCCCCTTCCTCTCTTTGCAAAGAGTCACAGGGGCCTTGGTGGCCACGACTCCAAAGGAGCTGCTAGTGTGTGTACCACATGCATGAGCTCAAGGCAACACTGGTCTTTTTGCTTTCTGGTCTGTTAGGGCCATTGCTGGTCTCTTGGGGGCCTAAGGTCCTTCAGACATTTCTGGATTCAAAGGGATCACCCTGAAAGAGCATGCTTAGTCTCTCTGTGAAAATGGCAATGCAGAGAGGGAGGTGACAGCTCAAACAGCCTGATGAGTTAAGGACGATTTGGATTCTGAATCTACTTTCTTTACCCACTGCTTGCAAGGTCAAGTAAGTGACCTGTTACTGACTGAAATTCCTCTATACGCGGGCATTACTTTTCTCCCTCCTTAGTGCATTGGTGTCACTTATGGCTAAGGGAAAACCAGCATCCTTCAGTACACTTGCATACGTGCGTGAGTGTATGCGGGTGTGTGTGTTCAGTTTTCTCACTTATAACGTCAATCCCAGCCACAT